>LPNX010737331.1:431362-448210 GCA_001517045.1 Pseudotsuga menziesii
TTAAGAGAAATTTCTGAAAAGCTTAGAAAATATTTCTGTTATGACAGCCCTAATGCATTCTGGAAGTGAGAAAAATACTTTGTGTCTCTTCCTTATGACCCGCTCCAGAAGATCAAACCTATGAAGGCATCTGCAAGAGTTATGACTCCTTCTGGACGAGAATTCTGTAAAAGAGAAATTGCAGAATTATTAGAGAAAGGACTCATTGAACCTTCAAAAAGTCCTTGGGCATGTCGTGCCTTCATGGTCAATAAGCATTCAGAACAAAAGAGAGGAAAACCAAGGTTAGTGGTTAACTTCAAGCCACTAAATGCTGTTCTCCAAAAATTCAGGTATCCTTTGCCTGATAAAAACAGTTTATTGCAGCGCATAACAGGTAATACTATCTTTAGTAAATTGTACCTGAAATCTGGTTTCTATCAGATTGGCATAGAGGCTAAAGATAGATTTAAAATTGCATTTGTCGTTCCACATGGCTTGTACCAGTGGAAGGTTCTCCCCTTTGGTATCAACAATGCTCCATCTGAGTTTCAAAAGTGGATGGAAGATATATTCAGAGATTATCCATGGATCCTAGTTTTTATCGATGATATCTTAATCTGTTCTCACAGCTTGCAGGAGCATCTTAAGCATCTGCAAATCTTTTATGACTTGGTATACAAGCATGGATTGGTTCTCTCTGAACCAAAGATGGAGATAGGCAAGACTGAGATAGAATTTCTCGGATTAAAGGTAAATAAAGGCATGGTAGTACTGCAAAACCATGTTCTTCAGAGCTTCAAGAAATTTCCTAATGAGATTATGGATAAAACACAACTTCAGAGATTTCTTGGTTCGCTCAATTATATCAGACCGTTCTATCAAGGACAGGCCTCTGATATTATTCTGCTTCAGAGCAGATTACGAAAGAATCCTCCTGCATGGTCTAAAGAAATGACTGCAGCTGTCAAAAGGATAAAAGAGAAAGTTATGAAGCTGCCAGCATTAACTTTACCTACAGGAAAAGGCAATCTGATCATTGAAACGGATGCATCTTCCCATACATGGGGTGGAGTCTTACTTGAAGCCATTGATCAGAAAGAACATATCTGTGGCTATGGTTCGGGATCATTTAAAAAGGCTGAACTTAATTATCCCTCTAGCCATAAAGAAATATTAGCAGTCAAAAAGACTGTACAACATTTCATTCTCTTCCTTCAGCCCATAAAGTTTATCATCAGGACTGATTTAAAAATTATGCCTGGAATGTTGAAGAATGAGACTGTAATGGCTGAAAATAGTAGCCGCATTTTAAAATGGTTTATATGGTTGTCAAATTTTGATTATGAAATTGTATATAAACCTGGCTATCTAAATTGTCTTGCTGATATGTTGACCAAGGAGTCAGTAGAAGATCTAAAAGACCTTTAGCCTGCACTTAACATGTTTGATCCAGGAGAATCCAGCTCAGGTCCTGCCAGAAGACGTATGAGAAGAGAAATAAAGAAAGAAAATGATGCAGGAGAAAATCCAAAGACACATGAAGAGCTGCTGCAAAAAGAAGGATTGTTTATCCTGCCCTGGGATGGTGCATTACCCAAGAATGTTCGTATTGAATCTTTGGAGTATGCTTCAGCAGATGAAGCAAAAAGGTTTCTGCAGTTAACACTAATCAAGAACATCCAGTCATCTCCCTTGAAGCTGACAATACTTGAAAGATGGGAGAAAGAAGCATTCTTTAGCTTTGCAGATGCCACCGGAAAACTCCGAGATTGCCCAGAGGTGTGGACAGACTACGATGATCATGATCATCTTTGGTATATTGATCTCTGCAGAGGCGATCTTACCTGGACAAGTTATAATCTTATATTACAATGCTGCAGGGAAAATGATACTATTGTAATCTTCGCCGACCCAGCTAATCTCAAATCCAATGCTAAATGGTCGGGTTGGATAGATGTTTTCCTTGATAAGTTCTGCCCTAGAACTGATTGGGAAAACCGCAGAGCAAATTTCATCCTTCATTTGAAAGCCGACCTAGAAGTCGCTAATCAGAGAGAACTCTGGTTTAAATTTAAGCTTCATTTTGAAGGGGGCACCTACAAACCGCTTGAGCACCGTATGTATGTACAGCAGAAAGTAATACGGAGAAATGTGGAAGGAGACCACATCGAGTCACGGGTAACTATTCGTGACATTCCGCTAGACTTCAAGGTTGAGTCAAATTTCCGTGGAGAATTCATGTGCGAACCACTAGAGATCTTTCAAGGTTCCGATGTACAATGTTGTTTCTCTCCTTGGTTATATTCTCTTCCTTTAGATGACGAAATTCCCAATTCTCCTGTACAAGATGCTCAAGGATACGACTCCCCAGAAGATGACGACATATGGGAGTATCTTCAAGGCCGTGACCCATACGATTGAAAGAAGTGGTGGGCCTCATGAAGCCTGAGTGGGCCAGGTTTTCCCCACATTGATTCCGCTGCGGGCCGGATGACAAGCTCCGCTGTGTAAATAGTAGTTTAGATGCTGTCGTGGGCCAGCTATGCTCCACCTTGTTTTATGTTGTCTGATTGTCGGTCTGTCATAATGATTCTTCGGGTCCCCGTAATGCCACTAGCCAATTAAGGGACGAGATAATGGAAGTGGTAGTCCCCACGCTCCACCCCGATGATTCAGTTATGACTGGTTAATGTAAGTTTTGGCTACCGGAACTCTTTATGACCGGTTAGTGCCAGTCCGTGTCAACCGGTTACACCGGCTAGGATGCTATAAATAAACCCCTCGGGCTCATTGTTGATTATCATATTCGGAGATCACATCCCGAGTCTTAGAGAACTCTGCAATTTCTTGGTGTGTCAGTCTGAGCAAGTAGTCCGCTCGGCTCTAGGTTGCATTCTGTTTGTGTCGAGCGCTGTGTATGCTCTCCCTCTGCGCCTTAGTGAGATCAGCTTGGATCAAAAGCAGTGATCTCAAGTTGTAATGAGTCTGTAAAAGACCAAGTAGCGTATGCTCTCCCTCTGCACTTCGAGTGATCAGCTGGGATCAGAAACTGCTTCGGTTCTTCTGTCATAATATTTGAGTGTGTAAGCATATTGTTCATTCGGCTCTGTAACTCTGTAAATGTACTGTTACTCGGCCCTGCAAAAAATACTATTCATGTTACTATTCACTATAATACCGTTGGTCATTGCTATCTGCATTGTGTTAATTTATGTTATTTCTCAAGTCATCAATATTGCTGAAGATAACATTAATATCCCAGAACAAGTTTGAAAAGTGTGTCGATCCTGCTCCTTGGTATTAGAGCCAGCACATGTTCTTTTCAATCAGCTCATGATTCGAAATAACTACAGAGTTTTGGCGATAGATCGTCCAGCACATGCAGAGAGGTTTCTATTGTGTCTAATGCTTCATCCTGAGAGTGACATTGACTGTTACGAAAATTATCAACAGATGATTAGAGATGATGATCTTGCATTCCAATTTTTCTGCAAACATTTTGAGAAGCACTCCTTGTAAGTTCTTCCTAGACTTACAATCCTTTTTCAGTATTGTTGGCCTATTGTAGAAAATTTGCATTATCCAGTAGGCAAGGAAACTTGTTGAGTGATCAGTGGTGTTCCTAGGAACTAAAAGAGAGGCTGTTGGTAGAAGGCAGTGAAGGCCGAAGAGAGAGTGCCTGAGTAAGTCCTTATATAGACCAAGCCGCTAGTGAGACATAGTTCCTTCTCAGATGGACCCAACGATGGATAGTGTTTCTCACACCCGTCTAGACTGTCAGCAAGCTGAATACGGTACTGTTAGTTTAGCCGAACGTCATTCTTCTTTCTCAAATTGCAGCACATCTGATCCTAACTCCAGTATTGTTCACATCGATGAAATTAATCCCTCTCATGAATGGAAACTCCCTACTCTGCTTCCCAAAGAAATTTATAACCTCAAACTCTGGGAATATGTTTCTGCACAGCATTTTCATGTTTCCTCCGTTGATATTGCATTCACCAATGCAGACCAACTTGTTCACATCAACCTACTTGAGCGCTCCCAGATTGATTGGGCACGCAAGCAAGGATATAAGTATGCACACTTAGGTGCTATAAGGTTAGGTCTGAATCCACTTGTCCGACCTTTCCTAAATGTTTCATCCTTATGTGTTGCTGTCGATACTAGACATATGCATTTTGCCGATGCTATTATAGGTGGTTTTGCTACCCCTTTGCATGATGGCCCAACATTCGGGACTATATACCCCAAATTTAGCGTGTGTCTCTTTGACCCCTGTTATCACTCAGAGTGTACCCAGGTTGTAGGAGGCACACCCCGAGGTTACAGCAAAAACCACTTTAGAGGGAAATCGAGGGTTTCTCCCAGAGAGGGATCTCTCAACATAAAATTTACAAGATCAAATGATAAACAGTAGTTAAACATTCATTTATTTGGCTGAAACCAATCACATATCCATTGGGCATGGAGTCATATACACGTAAAAGATTATAAAGATACATACATGAGAACTATCAAAGGCAAGATAATCACATCCTTACAGTCATTAAGTTTGATCTGGGTGAAAAGGAAGAGATGAGAAAACAGTCCATCAATACAGAGCGTCTAGGATGAATTCCATATCAATTTTAGCAGAAAAATTGTATAATATCTGAAATAATGAATAGAGCATAAACATATGAATTCTATTCATTCAACACTGCATTCCAGATAGGAAAGAAGAACAAAATGGAGTGTTACACAAAGGAAATAACAAGCAAATAAAGGAAATGGCACAGACTGCAACGTCAATGACACATGAATCTATGATAGGAAACTTCTCATGCATTCACTTTATTACTCAAAACAGATATGTCTTTCGAAACCAGCAACTCTCTTGATGGGATCCAACCCCCATCTCATAAAAATATACAAATATATAGATCAAATAATAAGTCTGCCCCCAGCAGACGAACAACAGAATGACCAGCGTAAATTAGAGTTTGTAACTAATTTCCTACACCACTAGGAAGTTGTTACAACTCCATTCCTAACAGATCATAGAGTATCACATCAACTGAGTAACAAACTTGGCCACACAGCTCCACGTCCCTGCTTCATCAGCCCTTCGGTATCTGCCACCTGTTTCCTACGGAGGAAGAGTATACTTTGTTTTTCCCAGCCGCTCTATAGCCTTCCACTGCTCGACACTTGGGGTGTCGCTTTCCATCATTTCCCGGATGGCTACCTCGAGCTCCATGTATGTTTCGTAGGACTTCTTAGGCAGTCTGGCTCTGATAGCTGTAAACTTCTGCAGGACTTTGAAATCTTCAGTTAGCATGTCCACAATGGTTTGTCCCGACAGGATTTTCTCCAGCTCATTAAACTTTGAATGGTCCATACGAGCCTTGACAATCAGGTGATTATAATGTTCCTGTGAGAGCAGTCGACCCTTTTCATTCCAGAAGCATGGCAACCCTTCTTCGAACAGCCTTTCGAACTCTTTTTTGAACCTGTTGACCTCTACCATCAATTCCTCTGATTTGTCCTGAACTACCTTCATTAACTGGTGCTTGTGAACGATTTTCTTTGCTGACAGGACTATTGAGACTTTGTCCTTTATGCCTATATCATGCAACTTTTGATATGTTAACGAATTCAGGAAATCCAGGGTGTTTTGGGCGGTAGTGAGAGGTCTCTTCACCATGTGTTCGTTTACTACTCTCAATCTTTGCTAAGCTGAATCTATCAAACCACACAAATCATCAATATAGTTAAGGTAGTGCCTAAACTTGGTAATCTCAATACTTAGGGTGTCCCAGATGATATGCTTTGCCCCCTGAAGGGGGCCTTTCCCTATACATTTCTCCTTCAGTTCCTCAACCTTCTGTTGTAATTGGCTCTTGTCCTGCAAGAGCTGCGTTCTGCTTTCACTAACCTTGGTTAACTCGGCTTTCACCCTCTCATTTTCGGCTTGCAATTCCTTAATAGTCTCCTCCTTCAAACTCACTTGGGACATAGACTCCAACAGGTCATCTGCAGAACAATCAGCTAATGGCTTTCGGATATCTACAATGGATAAGTCGTCACCGGTAGGGGTCTGGTTTATTAGCTCGTCCATAATCTCCTTTTCTGCATTCTTCTCTTTCTTCATCTCTGCAATTTGGGACAGTAGTTCTTCCCTCTCGGTATTCCACCTATCCCTTTCCTCTTGTAGCCCTCCAGCCTTCCCTTTGTGTTCCATCATTTCCTGATAGAGTTTATCTTTCTCCTCTTGGAGGGCTAGCAATTCAGCTGATTGGACATGTTCTGAGCCTGGCATTTTCAACCTCTTCTTCAGAACTTGCAGGGCATTATCCTTTTCTTCTAACAACCTCTTTACGGCCTGGGTACTATCTGAGCTGGCGATGTCCGCTTGCAATTTTTTCACCTGAACCACATTTTCTTTGTTTTCCACTTTCTCATGTCTCAATTGGATTTCCAACTTGTCAACCAATGCTTCCAACTTGTTTATCCGCATCATGGCTTGCAACAGGTCCGAATAAAGAATGTCGCTGGTCTGCTTGTGTAACTGTATCTTGTCTGGAGTACTAATTTTATCCAGACAGATCTCTATTTCAGACATTCTTTTATCATTCACAATGGCCATCTTGAAAGTATTTTTCTCCGTATCTCTAGCAGAAACTAGAGATGTTTTAGAACTATGCAGGTTCCTTACCCTTGGGAGCAAATTTCTTTTTTCTTCCAGGGATTGCTTCCTCTTATCTAGGTAGCTCGCTTTGAGCTCTTCTTTTGATTTAAAAAGGGAGCCTGATTCTAGACTGTTAATATCACCTTCTGAATCTTTAAAGGAAAACTAACTAACCTGTACTGTCTTCAGGGGAACCAAAGCAGCCCTTTTGGAAACTCCGGGCGCCCCTTCATCCACGATCTCACCACCTCCAAGCAGCTTCGCTTTCTTATGGGATGTTTGTTCATCCACATCCATACTCTGGGCTTCGGCCAAACTCCTCTTGGCAGCAATACTGACACCCTCTGTGATTTGGATCTCTGAACGAGATGCAGGATTTTCCTCTGCCTCAGCATTGGTATCGTCAGTAAATGTGAGCAAATTAGCTGTCTCAGATAACCCTTCAACGGTTTGATGCTCAAACGGTCTGTTCCTGTTTGCTTGCTTTCTTAATGAAATCACCTGGTGGGGGTCATAGCTCATATTTACATCCTTAATGAATTCCATGGGCTCCATCAATCTCTCTATACATGTCGGGGCACCTTTGCCTTTAAAAATGAAAGGGCCGATCTTAAAAAGAAATTTAATATTCAAAGATTTTCTGAAAGCACCGAAGTGCTCCTCCTCTGATAACAACCTTTGTCTCATAAACTCCAGAGCAAAAATTCTTGGAGTTAAAAAAGAAGGCAACCTATAAGGCTGACCAGTAAAGCCGTACACTCTCAAAACAGTGTAATCTTTGCACAGGAACTAGTCTCCCACCCGTCCTTCAGGTGAGGACTGCATCAAATATTTCATTTCATCGAAGACCCGGGGCAATTCTCCATCAAACAAGATCCTGTATACTTCGGACATGATCGAATTGGCGAATTCGATCAAGTGGATTTGCTTTGGCAAATCAAAAGAGGATAGAGTACTCAAGAACTTCAATTCAGTAACATTGGAACATATCAACATGTTAAGCAAATGTGATTGAAATCTAAAAAACTGGACCTTGGGAAACTCAGTCAGCTGGAGGTGGATTGCCTCGGCAAGATACTCGTCCAAATTAAGCACAGGAGCTGACTGGGACTCGGGACTCAAAGAATTCACCTTTAACAGGAAACCGAGGACAACATGACCTACATGACAATCGTCATCTAGACCCAACACCTGACAAACCAAAGACATCACTAATTGCACCTCAGTTCTGAAAACGTGTAAGGGGTAAGGTAAGGAGAGGATTTGCAGGGACTGACCTTCCTTCAGGATACTTGACAGGAATCGAGAGCGAGCATCGATTGGGAAATTTCGGAAAAACTCAGCAAGGATGGCTTCATTCACAGACTCACGGTTTCCAGGATAACTTTCGGGCAAACTAAGATTTTCTCTAACTACTGAAGCATCAATTTTACACAATACCCTAGATGCAGACTAACTCACAATGACCCTCCGAGAGGGAGAATAATTTACTGCACACCATTCGGCAATTTCAGGGAAGTGGAGGGTTTGCTCCAGGGCGAAAAAGTATAAAAAGGACTTGCACACATTCAGAACATCGTTTCCCTGCAAAAAACAAGACCATAACCTTTCTTTACTGCCAGACACACTTCCTGTAGACAGGAAAGGGTCGCAGACACCTCTGTGTCTATCTACCAAGAATTCTTCCCTTTCATCCGGGACCCGACCAGACATAGAAGCTTCTCTCTGTTGGTCCATTTCTCAATTTATAACACGAATTGGGCGAAGAAGTTACAGGTTTTGAGGTCCTACCTGGCTCACTGTGAAAGCGTGTGCTCGGAACGCGCCTTGGTACTTGACAACTGGAAGCGCCCAAATCGACAGGTCCTTTTCGCCGGGTCCCAAGAAATAAAATAATCAGAGAAGATGTCAATTTTGCCTTTATAGGACCACCCTAATTAGACACGTGGGAAGCATTTATTTCCGCAACCACTACCTATCTCTAACAACCGCGCATCTTTCTCTTCCGGGTTCATTTCCGACCGCCGATTTCTTCTGCGCAAATTCCTGGCCTTCGGATCACAAGCCACATGTCCTTTTCTGCCGAGCCTTCTCGCTTTAACTATCGCGCAACTTTGGGTCCCGGAGTTATCCGCGGCCGTTGATCTGATTTGCCTTCGCGGGTGGGCCGTTGGATCACGTTTTGTTTACCAATTCCACTGGGCTCTTCCCTTTTAACCGTCAAGCAACTTTGCTCAGCGGAATCGTTCCCAACCGTTGATGCGATCTGCCTTTGACCCCACGCCGTCAGATCAAGCGCCGTGTACCAAATTCCGCCGGGCAATCCGGGATTATCATCCACGCTTGTTCCCCCTCCGGAATTCTTTTCGGCCATCGATGAGATTGCCTGGCGCTCCTCAACCGCCCGATCCTGTGACACGTATCACATTTCGCCGGGCGCTGTGGGTTTATCGGGTGCGCAAATTCCCACTCCGGAATCATTGTCAGCCGTTGATCCACTATGCTCTGATCTCCAACCGTCGGATCAAGCGGCACGTAACCAATTCCGCTGGGTGGTTCAAAAGTTATTCCGCGTGCATGTTAATTTCCCGGGAACCAACATATCCGTCGATCTATGCTGTCTTCAATCCTCGGCCGTTGGATCAACTTCCATGCACCCTTTCCGTGGAAGCCCTGACGCTTATCCGTCGAGCGAGTTCCGGCTGCGGAATCGATCCCGACCGCCGATGGGATCCGATTCCGTCCCTCCACCGTCGGATTGAGAGGATTATATATGTTTCCGCCGGTCCTCCATTTCGTTAACTACCTTGCACTTTCAGACGGCGAATTTAGCATGAGCCGTAGATCAACCCCGAACAAATGTTAGAACCCCCGATGTGTGCAGGCGGCTAAAGGCCTGAACTTCCCTTATCTTACTCGCATGTCTTGACGGGCGGAAGGAGGATCAGCCATGGATTTGCTCCTCCTTTCAATCACAGCTCAGGATTTATTTCAACTCGGCTGCTCTTTAGACTATCAGGTCTCCTTTGTACTATGCCTTTAACCCAAAGTATTTAAACAACACAATCTTACCTCCCCTTAGTCTTATATCTCTTTTGTTGAATACAGGTGTTAACAACTGGCTCCATCTGGGGATGATATCCTCCCCACGAGGTATCAAAGAACTCGTAGACCAGGTGCCTGTCTTCCGACTTTGCATAACGATTCCCAAAAACTCCTCTTTTTGTTTTTTGCAAGTATATCATTTTTGTATGTTTTTTTTTAGAAAGGAATGGTAGGCTTCCTGGACCTTGGGGCTTCCACTGCAAGCCCCAAATGCCTTCGGCTTACCCGTCTTATTGACTGGTAAAGCAACTATGTACAGTCTATAATACAAATTTTACCTTCCTTCCCTAGGATAGGTAATGTTTCAGATATCTCCCATTGACAGGGTTGCTCTCAAGAAGAACCCCGTTCGCGTACTCCAGCAAAAATGCATTTTTCCCTCTATACCCAGCAATAACATAAGGCCCGACCCACATAGGATCAAATTTTCCATGTTTGTCTTCATTTGGGGCATCCCACTTTAAAACCAGGTCTCCCATCTGAAATTGATCCTCTTTAACCCTTCTGTCAAAAGTACTCTTCATTTTTTCTTGGTGTGACTGCACTTTGTCATAAGCTTTATATCTTCGCTCTTCAAGCTCAATGATCTGATTTATCCTTCGCTGCATGTGATTCGGTTCTTCCTGCTGATCTTGGAAGTACCTCATAACTGGAACTCCTAAAGATACAGGAAAAATCACCTCGGCTCCATACACCAGCTGGAACAGAGACATGCCGATTTCTCTCTTCGTGCTAATCCTATCAGCCCATAGAGCATATTTCAATTTGGTATGCCACGACCTCTTATTGTCCTCCAACAGATTTTTGATGATTCTCACTAGACTTTTGTTCGAAGACTCAGCCAACCCATTCCCTTGGGGATAATAGGCTGTTGAATGATTGAGACTTATGTGGTACTTATGACAGAAATTTTTCTCCTTTCTGGACTTGAAAGCAGCTGCATTGTCTGTTACTATTCTTTTTGGACACCCGAATCGAGCCAATATATTTTCTTCAAGAAAATCCATGATCACCTGTTCAGTAGCCCTTGTGGTAGGAATGGCTTCTATCCACTTAGTAAAATAGTCTGTAGCTGTCAAAATCCACCTGTGCTGCCCTGAGGAATTGGGGTTTATTTCACCAATAAAATCCAAACCCCATTGTTGAAAAGGAGCTTCTACTGTTATTGGGTTCAAAGGGAGAGGCAACACCTTCCTTTTACCATCGAAAATTTGGCCGCTGGTGACATTTGCTGGTTTCTTTATATACATCTGAGAATAATGTAGGCCAATAATAACCAGCTCTCAGGATTTTGTTTGCATTCACCTTCCATGAATGATGTCCTCCGCAGTCTCCCCTGTGAAAATCTCCTGCAACTTGCTGAGCTTCGTCTTCCAAAAGACAATTTAGCATAACTCCTCTGGGATATTTCCAATAAAGATATTTATTTATGATACAAAATTTAGCGGATTTCAATTTCACAGATCTTGCTCTTGATTTACTTAATCCCTCCGGTGCTTGTAAATTTCGGAGGACATACACAATATCAGAATACCATGGAGAGGTTACAAAATCAACCATCACTTCTATATCTGTGCCCAGCTGATCAGATTGGTGAGACAAAAAATTTATCTGCAAGGATTCACATTTTGAATTTGTCATCATTTTAGCCAGCCCTTGCCCTTTGATCAGCTTCGTGGGTTTTATTTCTAGGTCATATTCCAATAAGGTGGCTATCCATTTGGCTCTCCTGCCTTTTGGATCTGGTTGAGTCAAGAAAGCTTTCACTGCAGCGGTTGGCACATGTGCAATTATGTGTGAATGCAAGACATACACTCTGAAATCCTTCAATGCCTTAACCAAAGCATATGCTTGCTTCTCCATGATGTCATACTTTAGTTCCCCATCCCTCAGAATTTTACTGAAGAAAGCTATGGGTTGTTCCTGGTTTTCACTATTTTTCTGCAATAATACAGCTGCTATAGTATGTTCCGAAGCATAGGAAAATACTGAAAATTCTTTGGCAAAATCTGGACTTACCAGAACTGGGGCTTCTGAGATTGCCTTCTTGATCCCCCAAAATGACTCCTTGGCTTCTGCACTCCATTTTATTTCATGACCCTTTTTCAACATATTAGTAATACACATCAAAATCTCAGCGAAGCTTGGTATAAATCTCCTCAAGAAATTTACCTGTCCCAAAAATGACTGTACCTCCTTTTTGCTTCTGGGCTCTCCCACTTTGAGGATTGCACTTACTCTTTCGGGATCGATCTTTATGCCATCCTTGGATATTATATGGCCTAGCAGCTTTCCCTCCTCTAATACAAAATTAGATTTCTTAGGATTCAGAGATATACCGTACTTCCTGCACTTCATGAAAACTTTCTCCAGGTGACGCAGATGTTCCTTGTCAGATTTGGAGTATACTGTGATGTCATCCATGTAGATCACCACAAAAACTCCGATCTCCCCTGCAAAAGAGATGTCCACAGCTCGTTGGAAGGTGGCTCCAGCATTCATCAGACCAAAAGGCATCTTAGCATACATAAAAGTGCCCCATGGTGTGGTAAAGGAAGTCTTCTCCTGATCCTCTGGCAGCACTTTGATCTGATTATACCTGGAAAATCCATCCAGCATCGAAATCCTTTCAGCTCCCACTACTTGCTGCAGCATGTGGTCCATCTTGGGTAGAGGATAGTTGTCTTTCATGGAGACCTTATTCAAATTGCGAAAATCTATACACAGTCTTATCTCTCCTCTCCTTTTCCTGACAGGGACCAAATTAGCAACCCACTTAGAAAATCTAAGTGTTACAATGATCTTGGCCTCAAATAACTTCTTTATTTACTTCTCAATGATAGGGAGCAATTTAGGGTTGATCCTCCTGAGCTTTTGTTTAAAAGGCCTCTCTCCAGGCTTTATAGGAATAGTGTGCTGTATGATAGAGGTATCATATTCTTTGAGATCTTCATAACTCCACGCGAACACATCCGTATACCTTTTCATGAGCTTCATATACTCCTCTTTCTCCCTTTCAGGCAGCTTCTTGGATAATTTGATGATTTTAGGATCTTCTTCGGGACCAATATTTCTATCTTCGACTGCATCACCAACAGGTTTTACTTTGGGGTTCTTGGCAACATCATTTTGATCAAAGAGTCTTTCTAAAGGAATCAGGCCTCTTGGTATGAAATTGTTTTTGAGTTGGATGATATCTTTACCTCCCAAGGTTTTCCTCAACTTCTTAGCATCTTCTTCTGACTCAACTTCCTCATCATCTTCGGGGGTCCTATCATTGCCATTTTCATTTTCAACCTGAGTATTCACAAACTCTCATGACAACTCTAGAAACCTCCGGATCTGCATATCATCTTCGAATACCTGCCAGTATTTGTAGTTGTCAGGGATAGAAGGTCTGTTCAAAACCTCCACCTGGTATTCCTTTTGACTGGTCATTGGAGTTTCGAATTTCCCAGTGGCTACTACTAAGGAATCAGCCACCATATTGTCAACCCTGGGAACCACCTGAATCATATACTCTGTAAAGAAGTTGCCAAGCATATCCCATACTTCATTTCTGTAAGCCCTCATCCGAGGATGCTTAGTTTGATAACTCTAATTTACCTGATTTATCACCAATTCGGAATCTCCCAAGATCTTGACCCTCTGAGCCCCTAGACCTTTCAAAGCATGTAACCCCAATAACAGGGCCTCATACTCTGCTACATTATTAGTGCATTCAAAAAGCAATTTGTATGACAAAGCTTTGAAATCATGGATAGGAGAAATGATGTAGACACCAGCCCCAGCACCAACCTTCGCCACAGATACATCAAAATACATGATCCATTGGCCTTCTTTTTTCTGTTTTGCTTCCAGAGCTTGCTGTTCCAAAACTTCTTTTTCTTTATTCACCTCGTACTTCTCCTATTCTTCAGATTTCTCTCGCAATGCAGCTTCTAAATCATGTGGGGCAATATCGTTAAAAAATATGGAAGATCCCAAATCAGTGTCAACAGCATATATATGATGGACTTCGGGCTTATCCTGACTGCTAACCACATAAGGAGTTCTTTTCTCGCTATACAGCCTTCTGCTCCCATCAGGGACTGGGATGGTAGCGTATGACATGTCCATCTGCAAGCTGCCTTTCAACTTGGAAGTCCAAGATCTTGATAGTAATACCCCAAACTTGGGTGGGATGTCTGCCACTACTACATCCATGACTATGGTCTTAGAAGGGATTTTGTTCAGGGTTACCACCATGTCCTTAATTAGTCCCAGGCATTTTACCTTCTTGGAATCAAAAGAGTACAGATCTTTATAGGGCCTTGTTACCTCCAATCCTAGACTCTCTACCACTCCTTTGGGCATCATATTATGTGATGCCCCGAAGTCTAACATAGCATTGTGGACCACTTTGTCGAGCACCTTCAGACTTAGGTAGAAGGGAGGCACCTCTTCACCCTCTAAATTTTCAGCTTTTGATCCAAATGATATAGCAGGATTATCATCACTCACATTTAAAATGTGAGACTGCCCTTCACCTTGGTATTTGACCATTTTTGAAATAGTATCTCTGTATTCAGTGTTTCTCAATAACTCATTAAATGGAACAAAGATCTTCAGTTTAGACAGCTCATTTTGCAGGTTAAAACCAGCACTAATCTTTTCTACCTCAACCGGAGTCGCCTTTTTTTATTACTTTATCCTGCTGTACATCATTTTCAACTTCTTTGTTGATAGAAGTTTCTTTCTATTGCCCCTTTCCCTTTTCTACATTCGCAGAACTAGAGGAAGGCTGATCTGGATTCGCCTTCCCCTTATTTATAGGGACATCTCTATTCCTCAGCCGCATTTTCCTTTGAACATCATCCATCGCATGTAAGTAACCCCTCTGATATGACTCATTTTTGAATTCTTCATTTGCATCTTCCTGTGCAAACATATTATGTTCTTCTTCAGTGAGATATATCTCTGAGTCTTGTTCCCCGAACAGGTGGATCTCATTTTCCGGTGGGTCTTCTTCATCGCCAACATAATTTTCAGGGAAAGGTGGGTGGATGGGCTGTTCTTCTTGGTTTCTTGGATTCCTCTGGTCCCTTGGCCTATTCTGGGGGGGAGCAGGAGGATTTGGCCTTCTGAAATTCGGATTCCTGATCTGGGGATCTCCTTGCTCTCTGTTGAAAGGCCTAGTGTCCATGGTTAACTTATCCATCAACTTCTCCATCATTTTCAACATCATCTCAAACTTAACATCTGCAGCAGAAGATGAAGTAGAAGGTACATTTTCTTCTTTCCTTCTCCTGTCCATATCTCTATGCTTCATCTTTCCACTAGCCATCATGTTTGCCTCCACTTCTAGGGCATCAGTAAACATGGCAGCAAGGGTTTCCGACTTCCTTTCCCACAAGGAGAAAGCAAAATCATTATCAAAAGCTCCAACATAATGCAGTTTAGCAGCTGCAGGGGAAGGTTTTATATCTTCTGGAATAGAATTGTAAGCCCTCATGAATCTACTTGAAAACTCATGAATAGATTCAAAACCCCCTTTCTTGAGACCATTGTACTGAGACAAAAGCTGCAGAGGGTTTTGTTTGTCATCCCACCTATCTAGAAAAGCGTTTTGAAACGCTTGAAAATTTACTATAGATCCATTAGGCAGGTCCTTGAACCACTTTTTGGCTTCCCCAGACAAACTTTGGGCAAATAACCGCATTGTAACATCAGGATAGTCTACCTCCTCTAAGTCGATAAAGTCCTCAAACTTAGCAACATGCTGTTTTGTAGTCACATCACCCTCCCCATCAAACAAAGAAATTCTCTGAGAATAATTTTGGGGAAGATCATGTAAAACAGCGGGCAAACGCAAGGGGGCAAACCTAGCGGCCATCGGTCTGGGTGGGTTTACCGGAACTGAAGTATTTTGAGAATGAACTGAAGTATTTTGAGAATGTACAGGGGCAGATGTTTCGGCTCTAGAGGTTTGTTGCAAGTCTTTCCAGAGGGAGTCCAACAGATAGGATTCTCTCCTATGAGATTTGAGTTCAGGGTTTCTAAGGTTGGATTCGGATGTAGTTCTCAACAGGGTATGCACAGTACTGACTTCCGCTTCTGTATCAGTATGAGAATCCGGTGATGATGAGGGGCCAAACAAAGGAAAATCTAGCTTTTCTTTATTCTTCTTTTTAAACAATATTTCTGGATCTTCAAAGCTTTTTAGAATTTGGGTATCAGAGTTACCTCGTGTATGTCTTCTTGAAGCCAGAATGTCGTTCTTGAATTCTGGATAATTTCACAGTGAAGTCACCAGGGCAAATATACAACCTCCTTTTGTTTTCGAAATCCCTGTTCGCCCACAGAAATATCTCTTAATCCTTGTCGTTCTCCCGGGGCAGATATGCACTTTCGTCCCCGGCAACGGCGCCAGTTTGTTATCACTCAGAGTGTACCCAGGTTGTAGGAGGCACACCCCGAGGTAACAGCAAAAACCACTTTAGGGGGAAATCGAGGGTTTCTCCCAGAGAGGGATCTCTCAACATAAAATTTACAAGATCAAATGATAAACAGTAGTTAAACATTCATTTATTTGGCTGAAACCAATCACATATCCATTGGGCATGGAGTCATATACACGTAAAAGATTATAAAGATACATACATGAGAACTATCAAAGGAAAGATAATCACATCCTTACAGTCATTAAGTTTGATCTGGGTGAAAAGGAGGAGATGAGAAAACAGTCCATCAATACAGAGCGTCTAGGACGAATTCCATATCAATTTTAGCAGAAAAATCGTATAATATCTGAAATAATGAATAGAGCATAAACATATGAATTCTATTCATTCAACACTGCATTCCAGATACGAAAGAAGAACAAAATGGAGTGTTACACAAAGGAAATAACAAGCACATAAAGGAAATGGCACAGACTGCAACGTCAATGACACATGAATCTCTGATAGGAAACTTCTCATGCATTCACTTTATTACTCAAAATAGATATGTCTTTCCAAACCAGCAACTCTCTTGATGGGATCCAACCCCCATCTCATAAAAAGATACAAATATATAGATCAAATAATAAGTCTGCCCCCAGCAGA
>LPNX010737331.1:448362-534123 GCA_001517045.1 Pseudotsuga menziesii
TAGTAACAAACTTGGCCACATAGCTCCACGTCCCTGCTTCATCAGCCCTTCGGTATCTGCCACCTGTTTCCTACGGAGGAAGAGTATACTTTGTTTTTCCCAGCCGCTCTATAGCCTTCCNTGCATCAGCCCTTCGGTATCTGCCACCTATTTCCTACAGAGGAAGAGTATACTTTGTTTTTCCCAGCCGCTCTATAGCCTTCCACTGCTCGACACTTGGGGTGTCGCTTTCCATCATTTCCCGGATGGCTACCTCGAGCTCCANTGACACTTGGGGTGTCGCTTTCTATCATTTCCCGGATGGCTACCTCGAGCTCCATGTATGTTTCGTAGGACTTCTTAGGCAGTCTGGCTCTGATAGCTGTAAACTTCTGCAGGACTTTGAAATCTTCAGTTAGCACGTCCACAATGGTTTGTCCCGACAGGATTTTCTCCAGCTCATTAAACTTTGAATGGTCCATACGAGCCCTGACAATCAGGTGATTATAATGTTCTTGTGAGAGCAGTCGACCCTTTTCATTCCAGAAGCATGGCAACCCTTCTTCGAACAGCCTTTCGAACTCTTTTTTGAACCTGTTGACCTCTACCATCAATTCCTCTGATTTGTCCTGAACTACCTTCATTAACTGGTGCTTGTGAATGATTTTCTTTGCTGATAGGACTATTGAGACTCTGTCCTTTATGCCTATATCATGCAACTTTTGATATGTTAACGAATTCAGGAAATCCAGGGTGTTTTGGGCGGTAGTGAGAGGTCTCTTCACCATGTGTTCGTTTACTACTCTCAATCTTTGCTGAGCTGAATCTATCAAACCACACAAATAATCAATATAGTTAAGGTAGTGCCTAAACTTGGTAATCTCAATACTTAGGGTGTCCCAGATGATATGCTTTGCCCCCTAAAGGGGGCCTTTCCCTATACATTTCTCCTTCAGTTCCTCAACCTTCTGTTGTAATTGGCTCTTGTCTTGCAAGAGCTGCGTTCTGCTTTCACTAACCTTGGTTAACTCGGCTTTCACCCTCTCATTTTCGGCTTGCAATTCCTTAATAGTCTCCTCCTTCAAACTCACTTGGGACATAGACTCCAACAGGTCATCTGCAGAACAATCAGCTAATGGCTTTCAGATATCTACAATGGATAAGTCGTCACCGGTAGGGGTCTGGTTTATTAGATCGTCCATAATCTCCTTTTCTACATTCTGCTCTTTCTTCATCTCTGCAATTTGGGACAATAGTTCTTCCCTCTCAGCATTCCACCTATCCCTTTCCTCTTGTAGCCCTCCAGCCTTCCCTTTGTGCTCCATCATTTCCTGATAGAGTTTATCTTTCTCCTCTTGGAAGGCTAGCAATTCAGCTGATTGGACATGTTCTGAGCCTGGCATTTTCAACCCCTTCTTCAGAACTTGCAGGGAATTATCCTTTTCTTCTAACAACCTCTTTACGGCCTGGGTACTATCTGAGCTGGCGATGTCCGCTTGCAATTTTTTCACCTGAACCACATTTGCTTTGTTTTCCACTTTCTCATGTCTCAATTGGATTCCCAACTTGTGAACCAATGCTTCCAACTTGTTTATCCACATCATGGCTTGCAACAGGTCCGAATAAAGAATGTCGCTGGTCTGCTTGTGTAACTGTATCTTGTCTGGAGTACTAATTTTATCCAGACGGATCTCTATTTCATACATTCTTTTATCATTCACAATGGCCATCTTGAAAGTATTTTTCTCTGTATCTCTAGCAGAAACTAGAGATGTTTTAGAACTATGCAGGTTCCTTACCCTTGGGAGCAAATTTCTTGTTTCTTCCAGGGATTGCTTCCTCTTCTCTAGGTAGCTTGCTTTGAGCTCTTCTTTTGATTTAAACAGGGAGCCTGATTCTAGACTGTTAATATCACCTTCTGAATCTTTAAAGGAAAACTAACTAACCTGTACTGTCTTCAGGGGAACCAAAGCATCCCTTTTGGAAACTCCGGGCGCCCCTTCATCCACGATCTCACCACCTCCAAGCAGCTTCGCTTTCTTATGGGATGTTTGTTCATCCACATCCATACTCTGGGCTTCGGCCAAACTCCTCTTGGAAGCAATACTGACACCCTCTGTGATTTGGATCTCTGAACAAGATGCAGGATTTGCCTCTGCCTCAGCATTGGTCTCGTCAGTAAATGTGAGCAAATTAGCTGTCTCAGATAACCCTTCAACGGTTTGATGCTCAAACGGTCTGTTCCTGTTTGCTTGCTTTCTTAATGAAATCACCTGGTGGGGGTCGTAGCTCATATTTACATCCTTAATGAATTCCATGGGCTCCATCAATCTCTCTATACATGTCGGGGCACCTTTGCCTTTAAAAGTGAAAGGGCCGACCTTAAAAGGAAATTTAATATTCAAAGATTTTCTGAAAGCACCGAAGTGATCCTCCTCTGATAACAACCTTTGTCTCATAAACTCCAGAGTAAAAATTCTTTGAGTTAAAAAAGAAGGCAACCTATAAGGCTGACCAGTAAAGCCGTACACTCTCAAAACAATGTAATCTTTGTACAGGAACCAATCTCCCACCCGTCCTTCGGGTGAGGACTGCATCAAATATTTCATTTCATCGAAGACCCGGGGCAATTCTCCATCAAACAAGATCCTGTATACTTCGGACATGATCGAATTGGCGAATTCGATCAAGTGGATTTGCTTTGGCAAATCAGAAGAGGATAGAGTACTCAAGAACTTCAATTCGGTAACATTGGAACATATCAATATGTTAAGCAAATGTGATTGAAATCTAAAAAACTGGACCTTGGGAAACTCAGTCAGCTGGAGGTGGATTACCTCGGCAAGATACTCGTCCAAATTAAGTACAGGAGCTGACTGGGACTCGGGACTCAAATAATTCACCTTTAACAGGAAACCAAGGACAACATGACCTACATGACAATCGTCATCTAGACCCAACACCTGACAAACCAAAGACATCACTAATTGCACCTCAGTTCTGAAAACGTGCAAGGGGTAAGGTAAGGAGAGGCTTTCCAGGGACTGACCTTCCTTCAGGATACTTGACAGGAATCAAGAGCGAGCATCGATTGGGAAATTTCGGAAAAAATCAGCAAGGATGGCTTCATTCACAGACTCACGGTTTCCAGGATAACTTTCGGGCAAACTAAGATTTTCTCTAACTACTGAAGCATCAATTTTACACAATACCCTAGATGCAGACTGACTCACAATGACCCTCCGAGAGGGAGAATAATTTACTGCGCACCATTCGGCAAATTCAGGGAAGTGGAGGGTTTGCTCCAGGGCGAAAAAGTATAAAAAGGACTTGCACACATTCAGAACATCGTTTCCCTACAAAAAACAAGACCATAACCTTTCTTTACTTCCAGACACACTTCCTGTAGACAGGAAAGGGTCGCAGACACCTCTGTGTCTATCTACCAAGAATTCTTCCCTTTCATCCGGGACCCGACCAGACACAGAAGCTTCACTCTGTTGGTCCATTTCTCAATTTATAACATGAATTGGGCGAAGAAGTTATAGGTTTTGAGGTCCTACCTAGCTCACTGTGAAAGCATGTGCTTGGAACGCGCCTTGGTACTTGACAACTGGAAGCGCCCAAATCGACAGGTCCTTTTCGCCGGGTCCCAAGAAATAAAATAATCAGAGAAGATGTCAATTTTGCCTTTATAGGACCACCCTGATTAGACACATGGGAAGCATTTATTTCCGCAACCACTACCTATCTCTAACAGCCGCGCATCTTTCTCTTCCGAGTTCATTTCCGATCGCCGATTTCTTCTGCGCAAATTCCTGGCCTTCGGATCACAAGCCACATGTCCTTTTCCGTCGAGCCTTCTCGCTTTAACTATCGTGCAACTTTGGGTCCCGGAGTTATCCGCGGCCGTTGATCTGATTTGCCTTCGCGGGTGGGCCATCGGATCACGTTTTGTTTACCAATTCCGCTGGGCTCTTCCCTTTTAACCGTTGAGCAACTTTGCTCAGCGGAATCCTTCCCAACCATCGATGCGATCTGCCTTTGACCCTGCGCCATCAGATCAAGCGCCGTGTACCAAATTCCGCCGGGCAATCCGGGATTATCCTCCGCGCTTGTTCCTCCTCCGGAATTCTTTTTGGCCGTCCATGAGATTTCCTGGCGCTCCTCAACCGCCCGATCCTGTGACACGTATCACATTTCGTCGGGCGGTGTGGGTTTATCGGGTGCGCAAATTCCCACTCCGGAATCATTGTCAGCCGTTGATCCACTATGCTCTGATCTCCAACCGTCGGATCAAGCGGCACGTAACCAATTCCGCTGGGTGGTTCAAAAGTTATTCCGCGTGCACGTTAATTTCCCGGGAACCAACATATCCGTCGATCTATGCTGTCTTCAATCCTCGGCCGTTGGATCAACTGCCACGCACCCTTTCCGTTGGAAGCCCTGACGCTTATCCGTCGAGCGAGTTTCGGCTGCGGAATCGATCCCGACCACTGATGGGATCCGATTCCATCCCTCCACCGTCAGATTGAGAGGATTATATTAGTTTCCGCCGGTCCTCCATTTCCTTAACTACCTTGCACTTTCAGACGGCGAATTTAGCATGAGCCGTAGATCAACCCCGAACAAATGTTAGAACCCCCGATGTGTGCAGGCGGCTAAAGGCCCGAACTTCCCTTATCTTACTCGCATGTCTTGACGGGCGGAAGGAGTATCAGCCATGGATTTGCTCCTCCTTTCAATCACAGCTCAGGATTTATTTCAACTCAGCTGCTCTTTAGACTATCAGGTCTCCTTTGTACTATGCCTTTAACCCAAAGTATTTAAACAACACAATCTTACCTCCCCTTAGTATTATATCTCTTTTTTTGAATACAGGTGTTAACAACCCCCACATATATGATCTCCTCAAAGCTTATGTTCTTCCCCAAGGGTTTGCCATGATGGATGGTTCCCGGATTATCGAACTCAAAGCCGCTGTCATCATTCGTTTCGGTAATGATACTTTACCTGCACTCCAGTCTCCAATCCATAATACTCCGCGCCTGCTCAGCGTGGTGGAAAAGGATCTTTCCCATAAAGCTCAACCGGTTCTGTTCGATTGGAGAGGCATTAAATATCCTCAAGAATGGGAGTGTAAATATTATGAAATCTGAAACAGTGAAGCATTACAAGCCGCCTTAAAAAATCAGCCTATTACCTTTGACAGACAAAACAGTTCATTCCGGTTACCTAATGTTACGCCATTTACCTAAGGATGGTAAAAAGTCATATTTTCCCGATAGAAATTTACCTAATATCCCTTTCCGACAGTATACTCCAGATGGTCTGTCTAAGAGAGAATATCTACCTCAGAAAATGGTAGAAGTTGGAGAAACACCATCTGATGAAGTAAGATTGAGCAATTGGGGAAACTTGCAGCATGGTTTAACTGCCAGAAATTTAGATGAAATGGCTAAAGACATTTTAAGCCTAAAAGCCAGCATGCAAGAAGAAAAAGAGAAAATAGCCGAATTCAATGCCAAGCTGGAGCTTGTTCAGCATTTACTTGCTGACTCAGAAGTCATTAAGAAAATGATAACAAAGGCTTCTGAGAACATTCTTACTCGCTTGAGTAAGATGGAAGAGTTGTCTAAGAAAGCATCCACTCTGGGTTCTAAGGTTCTCAAACCAAGCCCTGCCATTTTATCCTTAGCCACCGAAGGTTATAAAAGAAAAGATAATAAGGCTAAGCTTGAGCGAATCATGTCATTTGGGATGATGAACACAGATGAATCAGATCAGAAACCAGAATTCGATTTTGGTAGATCTAAAATGGAATTTAGAATTCTTAAAAAATGGGTAACTGCTATCAAAAGTCTTCCTCCATGTTTATTAGAAAAGACTATCCAGAAAGTCCTAAGTCTGGTTCCTCCTGAACCTAAACCTGAGCCAGAACCTATTCTCCCTTCTGTACAACCAGAAGAATTTCAGTCGGTCTCAGAACCTGTAGACTTAAGTATGCTAAGCACAAATGTGCTTGGATCTTCCTCTGGTGTCAAACAAGAACCTGATTTTGATGAGCACATGATAGATAGAGAGCCTACCCAAGGTCCTCGCATTCCATTAAGTTTCAGTACCCATACCTTCAACAACATCATCTCTCAAATACCTGATCACCCTGTATTGAATATTGACTGTCAGTCCAGAGATGTCATACATGATTCCTTGAATTTGATTTTTCACTAGACTTTGTCAAAAAAGGCCCAAAACCCTGAAATATCAGGTCAACAGATTGCTACTCTATTGGTTACTGGCCTTAGAGGATTGGCCAATTAATGGTGGAGATGGTTGCCTCAAAGAGTGCGTGATGATATTCTAAACTCTGACGATGCTGATCAACAACTTCTAAAATCATTAGCATCACAGTTTCATGGAGGAGATGATGAAGATGATGCAGATCATCTTTCCTCACTATTTATGTCTGCTAGGCTATGTAATTTATCACAAGCCGATGAGTATTTCTGCTACATTCAGAAATTACTAATCCGTTCTGGTAAAGCAAGCGATCCGGCTTATCTTAAACATTACCTGAGAAGTTTCCCAAGCCATGTACCAAATGCCGTTGAGAAATATATGAAAGATAAAGGTCTGAATTATCAGAATCTATCAATCGCTCAGCTTCACCATCACATTAAAGAAACATGGCAAGAGCATTTCCTATCTAAGCGGATTGACAAAGATTTCAAAAGACATCAGAATATGTACACACCTTCCTTCTGCAAGAAGGTGGCCCAAATGCCAGATTGGGGAGGTGGTACCCACAATCATGGTCATCTTAAGGAGAAATGCCATTGCAATTCGAGGCAACGAAATAAAAAGAATTTCTTCACCAGTGATCCAAGATATCACTATCCTGATAAACCCTTAAAGTTTAACAGGAAGAATCCAACGAGGAATAAGTATTATTCGGCACCAAGACCGCCTCCTCGGAGAAAGAAATATATTACAAAAAGGCGCAAACCCGCAGACAAAGAATCTTGTTTCCTCTGCGGTGCTAAAGGCCACTGGGAAAACAAATTCCCTAAGAAGAAACAAAAGCCTCGCCTTGCAGCCTTTTGTGCCTCTGTTCAGCCCCAATGGTGGTGTTATTCCTCATCCACTCAGCCTCCTTCTGGTGATTTCCTTTATCTCCCTTCTGAGTCTGAGTCTGAGCCTGATTCCGATTCTGATGCTCTTCCTGAACTCAATAAATTTGGTCCCTCTTCAGCCTCATCTTCTGATCTATCTGATTCTGCTTCTGACACTGATGCTTCCGAGGCTCCAAATTTGGGGGGGTGTAATCTTCCTAGTTCGCCCCAGCATTCTATTTCCTCTTCTGTAAATAAATTCCAGCCTCCTAAGTTTGACTTTTCTTTGTACATGCTTTCCTTTCCTAAGCATTATGATTTAGAAAAACAGATAGCTGAACTTGACTTAGCCTTTGCTGGAACTCATCCATATCAATACCATCTCAGAGAACAGCTAAGAACAGAAAAAGCCTTGCTGCTAGAACAACTTAAAGGCAAACAGAAAGTCTCAGAAAAACCAAGAGAAGATTTGCCTCATAAAGTAGTTAGCTTTCATGAGCCAGCGACTGTTTACAAAGCTTATCCAGATAGGCATGAAAGCAGACAACATTACAGACTCTCAACGAGAGAAACTCTGAGAGCTATGGTAAAAGAAAATGAGCAACAGATCAAGCAGCTTTGTACAGAAGTCAGTGAGATCCGAGATCATATAAAGATCTTAGACGCTAAAGAAGAACATTCTTCAGAAGAAGAGGTGAATAAGTTCATTAAAGGAGCCATGGACAGAGAAGTAGAAATTGTAGATACTCCTGAAGAGACAGAACAGATTGTAAATACTCAGCCAAGTCTGTTCTTAATGTCAGGTCCAAAACTATATATACAAATTCAATTTGATTTGCAAGAGTTCAAGCCCTACACCCTTTCCTGTCAGATTGATTCTGGTTGCCAGGTCAATCTTGCAAAAGGTTCTGCACTACCCTTTTATTACTGGGAGAAGACATTTGGCAGTGGAACTGCTATCCATGGTACCCCAGTACCTATAAGAGGGAAAGCTGAAATTGTTCCAGTCATATTCGGCAAAGCTCAGAGCAAGCTCACATTCTACAGACTAGATGAATTAAAAGATGATTGCTTATTAGGTTCTGATTTCTTACATCAAGTCAGTCCCTATACAGTAGACCATTATCAGATGAATTTCACTTGTTACATTAACAGAAGGAAAGTTGTTCTTCCTTTGTCCTTTACTAGTGAAGTCAAGTGAAAAACCATAACAGAACCAGAAGATGCTAGAATTCCTCGACTAGCAAAAATGGAAAGGGCAATAGATTATTCAGAAACGCATGGTGAGAAAATGTTAAAAGAAATTTCTGAAAAGCTTAGAAAATATTGCTGTTCTGACAGCCCTAATGCATTTTAGAAGCGAGAAAAATACTTTGTGTCTCTTCCTTATGACCCACTCCAGAAGATCAAACCTATGAAGGCATCTGCAAGAGTTACGACTCCTTCTGAACGAGAATTCTGTAAAAGAGAAATTGCAGAATTATTAGAGAAAGGACTCATTGAACCTTCAAAAAGTCCTTGGGCATGCCGTGCCTTCGTGGTCAATAAGCATTCAGAACAAAAGAGAGGAAAACCAAGGTTAGTGGTTAACTTCAAGCCACTAAATGCTGTTCTCCAAAAACTCAGGTATCCTTTGCCTGATAAAAACAGTTTATTGCAGCGTATAACAGGTAATACTATCTTTAGTAAATTCGACTTGAAATCTGGTTTCTATCAGATTGGCATAGAGGCTAAAGATAGATTTAAAACTGCATTTGTCGTTCCACATGGCTTGTACCAGTGGAAGGTTCTCCCCTTTGGTATCAACAATGCTCGATCTAAGTTTCAAAAGCGGATGGAAGATATATTCAGAGATTATCCATGGATCCTAGTTTTTATCGATGATATCCTAATCTGTTCTCACAGCTTGCAGGAGCATCTTAAGCATCTGCAAATCTTTTATGACTTGGTATACAAGCATGGATTGGTTCTCTCTGAACCAAAGATGGAGATAGGCAAGACTGAGATAGAATTTCTCGGATTAAAGGTAAATAAAGGCATGGTAGTATTGCAAAACCATGTTCTTCAGAGCTTCAAGAAATTTCCTAATGAGATTATGGATAAAACACAACTTCAGAGATTTCTTGGTTCGCTCAATTATATCAGACCGTTCTATCAAGGACAGGCCTCTGATATTATTCTGCTTCAGAGCAGATTACGAAAGAATCCGCCTGCATGGTCTAAAGAAATGACTGCAGCTGTCAAAAGGATAAAAGAGAAAGATATGAAGCTGCTAGCATTAACTTTACCTACAGGAAAAGGCAATCTGATCATTGAAACGGATGCATCTGCCCATACATGGGGTGGAGTCTTACTTGAATCCATTGATCAGAAAGAACATATCTGTGGCTATGGTTCGGGATCATTTAAAAAGGCTGAACTTAATTATCCCTCTAGCCATAAAGAAATATTAGCAGTCAAAAAGACTGTACAACATTTCATTCTCTTCCTTAAGCCCGTAAAGTTTATCGTCTTATGTGGAAGGTGTTTGGAGCATTTGGATTATTCCGAGGATTGAGATTTGTGAGTTATGGTGAATGAAACAAAATCCTGCATAGTAAAAATTTCAAGTATGTAAAAATTATTGTTGATCTTATTATCTTATTTATAATTTAACTAGATTTAGAAAAAAACTTCATACTTACCTTCAATGTTGCAACCTTTATTTTCTCACAGCTTCTTTTTGTTTGTTGTGGCTACAAAATTTTACATTAGGGTTTAAATCACTCTACTGTTTCACACAATTATGATTTCACCTTTTAGGGATTTTAGATTTGTTGAATTTGTGAATATATATAGAAATCGTAGGGAGAGACGAGGCAATTTTTTGGATTGAATTTGTAACCATGTCAGTCCTCTAAAGTTTTATTGTTTTTATTTTTTCGAAAGCCATGAATGTGTCAAAATCGACGTGTTTATTTTTACAAAATGTATCGGTTCTCTTATCGGCTTAGCACACCACTAATGACATGCAACACACAATGTTTTCTCATTTTTTCATTTCTCGATTGTTTGTTATTGATGCCTTTATACAAATATAGCATCGATAATGGCAGGAACACACTGTTTTTTTACTTCCATAAAACGATAAATATAGTGGAAAGAACATACATCGTACTTTTCACTATCAATACAGAAACTAATCAAACGATTTGAAAATTTATTTCATATGTAAACTGCAAGAGGTGTTCCAAGAGAAAAGGTTAATGAGACTTGTTAGACTTGCAATAGAAAAAACATACAACATCAAAAAATAATCATTAAAAAAAGTAATATTCCTAAATATGTTTATGATGAATATGTATGTATAACTACTACAAAGTGTCATTCCAATAATAATTTTAATTTTTCTATATTATTTACTTTTCATACTAAACATAAAAAATGTTTAATGTAGTCATTTACATTACTAAGAAGAATATGAAAATCCCAAAGGATGAACGAGGTGATATGCGAAATGTGCCAGTAGGGGTTCCCAAAAAAGTGTACAAAGAGATGGTCAAAGAAATAGATATAATTGCATTGCGAGAGGAGCCATCTCAACAACAACGTGCTTCAAATGTATGAAATCATTTATTTTCAGGATTGTGTAAATATCATTAATTAATTCAACATTAAATATTCATTTTCAAATGTTTTGTTAATGCAAAAAATAAAACAAAATGGAACCCAGTCAACAAACAGGACATGATAACAAGGAAAAAATGGGTTGATAGCAAAGTTTGTGAGTATTCGTAATTTCCTTATAAGAAATTAAGATTTCGAAGTGGTTGTTAACATACAAAGATAAACCATCAAAAGAATTAATTAACATTGGTTTAAGAAAGGGTTGTGAGTATATGTTGGCGCATAAAAATTAATTGTGGATTTTGTAAGTATCTATATTGTTTTACTTCTCTCATTTTATAATTAATAAAACAACAAAAACCCTTTATATTAAATCTATTATTTATGACAGTGCATAAAACTTGTAGGAAAAAAAGTATGGAGTGGAGCCAACATACGACTTGTTGATGGATGGCATGAGATATGGTTTTGAAAGAATGTGTATCATTCATGACTCAATTATTACAATGCATATACGTTGCTTTTCAATTTACCTTCATATATACTATCTATTTTATTTTTCATTATTCCCAAGAATGTAGATACACTCACTGCAAAGTTATTTTTATGTTTGCAGATGGAAGCTGAAGATGAGGAAAACAATCATGCCAATGATAATTGTTTTTGTCCAAATAGACTAATTAATGCAAAGTGGCTCAAGTATCGATAACAATTCCAGCGAAGAGTGATGATCCATATTTAATTTGATGTTAATGTTGTTAAGTTTTCTATGTTGTCATAGCTTGATTCATAACTTGATTAGCATTTAATACATTTTCATAATAACAGCATAAAGAGAATCACCGAAAGAAACACAATCACAAGGTACACAACAATTTACCCTGGGAAACCCTAAAGGAAAAAACCCAACAAAACTTCCTCAATATAGATTACCAGTATGCAATGACCAAATAACAAGGTCTCATAGATAGAGATACCAAACCCCAAGCATAAGAGCTAAGACACCAGAGACATTGGTCCTCCTCGATCTCTCTCTCCTTATTTATCTCTCTTGTGTAATACAAGTGTGAGTGTGTGTGTATAAATGAGGGAGGGCGCCTCCCTATTTATACTAAACTTCCCAATTGGAATTTTACCTAACTAGGCCAACCTACCTAATTGGTAGTGCTGACCTACCTAGGTAAACTTCACAATAATAATTATAATCATCTTTTCTAGGTGTTATTGACCCGACTTATAATTGAGGGTTTACTTCATGACATTTACATGACCTTTTACATTAGTAACTTCTCCCAAAGCAGGAATAATAATAATGTGAAGTACAAGTAGAATATTATTTGAAGTTACATCATTTCAGCACTCCCCGTTAACAAGAAGGGTATTCTATTGACAACAACAATAGCTGGTGTGGCTCGACACAACATCATCAGAAGGAGAGAGAGAGGAGGAATCTTCAACATCCTCTGGTACATCTATATATCATCATCAGAATTTTTGAACAACATCATCATCTTCAACACGGAGCTAGAGCATCAACATCTTCAGTACAAAGCTGAAATATCATCATTGTCATCTTCAGTACAGAGTTGAAGTATCATCGTAATGATCTCCAGTACATAACTAAAGTAACATCATCAACATCTTTAGTACAGAGCTGAAGTAACATCATCTACATCATGGAACTTGGGGATCATCATATGCAGCATGGAACTGGAACATCATCTATAGCGTGGAGCTGGAGCATCATCATATGCAGTATGGAATTGGAGCATCATCTGAAGCATGGAGCTGGAGAATCATCATCATATGAAACATGGAATTGAAACATCATCAACAAAATGGGGTTGGAGCATCATCATATGCAGTATGGAACTAGAGCATCATCTGTAGCATGGAGCTGGAGAATCATCATCATATGCTGGAACATCATCATATGCATAACAACTGATACATCACTAGAATTGACAGCACAAGGTTGGATCATCAACATAAATACGGAATAACAAAAACAACATGTGAAATCATCATCAACAGCTTGAGGATGGAGCAACACCATCTATGGTAGGTATAACAACAACCAATGGGATCCTTCCTTTTGGAATTACGGGATCATGGACAACAAATCTATGGTACTCAAACAGTCCTTCCTTTCGGAATTACGGGATCAATTATTTTAAGAGCTACCAATACTAATCATAATTAACACATACATACAGAGGACGATCCTTCCTTTTGGAATTACGGGATCAAGTCCATCACTAACATCCTGGACGACCCTTCCTTTTGGAATTACGGGATCAATTCCACTTACTAAAATTATGGATGATCCTTCCTTTAGAAATTACGGGATCAATTCCACTACTCACATTCAAGACGATCCTTCCTTTCAGAATTACAGGAACTACTAACATTTTGGATGATACTTCATTTCCAAATTAAAAGATCAAGTTCACTACTAACATTCTGGATGACCTTTTAGAATTACGGGATCAAGTCCACTACTAACATTCTGGACGATCCTTACTTTCTTAATTGCCGGATCAAGTCCACTACTAACATTCTTGATGATCCTTCCTTTCAGAATTACGAGATCAAGTCCATTACTTCATCAGTATTTAAGACAATCCTTCCTTTTAGAATTACAGGATCAAGTCTAAGGATGATTAGTCCTTCCACATCAACATTTAAGACGATCCTTCCTTTCAGAGTTACGAGATCAAGTCTAAGGATGGTTAGTCCTTCCGCATCAACATTTAAGACGATCCTTCCTTTTGGAATAATGAGATCAATTCTAAGGATGGTTAGTCCTTCCACATCAACATTTAAGATGATCATTCCTTTCAAAATTATAGGATAAAGTCTAAGTAAGGATGGTTAGTCCTAACTTCAACATCTTGGACGATCCTTCCTTTTAGAATTACAAGATCTAGTCCAATAATATCAACATATAAGACGATCCTTCCTTTAGAAATAATGAGATCAAGTCTAAAGATGATCATCTTGGACGATCATTCCTTTCGAAATTATGAGATCCAATACAACAATATCATCATTTAAGATGATCGTTTCTTTTGGAATTATGGGGTTAATTCTAAGGATGATCAATCCCAACATTATCATCTTGGATGATCCTTCCTTTCAGAAATATGAGATCCAGTCCAACAAGATCAACATTTAAGACGATCCTTCCTTTCGGAATTACAGGATCAAGTCTAGATGATCAATCCCAACATCTTCATCTTGGATGATCCTTCCTTTCAGAATTATGGGATCCAGTCCAAAAAGATCAAAATTTAAGAAGATCTTTCCTTTCAGAATTACGAGATCAAGTCTAAGGATGACCATTCTCAACTGAGCTACCTGCTGTGATCAGGATTCCATATCATCAATACTACTCCCCCTTTCTAGGGAAGTCCTTATGGAAAACACCAATATTGTCTCAAATGTTTTCAAACTTCACATGGGACATAGGTGTAGTCAACACATCTGCACCCTGCTCATCTGTGCTCAGATATTGGAGCTTTATAGCTCCCTTATGCACCATGTCACGAAACTAGAAGTATCTGATTTCTATGTACTTCGGCTTATCATGGAACACGGGGTTATCTTTTATCTTCTTAATATTTGGTTATCACATAAAATCATGGTAGCATCCATATCCATATCGAATAGATCTGATAACAACTTCTGAAGCCATATGGATTCACAACTGGTGGAAAAAGCTACAATATATTCTGCTTCTATAGCCCTGAGAGCAACACTGGACTATTTCTTTCTTATCCATGAGATCATGGATGACCCTAGCCGAAAACATCCTCCTGAAGTGCTCTTTCTATCTGAGACACTTCTTGCCCAATCTAAATTTGTATAACCATACATTCTGAAGTCATGATTGCTAGTATAATTGAGACCATAGTCTATCATACCTTTTAGGTTCCTCATCACATGATTTGCAGCTATCAAGTGAATGTGTCTAGGTTCAGCCATATACTGAGTCAAATTGTTAGCAAATCATATCTGGCTGGGTATTCGTCAAATACATCAATGAACCAATGATCTGTCTATATAGTGTCACATCCACTAATTCTAACGAAGCATCAACCAACAAATTCAAGTGTGTATCCATGGGTGTGGCCATGGATTTACATTCCAACATGTCAAAATTTTTCAATATTTCCATTGCATACTTCCCTTGTTTAAGGAATATTCCTTATGGTCTCTTCCATACTTCAAGACCTATAAAATAATGAATCAAGCAAAGATATTTCATTTCAAATTCTGCAGCGATCAACTTCTTCTTACACTCTGAGATTTGCTTCTCATTACATGTCAGGAATAAGTCATCCACATACAACAATAATTTGACAGGTTCATTATCTATAACCTTCAAGTAAAGGTTAGGATCAACCTTACCTTTGGTAAATCCCAAGCTCTTCAGAAAGTTATCGATTCTTCAATAGTAAGCTCTTTGAGCTTGTTTCATTTCGTGCAGATCCTTCTTCAATTTGCAGACATGTGTTCTTCAGTCTTTGATTTCAAAACCTTTTGTTTGTTCTATGTACACTTCTCATTCAATAACACCATTTAGGAAGGTTGCTTACACATCCATCTAATGTAACTTCCATTTTGTCTTGGTTGCTAGTGCCATGATGGTTCTGATAGAAATGTACCTTGCTACCAGAGAAAATGTCTCTTCATAATCGATTCCTTCTTTTGAGAGAATCCACATGCCACAAATCTGGATTTGTACTTCTCAATACTTCCATTAATTGTATGTTTTATCTTGTAGATCCATTTGAAAGATACCACACTTTTTCCTTCTGGCTTGGAAACTGTTTCCCATACATCATTCTTCATTATGGATTGGGATTCTTTCGTCATAGCTTCTACACATTCTTTATTTTGAATAGGTGCTTCAAAACAAGTAGGTTCTTTGTCTACATGATCCCACATCAAATCCACATAGCTAGGAAATGGCTTTGGCTTCTTGCTTTGCCTTTTGGAGCCTTCTGGAGCACCATACCTTTATGCTTCTTGAATAATATCACAGACCCAAGCTAGCTTTATCTTGTGGGCGATATTCATGTGGGGAGGCTTGGGGATCCAACATGTCATGTTCTTCCGAAATCTCATCATCATGAGAAGGTGTAACTTCCTTAATTGGTTCTACAACTCTAGGAGCTTCAACTTCTTCTTCATATGTTTCTGTAGGTTGGAAATTTATCTACTTATTGAGAGCTACATATTCATCAAAGGTTACATCCCTGCTAGTTTCCATATGATGGTAACCTGATATATATATTCTGAAGGCCTTGGATACCTCACAGTAGCCAATAAATATTCCTTTCTTTTTGGAAGGATCTAATTTTGTTCTTTTCTCTTTTGAACAAACACTGGACATCCAAATATCTTGAGGTGTCGTACCTCTGGTTTCTTACCGGTGAACATTTCTTCAGGTTTTTGAATCCAAGTGCACTATGGGATATTCTATTCTTGACATATATTTTTGTCCTTGTTTCTTCATCCCATAAGTACATAGGAATATATTGATCATGGATCAAGGATGCTTCTGAGTGACCTCTTAGTTCATACATGCCACCCTCTAGTGACAAATACATCTTCTAGAGAACATATTCTTTAACTTCTAATTTTGATAACTTCATGGGAGGTTCTTCTTCTTATTATTCTAAGTTAGCAGGATGTCTTTTGTTATTCTTCCTCTTAAATTCTTCTTTCTTTGTCGGACAATTTCTGGAAATGTGTCTTCTCTTTTCACAATGGTAACATTGATAAGAGGAGAAGTCTTTCTGCTTGTAATTTCCCTTTTTATTCTTTTGAAACTTCTTAGGATGATAAGACCCCTTATGAGTTTCCTTCTTGAAATGATGCTTTCCTTTTCTTCTTCTGGTGTGAGTATCTAGAGCATGGTCATCTTCTCTAAGTAGTGCTTCTCAGTTAGCAACTTAGCTACTATAGCTTGTTCTTGAACACATTCTTCCCATAGCATATCAAATTTTAGGATTTCCTTCCTTGCACAGATTGTCTAGGTGAAGGAGTCCCATGGTCTAGTAAGAACATTGAGAGTGGTCATTACTAGTTCAATTTCATCAATTGTCTTCAATTGCTTCTAGTTGTTCTTTGAATTTAGAGACTCTTGTGAAGTATTCATTGATGGATTCACCCTTGCTCATCTTTGTGCTTTTGAGATGGGCTCTCAAGTTCATCTTTCGATTGATGTTTCTTCCTTCATACATTCCTGATGGGGCATCAAACATCTCCTTATGTGTATACTTAGAGGATACTTGAGGAATCAAGTGATCCTTGATTGAATCGGCTATGATCCTATTATCCCTAATCGTATCTTTTTTGAACTTTTATTTTTCTTTACCTTCTTCGGGATCCGACACAATTCAATTGATAAAATTTGCAAGATCATTCTCTTCTAGAATGAATCCTATTATGTATTTACAAGCACATAAGTTTTCTATACCTTCCAACTTGTCATGAAGCTTAGTGCTTGGAGACATCTTGTCTCGGAGATCATAAAATGACAAAAAATTGAAAATTTCTCAGAAATGAAAATTGTACTCACCAAAAGATGCGCTTGACTGAGGTGAGTATGATGGTACAATCAGTTTATGAAGAATCCAAATTCTAACCCTTGAAACTGGACTTGCAAGATTTTGGACTGCAGTTTTTTGTTATGTTTTCAGTTTTCTGGTTTACTGGTTTTCTAGTTTCAAACCAAAATAGGGCTTGAATTTCTTGAGGATATTCCCATTGGAAAACTTTGATCTTGGTGCCAAAAGATGCTCCTAGGATGGGCACACTTCCTTATGTCACTTGCACTAAGAAAATTGACTTTATCAAAAAGCCCTAATTTCCTTGTCCAGAGAAAGAGAGAGAGAGTGATTTAGCTCATGAAAGATGCTCTTTTCAGGCTAGCTCTGATACCATGTTAATTTTTCTATGTTGTCATATCTTAAGTCCTAACTTGATTAGAATTTAATGCATTTTCATAATAATAACATAAAGATGATCACTGAAAGAAACAAAATCAGAAGGTACACAACAATTTACCCTGGTAAACCCTAAAGGGAAAAACCCAATAAAAACTACTCAATATAGATTATCGGTATGCAATTACCAAAGAAAAAGGTCTCATACACAGATAGAACAAACTCCAAGCATAATATCTAAGACACCAAAGACATTGGTCCTCCTCCTTCTCTGTCTCCCCTTCTTTCTCTCTATTGTGCAATACAAGTGTGAGTGTGTGTGTATAAATGACGGAGGGAACCTCCCTGTTTATACTAAACTTCCCAGCTGGAATTTTACCTAATTGGGCCGACCTACCTAGGTACACTTCATAATAATAATTATAATAATATTTTCTGGGTGCTATTGACCCGACTTACAACTGAGGGTTTACCTCATGAAATTTACATGAACTTTTACATCAGTAACATCTATCAAAGGAGGAATAATAATAATGTGAAGTACAAGTAGAATATTCTTAGAAGTTACATCATTTCAACAAATGCAAGCTATTGTAGCTTGTTGCGTGTTTTGAAATAATTGTCTGTGAAACTCAGACATTTTGTATAATAATGTGTTGGACATACTGTCGGAATTGAAAAAAATGGGTTACCAATAAGTGTAACAATTACATGCATGTTGACATTTTGATTTTTTTTATCCCTATGTTGTCCTATTTTGTATGTATAATAAAATAAACTTTTTATTCAATTGCATTCTTCATTTTTTTTGTCAAACGTTACATGTGAAATGATACATTGGTAATTAAATATATGGATGATTAAATATTACAATAGATGTTTGCATCTATGATATAAGAAATTAATCAAAACAAACCTAATAATTAAAATTGAAATGAATAGTACTAAAAAAAATATTTCAATTTCAAATAAATAATGGAATTCAAAAATAAAATATATAATTTATATATTTCACTACAATGTCAATAGTCATTGTTTAAAGAATCATATGTGGTGCCTTTGATAATTAATGTCACTTTGGTGCATCTCCTCGAACACAAAAAAAACTCACATCACAATCATTAAAAGTGAAATGAATAGTACTATAAAAAAAAACTTTCAATTTCAAAAGAATAATGGAACAAAAGAATATATAATTGATATATTTGGCTGCAATGTTAGTAACCACTGTTTGAAGAATCATATGGGGTGATTTTGGTAATCGATGATGCACCGTTGTGTCTACTCAAATTCTCTGCACCGTGTCTACGCAAAATCTCCGCACTTGTGCGTTTATGTAAATTCAACACGATTAAATTTTAAAATAAAGATTCCCACTTGCTAGACAGTGTCATTGGTGCGTTTTCATTTTTTTCACACCAGTGCATATCAATGGATTATATGTACCAATAATGATGAAATCTTACTTGAATCAATGATTATATGTTTCTAAATGCCTCGGTGCATTCTAGTTATTTAAATGCATCGAGTTATTTTGATAGATTATAAGCACGAGTGCATAACACAATTGAACATGTACCAGTGTGCGCATATCAATCGATCGCATTGACAAAGATAAAAAATAAAATTTGTATGGTGTGTACGATGTGACTAGTCACATCAATGTTTTTTTTAGATAAGAAAACACAAGTGTGTATAATCTAAACATAATCAATGGTATAACATTGAAATTCTGTTATTTCCAGTGCTCATTCTGTTTGAATACACCAGTGAAAATACTTTACATTGTACAATACTGGTGTGTTGTGTTATGTAAGGCACCAATGTGCCTATATTGAACAAAACAAATTGATACAAAAACATCCGCCAAAACATCCAACCACCGAGTTTTTTTAGTTATAACATATGTTTGTTATGACCTTCGTTAAAACATCCACTAGCATTAGTGGAGGTTGTAGCAGTGGTTTTTTTTTCCAATATTGTAACACTAAAATCCTCCACTATAGGCTCTTTTCCTTGTAGTGGAAAGACCTATTTCCCATGAGAATAAGGTAGTACCAATACTATATTGTATGGCCCAATAATTGGTGCACTGAAGCTCATTGGTTTTCCACCCTATGACGAGGCCACTCGATCTACCAGTTGCATCAACATTGACAAAATCCCATCTGAGAAAAAGTTTCTTAATATCCAATATAATACAATCATCTTTATCTAGTGATAACTGAATTAAAATAGCAAAATAGTTTTGTGAAATAATTAATCTCTTCAAAGCGATATTTTTATAGGTAAGCCCCAACCCCCTAGCATTGAAATACATAATGAGAATTGAGTAAATGAGACACATGGATGACTTACTCTAAGATTCCCATCAATGGTCAGTTGTTTTCCTGCTCTAACATATTGGATGGCTTGGTCCCTGGTAGATCATAATAGGGATGTTTTTCCCCCGAGTCTTCGAGGTGGATAAGGGGGGTTTGATCCAAGCCCGAAGTTTCTATAAATAGTCACTTTGGTTTTGTCCCTTGTTCAAGGTTGAAGTTCATAACCATGGCCTCCAGACGATGCAAGAGTCTTGGAATCAGAGATAGCATCATTGAAATCCATGTGATCAAATGGCTCTTCACTATAGTGGTCCTACCAAATTTTAGGAGCTATTGCATAGCTAGTAGTTCCAAGCTTGGGATGGTAACAAGGGGGAAGAGCTAGAGAGGTTATATCATCAAGATTATGTGGGGGGGTGGGGGTAGTAACAAGTTATGGTATAGAACTGTAATAGGCATGAGCCTTTTGAGATGAAGTGGCAGATTCAACAAGTCCTGGCTTAGTATAAATTGACGCCATGTCTGCCTTTAGGTGTTTGGTGCAAGGAAGGGTGGCCTGATAAAGGTAACGAGGCGATCTAATATGAAACCCAAAAATTCCCCATCACCCCAAGTATTTAGGTCTAATATGTGTAGGGTTTCAGCCAACAATGCAAATGGTAGACAAAACCCTATTAGTGATACCACTTCTATGGGTAAATGGAAGCGAGAAAATGTGGGGTTTGTATGGTTTAGCTGGAAACTTTCCCAGAAAAATATTTGTAGAACCAGTGACCAGACTTGGTAAAAATAGTTGCACTGTGGTAGCCGCTCTGTCATTGGATTCCTTAGGGCTAGCTAAAGGAGAGGAAACCTATGGATGGCAAGTAATGGGATGACAAGTAGTCTTTGGAACCCAAACTCAATAAATCATAAGATATCCATTATTATTTTTCTTATACATGTGGTTCCTTCTTAATGGCTAAGGGCATTCCTTAACAAGATGTTCTAGAGAGTGGTAGTGACTGCAATGGAAGGGTATACCAGAGTAGTCTAAATTTTGAGAGATAGAACATCCCCCAATCAATATGCACATTTCCACAGATAAATCCTCTCTCATGTCAATTTCGACAAGAATCTGGGAAACTGACATATGCCTTGTATCCAGAAAGCTCATATCCTCATAAAAAAAATGGCACAATTGTGATCCAATCATGTTGAATATGTCCATAGACCAGAGCTACAAAGGAAGGCCCAAAAGGTTAACCCATATCCTTTGTGAATAAATCATGGTTCTCCTAGCATCAAAAAATGCTAACCACTGAAGCAACTTTAGGGGAGCCAAGTCCCAAAACCAGGTAGCATTGAGCAGCATAGTAGAATCCTTAGGGTTGTCTAGAATGACACCTAGCCATCACGTGGCTAGATAATAACACTTAGGATATTAATCTAGTGTACAAGACCAAATAATGTGAATCCATTCCTTGAAAGTAAAGAGGCACATTCCCTGACCTAAGATTATACCCACCATGGCATTGTTTAACATAACTCAAAAATCACCCATCTACACATCTTCATTGAGTCCTAGTATAATCTCAGTGCTCTTCCTCTTTAGCTTAGAGCATGATTTTCTTGGTGACAAACCATTACTAGGGTTTTTAGTTAGGGCTTGAGCACAAGTAAAAGTAGGAGTGGATACATGACAAGTAGAAGAGGTGATTGACCAAACCTGTCTGCAAGGATTGTCAGCTATATATTTTGGTGGTGAGTCCGGAAGTGGGACTATGGATAAATCCCAAAAAGGTTTAAAAGCATTAAAAACCATAGTTGTTAGGTCCTTATGGTTAATAGTTAGGTGAGATCTTCTGATATGACAACAATGGAAGACATAGAGCAGAGTGCGAACAAGACAAGTTCTAGGGAATCATTAAGGGAACCAGGTGGGCCATACAAGATGGATGTGTATGGAGAAATAAACTATAATGATAATAAACCCCTATCTAAACCAAATAGGCCAAATATTCCTAGGATACACATAAAGAATTTAGGGATCTCATAGTGATTAACTAATATTGAATTAGAATGGCATTAAAGCCTAATTCTGATTAGTAAGATGGCATTATACCCTGGTGCATAGCTATGAAATTTAAGAACAAGTCTATTGGTGTTGTGTCGTTTTTATATGAAAATGCTATAAATTTGGTTTTATCTTTTATTCCTTGTATTTTAGCTATGTTTTTTTATCCTAGTTGGATAGCTAACAATATAATAAAAAAAATATGATATTTGGATACAACCTATTAGAAGAATAAAGAGTATTTTTCATAATCATTTTTTTTGGTTGTCAATTTGAAACAATTTTACTATGCAAGAAAATATTTATAATTGGAATAATCCACCAAAGAGAGAATGTCTAATGAATGTGATCATTCTTCATGGTGCTGGAGAAATCATACAATCACCATATATTTTGAAAAACCACATATCAACTCCATTGATGCTTTCATTTAGAGAAGTTGTAAAAAATCTACATGGAATGGTAAACACAAACAACATACTAGGTTCTAGCTTAAACAACAAGATTTATTATGAATTATACAATTATACTTTTTATAGTTTATCTGCACAACAATATTTAACAATTAACACATTTCCTCATTTTACAATGAATGGAAAAAGCTACAATAACATTACTAAAAGGATGTAACACCATCTCGAAGATTCTCACAAGATTTTCTTTGGAAAAAATAATATACCAATAATGGATTAGCTAGAGTATACATCTATTGCAAATGAGAATCCCATCAATTAAAAAATGAAATACAAGTTCATTTTGCATGTCTACAAAATGTAACAACATCGTTCCAATGTTGGGATCATGCCACAAAATGGTGTTCACATTGTTGGCATATTTTCCTACTTGAACTAAGGTGATAAACATCACGAGACCTTGAAAAGACCATTGTAAGATAATGCAATACCCTATTGGTAAGCCCTCGGTCATTGGTGTGTTAAAAAAAAAAACGTACTTTTTTTATTCAAAACTAAATAAAAAAGTACAAAAATATCTAACATAGTTAAGAAAAAATGACTATTCCATGCTCTTTCAAAACTCCCACTTCGACTGAGATATCAGGAATAAACTAATTCTTACATTCCTTCAAATATCATAGCTAGATCCCAAAATCCAAACAGAAAAGTGTTGATCCCCAAAAAATTGGTACAAAAATACTAACTAAGCCCCAAACATAAAACTAAATATCCCACAAATTCAAAACAAAGAATTAGATATCATAGATATTTATGAGGCCAATATCAGTTTGAATATTATCCAGCCATTCTTCCCAATGGAGCAATCCTTCTCTGCCTTCCAAAGGAGACTATGAAAGTTTATCAACTAGATAATTCTGCTCTCGGTATATATGTTGAAAATAAATATGACAGAAATTCTTAAGATCCGAACGTATCCTGCTGCACCATGGTAATAATGAGACAAATTCCAAATTAAAGTCACCTTGCACCCATTTAATAGTGACCCTAGAGTCACCATAAAATTTAAGAGTCACTATACCAAATATAGAAGCAATCTTGCATAAACAACAAAGATCTAATAACATTTCCTTCATGTTTGAACATGTTCCACACTGAAGTTGAAAATTAAAACTATGGGATTTGTTAATCATTAAAACTGTACCAGAATTACAAAGTCCATCTCTTGCTACACCATCAAATATTCCAAAATCACCTATATTCTAAATATCTTTCATAACCCTAGGTTTTGCAGAAATATTGTTCTTCATGCCAAACTATTTTTCCAGATTTAAGTTATGTAAGTAGATCGATCTCTTGTCTTGTCGGTGATCTTTAAAGATGTTAGTATTCCTGAAATTCCAGATTTTCCATGAGATAATTGCAGGTAAAGTATGAAACTTTCTACAATTTTTATACCAAAAATACCATGAATGATTAAAATTATCTCCTTCCCAAATTCTAGGAATATTAAGAGCAATACACACATTCTTCCAGATGTTGATAGTAAAGCTACAGTTAATCAACAAGTGATCAACTGACTATACTTCCATTTTACAGAGAAAGAAAATATTTGGCCCATACCATCCCTTTTTAATGAGATTGTCCTAGGTTTTTAGGCAGTTTTGTAGAACTAACCACATAAAGCATTTTATTTTCATTGTGATTTGCCACTTCCACAAGCAGCTAAGAAGAAGCATCATGGAACCTATTGTAATACCCCCTAGTTACTTTTGATATTTTATTGTTATTTACTTTTAATGAAACAAGTAAACTAAATTTTATATGAATATAATTGAAAATTGAGAGCTTTAACAACTATACAATTAGTTGACAAAAGCTTAGGCTTAAAAATAGTTATCAAAACATCAGAATTATTTATGAAGACAAGTGGCCAGTACTATAGAGAGTTAGTTATTTGCTATAAAAGTCCTAGGAAAGGGAAGAGGCATGCAGAGTATGAGTTATAAGAAAAGAGATAAATAAAAGAGAGAGCCGCTAGAGATCACAAGAGCTGAAGGCTCTATGGAATGTATCCATGAAATAATGAAGAGTTGCCAAAGAACATCTTGAAGATGTTAGGCTCTGTACTAGAACCGTCAGTGAGAATAAGAGAATGCTAGGTTATGGAATAACTTACTCTCTATAGTTACTGGTGGCAACTTGAAGCTGTAGGAGAACAATTTTAAACCCAAGTGTCTGGGAAAGGGGGTGCAACAAACAAGATTGCTTGCTACAAGTTCTAGTGGCAGGGTGTTGTGTAGCTGGTAATACTACAATTTATGGGTTATACATATATGTTTTCTAAAACTAATCTTGATTTAGTGACATCCACATCTATGGAATTAATCATTTTATCATTATTGTTTATATTTCTATTACAGTAATAAATATAGGGTTAAAACATTTCCCTATTATTGTTTATATTTCTATTACAACCATAAAATATAGGGTTGATATTTACCTATCGTTATTTACATTTCAGTCACAGTCATAAAAATAGGGTTACTTTACATTATTGTTGTTCATATTTTAAGTGCAGTCAATGATGTGATTTTGAGGAATTAACCCTTTCCTCTAGTATTATTCTTATAGAGTTACTCATTAGCAGAAGTAAATATGAATAAATCGTAATATTTATTTTGAAACTAAAACCCTTCAATGATAATAAAAATTCTTAGTGTATTGAAACCAACCGAGGAATAGGGTTCATAAATTCATGAGAATAATCCTAGATATATATATTATTATTATTCACACATTGACAACAAATAGTAACCAACCTTGACACAGGTAGGGTAGAAACCTCAACATTAATCTCGACTGAACAAGGCTTAGTTATGCAAACAGTAAAACCAAGATATGGATGTTTAGGTTTGTAACCACAATAATTTATACAGTTAAACCAATATCCAAACAAAGTAATAATTATGAATAAAAAACCCCTGTTTAAAATAGAGTTACGAATTAACCAAAAACACGCTCTACATTTCATTATAATAACTCAAAACCCAACACTATCTTCATACCTGAGTTAGAGTTTTTATTACAAAACTTAAAATAAGAACCCAACTGTAACTGCGCTGAATGGCGTTTCAAAACCATCAATAACTCATAACGAAAATTACCAATATCGCAGAAGCCGAATGGATTGAGAAGATAAAACCTCAGCTACGGGTCTTTTACACAATGGACAACTAAATCAAGAATAGGGTCAACCGATAACTGAGCATGCAGACGAAATGATCATGAACACTATATAATGCCTCCTTCAAAGTACATATTGGGGAAAGAACTGCAAGTTAAAACCTAGAAACTTACCATTCGAATCGAGTATTGATTCCCATGGTGGACACACCTACAAACGTAGGGTTATTACACAAACTATGGTGTATAGCTAAGAAGAGAAGTAACAAAACTTTTGACAACTGATAAAAAAAAACATAGATGATTTACTTGTAGACTGAAGCATGTGATGAAGTAGAACGATAAAGATTAAAACATCTGTATGGGTTGTGTGTATTGACTGTAAAAAACAGAAAACAAAAGCAATAGCTCAGGACAACTACAAGGAGTATAGCTGTCAGCTGGACAATTGAAGGTTCATTCAAAAACATATGATCATTTATACCCTCATCTTCATGAACAACTTTTGGACATAGAAAAATCGTAGCTCTTCAAATGAAGGAGTTTAGTTCCCAACAGTCCTATTGGAATGGATAAACCTTAACCAAAGTCAAACCTAGACCTTGTGCTTTCTAGTGGCCATCCAATTCCATATTTGAAAAGCTATATTTTCTAATTAAATCTCTTTTGGTCAAGCTTTGTGCTATAGTTGGATCGGCTGATTTTGTTTTCATTTCCTTCTTTTGGGATGTAAGTTCCATGATGCTTCTCCTTAGCTGCTTGAACCGATAGATAGGGTACCTGCAGGATTGAAAGTGAGTTAGTCTTGAAGCTAAGTAAGTTTTACAATTTAAACTGGCATATCTTTCCCAAATCACTCTTAATGAATCACCCAGTGATTGAGGCTTAACCTTTTACCTATGCTTGAAACTCTACTTACACTGAGGATTTAAGTTCTCAAACTATTGGTTGGTGCATCTTAGCAACCTCTTAGGGTTCCACAAGCAAGAAGAAAAACTAAAGTAAAGTAAATAAGTATTTTTTTTATTTGGGTTTTTAACACATAATGTTTATAACTTTGGTATGTTACATTGGATTACATGATTATGATTTCTTTATGTTAAATAATTATTTATGTTAATTGTTAATTTTTTTCTTTTTTTGTTTGTTTTTGATTAAATAATTATATAAACATCTTTCAAAATTAAAATATCAAAGTGAACTAAATATTTACATTAGATTCACTTTCATTAACTTTAAATATTTTAAATTTCTAAAATATCATATGGCTTTAAACATTGAATTTAAATATACATGTAAGATTAATTAGCAAGTCTAGAATTCTACCTAAAATATTCCATTGAATATTCACCATTCACCACCTTCACATTGAAAAAATTATGACAATTATTTAGAAATTTAAATCCAAAATTATGACAGTTATTCAAAAATTCAAATCCAAAATTATGAAACTTGATGTTTATCTAAAAACATCAAACTATACAATCTTTAGTCAAATTCACAAATTTTCTTTATTAAAATTTTATTTTTAAATACATAAATAAATTTATACCCTCAAGGATTTTTATTGCATTTGGATTATGGTTTCTTAAGAATTGATATATGCAATTCAAACAATTCCTCTAAATAATTTTTAAAATATGAATGGAATCTTAATTACATATTTCAAGTGTAAAATACTTCTTTCTTTTGTGCATCTTCAAATTAAACTTAAATGTATATTGTGACACCTCAATCCAACTGGATCTTGGGATTTGTCTAATTGTTTTTATCTTTGGATCATCAAAACTACGCAATTCCACCCATAAGTGTTTAACCACCATGACTATGCATTTCCAGCAACAAGTATTTACATCTTTGAACCACCCCTCCTATGCATTTCTAATAATATGCATTTGTGAGTCCAATAATCTAAAAGATGATTTCGACCTCTAGTGATCAGAGGTCAATCATGTTTGGTTATTGGCCCCTTCTATCTTTGTCTTCCCTCTCAATCTCCACCACAACTTACACCCACCGATGAGTTCCCTCCATATGGTACTTGCACCATCCCTCACCCACGACGTCATTTCCAACTAAGATCTACGTGTATCTTCCTTCTCAAAATTAGTTCATGTTTCAACTATTACTAACATAGATCCATCTTGAAAGGGGATCTACCAAGAATCCAGAGGAATCAAATATCTAGAGGTGCCAACCCCTTTATAAAGTATAAATCTTGAGGAAGTGTGTGATGTAATGTTTATGGTGTAGATTTATATATGTGCAGTTCTAAATATTTTAAATTTGATTTGACCCTACATATTATTTTTTAGAATATTTTATTATTTTTTATAACATTAGAGGAAATTTCAACTCAAAATGGGCCTCCTAAAATGAACTAATAAAATAATAAAATAATATTTATTAATTTTGGAGGAAGAAAAGAAAAAAACTACTTTTTTGTTTGTATTTTTGACATATCTCCCCGTGTTTTTACTCAAATTTCGATCGGGAGAGATCCTTGGATGCGAAATTAAATTCCACATCCAACGAGTACCCACTTGGCATACTTTTGATGGACCCCGCTACCCCAAAAACAAGAAATACCTGAACAAACAGAATGATGATGTCATCATTCCATTTTTTTTCCAGGTATTTCTTGTTTTTGGGGTAGCAGGGTCCATCAAAAGTATGCCGAGTGGGTACTCGTTGGATGCATAATTTAATTCCGCATCCAACGAGCTCTTCCGATCGAAATTTGAGTAAAAAAATGGGGAGATATGTCAAAAATAAAAACAAAAAAAGTAGTTTTTTTTATGATACCTATCCCCAAATTTATGTTAAAAAAATGTTTAAGACCTATACGGTATTTCAAATTTAAATCAATTTCATTGGCTAACACATGATGACATGGAATTTGAATAAAATTTAAAAGGCCCATTTTGAGTTGAAATTTCCTCTAATGAGTACACTTGTCGGCTCTAGGATGAGTATGGAAGGAGTTACACATCCTTCCTTTATTAGGATGTAGAATGCACCTCTTCTTTGCAATGAATATTATCACCTTTAAAGCTCTTGGCATTATGAAACTTGGTCTACTACAAACAAAGAGGACACACCTATTGCAACGGGAAACGTTTTTACTCTTGCAAAACTTATAGCTTCAACTTCTAATGGTGTTATTACTAGGAAACTATATTTTGGTTGTGGAGTTCATGTTCCTTCCATTGTGAAGTAAACAACTACAACAAAAATGCTTCGAGTAACTATAATGCATATTGTTATAGCAGCTGCTAAACGATCAAACTTGGCAATTGGATCTAGTCCTCGGGTAACCTTTGGTGGAATCATTCTGGATTTTATGGGGCTTTTAACATTTGGATATGGAATAGAGTGTGCTGTTGAATCTTCTATTGCAATACTTACAATAGATATCTTAGGACGTTTCCTTGAAAATTTATGACATGCATCCCAATTTGTGTGCCAAATGGATTCTACACAGGCATGTTTGAAGGTAATTCCAACTGTGTTCCATCATTGACAAAGTATGAGTCAATTAGGGTTTTCTATGATAGCCCATGCTATTTGGTGTTCCATGGTAATGAATTATGGTATTACTTGTGATTTACTGGTTTTGGTTAATCAAGTAATCCCATATATACTTGTGTTAATATTGAGAAGGAATTCCATTTCCCATAGTGCTTCCTTCTTCTTTCTCGCTCCATGTAAGTTTAAAATGGTATCAGAGCGAATCTGATCCAAGTTCCATAAGTTTGGTTTGGTAATCTTTTCACAAAATGGAAAGCATATATATTCAATCTCACATCCATTGGAGGTTGTTGGTTAAGATGGTGTGACATTGCTGATGGAGCTACTAGAAGAGATTCAAGAGGTGATAAATATGTTAACACCAATAGGATTATAGCAGACCTTTGATGGAGAAAATTATGATTTATGGGAATTAAAAATAAGAAATTTGTTAAGGTCGTAGGATTTTTGGCATTGTGTAGTTGAAGAGGATCCTATTGATCTAGAAACATTTGAGACTTTGACAAAATTCCAGAAATAAAGAAGAAAATTTGTTGCCTTAAGTCTCATACAAAACAGTATAGATTATTCCATTTTTCATATCATTACAAAAGTTTATACTCCAAAGAAAGCATGGGATATATTGAAAGCAAATTTACTAAAGATGAATCGGTTGTAGAAGAAGGTGAATTTACAAGCCACACAAAGCACCAGGAATCCCACAGTGAAGTGGAAGACAGTCAAGAGGATTGTGTTTATGAGGGAACTAATGATCATGTAATCCCAACAAAGATTGTTGATCCAGTTGTGTTTGATGATGACAGTGAAATCAAACCTGTCAATGTAGCAGTGCCCAGTGATGTGAGTGATAGTCTATCAGAGAAAGAGATAGTTGATAACAACATAGAAGTTGCAAAAGTTAATGAGAATGATGAAGTAAATGTCATTAAAAAAATAGAAGAGTAAGATGAGGAACATGAAGATGTGAATTCTCTCCAAGAAGAGATGAAATAAATTCATGTTTTTGAAGCTTTTGACAAAACAATTCAGTGTGCAGGTAAAGTGAACAACAAGATAAAACATGTTAAAACAGTGATCCAGATGGGTATAGGTGTCCACCCACCTATTCCACTAGCTCAAAACAGTTTCTCATGTTGACAATTTTCTTGTAATTTTCTACTGTTTTTCGGGTCCCAAACTTTCGGGGTCGTTTTGAGACCCTAAACGACGTTTTTTGGAGAATCGAGGGGGAGGAAATTAATAAATTTTGATCTAGTGAAATGTTGTAAATCTTGGATAGACCTTTCCAACGGGATATTGAGCACCCCAAACAGAGATCGTATGCAAAAGTTGTGACCCCGAGAATTTGATTGTTCAACTAACCACCTTGGGGCTGCAAACTTTATGATGATTTATCTCCTAGGGTTAGGTTTAGGGTTTTTTGCCTCTCTGAGGATTTATGATAAAAGGCCCATTAGACCTTCTTTTGTATTCAGCTTGTCACGAGTGAGCGTATATGCCACATCTCTTCTCATAGATACAACTACCACCATTCTAGTTGCTTTTGTTTTACAGTTTGTTTTGTTTCATTCATTTAATAGAATCCAAGTTTACTATATCACTGTGTTTATTTCCATATATATGTGTATGTGAATATATATATATATTCTCTTTCATTTTATTCTCACATAAATCTGGATCAAACAGAATCTAAAGAAGACATTGGAGAATACTTAGCATCAAGATCAAGAAGACAAAGAAGAAGCAATCCAAGTACACATCAAGGAATAAAGTAAAGATGAAGTTTTAGAATGAAATGTAAGACTTATTGAGACATAAAACAACATACCCTCCTTTTGCATTTTTTATGTAATCCCATAGAGGAAGTATGGTATAAATTAAGGGGGAGTGATGAAAATAAGTTCTCTCATTTAATTGACAGTTGTCATTAAGGGGGAGTGTTAGAAGGTAATTCCAACCGTAATTGACCAAGTATGAGTCAATTAGGGTTTTCTGCGATATCCATGGTATTTGGTGTTCCATGGTAATGACCCATTGTATTACTTGTGATTTAGTGGTTGTGGTTAATCATGTAATCCTATGTATACTTGTGTTAATATTGAGAAGGAATTCCATTTCCCATAGTCTTCTTTCTCACTCCATGTCCTTTAACAAGGAATGCGAGGCAATTTACAATTCATTATATAATCCCCATAAAAAAATTATCTTTCTAAGCATGTTTTTCAGATATTGAACCGAATTAGATTCCTGTTGATTGTATGCAATGCCTTCCATTGAGATCTACAAGCTTCCTGGAACCTTAGAGAAACTATTTTTAAGCTAGATACAAAACACACAGTTCATCTGAAACTCAAGGTTTAGTCACAGAAAGAATTCAAAACGCTTGAAAGAGAAATCATACAAATCAATGCAACAATTTTAAGAGGATTGGAAAGCCTTGACAATTATTAGAGTTTCCATTACTCTGTTTTGAGAAATTATTTTTTTCATCATGGTATGTATCATGTAATATTAGTGGCTCCTCCTCAGTTTTCTGTAAGCATTGACTGAGTTTAAATTTAGATTTGATAGTCTTTCTTTTGCTTATTGGGTGATGTGGTTTTGCAATGTTTATTCCTATTCAACAAGATTTGAAATTGTGGCATCAAGGTCGATTTGGAACTATGGCATCAAGATATGTCCTCATAGTTAGTATGCATGGTTTTAGTGTTGTTAAAATGTGGTTCCTGGAAAGATTTCAATATAAAAATGTTTATCCATCTAATTTGGAAATGTAAGTGTCATTCAAATATTTGAGAAAGTGTTGCTTCTTTAATTTGTTGCAAAAAACCAAGATTTTGTTTTTGTCATGAAGCACAACTCTTTTAATCTTTGCAGACGTTTTTTTACATAAACACATAAAAGGGTAGATCCAAAACATAATTGAAGAAAATCTAAATCGTTACTTGAATAACATTAACTCAAATACCTTGAGAGAAACATATTAAGAAAGATATTGACCAATTCAATGATTATTATTTCATTGGGGGATTTAAATCATTATGACAACGTGATATGTAGTGGTTGTATCAAGATCACTATCTATACATGGTGATTGAATTGAATTGAATTGAAGAAATTTTAATGACATCCATGAGACCAAGCAGACTAAGGGACTTAGAGCTCCAGAAAAAGAAATGACATTTTCAAATTTCTCTCTATTGCATATCTCTTATCATGAATCTTGCTCAAGAATTTCATATTTTTATCTGTTTTCACAAATGACTTTATGGTTTATTTATTTCTTTAAATAAATAGGTATAGTAAGTAGTTTTATGAGGGACTAGTAGTAGTTTTCTCAAAGAGTAGTCTAAGGAATCAACAACTGTCAGCTGTGATGAATAAGGGGAGGTAAGACTGTTGGTGAGGGAGATAGAGGAAGGGATCGGTCACCATATTCGATGAATATCAAATCGTCGAAGATCAAAATTGTTGTGTCCTAAGATTACTCCAATTCTAATTTCTTCTTATTCTAGTAATGTTGATGTATTTGTAACTTCAAAATGTATTCACTTGTATATTTCTTATTGTATTTCATTGTATCCCGAAGGCGATGTTTGTTCCTTCGATCGGGAGAGTCATTAATATAATTAAGTCATGTAAATTCATTGAGGTTAACCCTCCATTGTAATTCGGGGCAATAGTCCCCACAGTTGAGTTGTATTAGGGTTATTAGACTCTCCTTGAGAATTCGGCCCTGTAGAGTAAATGTCAAGTAGAAAACAAGTATAAACAGAGAGTGAGACTCTCTATTTGAAACACACACTCACTCAACAGGAGCACACGAGTGAGAGAGAAGTAGCTCACACAAGTGAGAGAGAGAACAGCTGTCGGAGATCATCTTTGTACTCTTGGGTTTTAATTTTTCTATTGGTGCTCATTCTATCTTTGAGGAAGTTGCGGAGTTTTCTCATTTATGGTTTCCCCGAGGAAAAATATTTGTGTCTCTTGTCTCTTGTGATTTTGTTGTGCATGTTATTCTCTTAGATAAGATCCTAGATCATATTGATTAAACGATAAAAAGCTAACATGGTATCATAGCTAACCTGAGAAGAAGACACTGTGCAGCTATAGAATCTAGGGCTTATTAATTTTTGGGTTTCTCTCCATAGATCATCAGCAAAAGGAGGCTAGGATAAATCTCCATTGAAGGGCGCCTCTTTCGGTCGAGGCAGAATCTGATTCCAGTCATTTTCAGTTTTTGACCTATCACTACAGTGGGAAATTAGGGATTTTCACATAAGTGGAATTTTTTATTGAGCCCAACATAGGATTTCTCTCCTCCTTAAAATCTAAATTTAGAGATCAAGATCGAAGTTTTTGGTTGGGTAGAAATTTGGGAAAGTCAAACCCTAGTTTGACCCTGGAACAAAAAATCAACACTATTGTTTAGGAATAAACACCCTTGTAACCTAGGGTCTGGGGTTACCAACTTACTTCTAAAACTTGCAGACAATCAGCTTTAAATTACAGAAAGGAAATAGGAAGAAATGTTGGACTCACCCGATTACAGACGGTTGATCTAAGCTTTGTCTTCTCCCACTTTGCTTCTCTCCAAAGCTTTCAGAAATGCATCTCCTTCACCTGCAAAGAGAAAATTCTCCAAATACAATCCTATACATGTATATATGGCAGGTTAGATAAACAACATACATAGTGCTTAATCAAAAATATTCATCAAACCCTAATACATGAAAGAGACTCAACACAAAGTTGGAAGAAGAATTCTCTTTATTAACAATCAGTGAATGAGATAAGTGTATAACCCAACGCCTGAGACAAGGACTCCTCTGCAACCAAAGGAATCTGAGTTCTGCTGCTCCAAATACTTCTGAAGATATACCACCAGCATAACTTTGCTCTCCAAGATTGATTGATTAATGCCCTCCCCAAGGCCTCTATTTATACTTTGGGAAATAGAGCAATTTCGAAGGTTGAGGAGGTTGAGACAGTTGAGATGGTTAATGATTAGGGCTCAACTAATCTCCATTAATCGTGATTTATATTTTTTAATGTCGAATGGATGTGTACGCGACCATTGATACTATCAACCCATGTATGACACGCGAGTTTCTTTAAGGGGAACCCGCGTATAGATCTGTACGTGGGTTGCAATGGGAATAGTTGCGTACAGTATGCTAGTTTTCAACGAGGATAGTCGCATATGTATGCGAGTTTCAATGGATATAGTTGCGTATGACAATCAACACATAGAAAAATAAAATGGTAAGCTGGTTGAAGGGTAAATGTATCTCATGTCATGCCCATCTATAGTGGTTAGGGAAACTTCAATCCTTAAATGTCCTTTTGTGTATCAACATAATGAATTGTCAGCACTTGGATGGAGAAGTGCAATTTGGGTTGATAATAGATGCCCCCTAATGTGTGAGGTCAAAGGGAAGCGATGGCAGAAATACATTATAATCATTATCTTTGGAGAACTCAGAATTCCAAAGGAGCAGAGGTAGTACCTGAAACAAATACATAATAATGTCATATACAAAGTCATATCTGAGGATGCTATGTTCAATATACTGGAACACTAACTCCTTTACAATATTTGAGTACATCATATAGTACGGGTACAAGACCACGTATATTACAAAGGTGGATCGAAGCAACAATATACAATAATGATGAGTCTTCAAATATTCGGAAGCTGTGTAAATAGGTACAACATAATATTGCGCAACTTAGTCCATAGATAGGAAACTAAGGTCTTCATAAACAAATCCCAAAGAACCAGTACAATCTAAGCCATGTGAATAGATGTAAGTTGAAGTCAAACATGGAGCAGATTCAACAGATTGCCAGTCAATAGGTGATAATCAACAACTGAAGTAAAGGAATTCGCCAATAATGAAAGTGAATCTTGAGGTATGATTGTCAAAACTCTAGGTCTTCGTCGTCAGGAAGTGCTGATGCAAAACCATACTGTGATAAGGAAGGCAATAGATCCTCCAACAGATCACAAGAGTGACTAGGAATTGGGTAAAGGAAGGGAGACACAAGTGATAACAGATATGACAATGATGGGAATAGGATATAGATCAGATACTGGGTTAAGTCCTTGAACAATGAGCACAACACAAAGATGACCCAAGGTAGCTTTTAACTTTACAGATAGAACAACTAGACTTATTTGTCATGTAGGAGACATGATCAGATTCCCCAGTGGAGTTTCCAGTTCTGTTTTTAGGAATAAACACCCTTGTAACCTAGGGTCTGGGGTTACCAACTTACTTCTAAAACTTGTAGACAATCAGCTTTAAAGTGCAGAAAGGAAATAGGAAGAAATGTTGGACTCACCCGATTACTGACGGTTGATCCAAGCTTTGTCTTCTCCCACTCTACTTCTCTCCAAAGCTTTCAGGGATGCACCTCCTTCACCTGCAAAGAGAAAATTCTCCAAATACAATCTTATACATGTATATATGATAGGTTATATAAACAACATACATAGTGCTTAATCAAAAATATTCATCAAACCCTAATACATGAAAGAGACTCAACACAAAGTTGGAAGAAGAATTATCTTTATTAACAATCAGTGAATGAGATAAGTGTACAACCCAACGCCTGAGACAAGGAATCCTTTGCAACCAAAGGATTTTGAGTTCTGCTGCTCCAAAGACTTCTGAGAATATACCACCAGCATAACTTTTCTCTCCAAGATTGATTGATTAATGCCCTCCCCAAGGCCTCTATTTATACTTTGGGAAATAAAGCAGTTTCGAAGGTTGAGACAGTTGATATGGTTAATGATTAGGGCTCAACTAATATCCATTAATCATGATTTATATTTTTTAATGCCGAATGGATGTGTACGCGACTATTGATACTAGCAACCCGTGTATGACATGCGAGTTGATTTAAGGGAAACCCGCGTATAGATCTATACGCGGGTTGCAATGGGAATAGTCACGTACAGTACGCGAGTTGTCAACGAGGATAGCCATGTATGTACGTGAGTTTCAATGGAGATAGTCACGTACGGCAATCAACACATAGAAAAATAAAATGGCAAGCTGGTTGAAGGGTAAATGCATCTCATGTCATGCCCATCTATAGTGTTTAGGAAAACTTAAATCCTAAAATGTCCTTTTGTGTACCAACATAATAAATTGTCGGCACTCGGATGGAGAAGTGCCATTTGGGTTGATAACAAACACTGCAAAAGATCAGCTTTAGATCTAGTTCTGGCATCTTAAATTGGTAAGATCTAAATATCTTATATTTCCATTTGAGGTTCTCATTAAAGATGTCTCATCACACCAAGCTTGATGAAAAGCTTGAAGGAGATGATAACTTTCGAGCATGGAAGTATAGGATCTCACTTGTTCTTGAAGAAAATGAACTGGACACCTACATAAGTGGAGAGGTTCCAGTTCCAGAGGGAGATGAGGCTAAGGCCTTGCATAAGAATAACTTGGTGAAGTCCAAGAGGATCATTGCTGATTCTATCAAGGATCACCTTTTACCAAATGTGTCTTCCCTAAAGACACCTAAAGAGGTGTTTGATTCTTTGACCAAGCTATTTGAAGGGAAGAATATAAATCAGAAGATGACTTTATGAAATCAGTTGAAGAATGTAAATATCTAGAATGCAGAGACCATACAGTCATACTTTAAAAGGGTCTCTCAAATCAAAGAAAAACTTGAATTTGTAGAAGAAGAAGTAGAGAGAGGAGAAATTGTGATGACCACCTTGAATGGTCTCCCTAGGTCGTGGGACTCCTTCATTAAAGGGATTTGTGCTAGAAGAAAGTTAATCACTTTTAGTAGGCCGTGGGAGGAATGCTCACAAGAAGAAGCTCAAATAGTAGCTCGATAAGAAAAGATGGAAAATGAAGATCAAGCTCTCACAGTGCACACCAATAAAATAAAAAGGGAACACCATCATCCCAAGAAAGGTAAGAATTCACACCAGAATTAGAAAGATAACCCTAGAAGAGATCTATCTAGTGTCAGATTCTATACATGTGATGAGAAAGGACACATTGCCACAAATTGTCCCAGAAATAGAGGTGGCTCACACAAGAAGAACAACAAAAGAAGACATCATGCTCACACTACAGAGGATGATGAACCTCCAAGGAAGAGAGTCAAAGAAGAAAGTGAAGATTCTTCAAGCAATGAAGAGTATGTTTTGATTTTTTCCCTCACAGGAACTGTTACACATGGAAGCAATGATTGGCTCATAGACAGTGGGGATTCCAAGCATATGATGAGATTCAAAGAATACTTTGTGAATCTATCCAAAAATGAGTCACCCCACAAAGTGAAACTTGGGGATGACTACCAGTATCCCATAAAAGTAAGTGGTGAAGATTTCTATAAGCTAGAATCTGGAAAATCTATGAAGATGAAGGATGTCTTATTTGTACCAGGACCAAAGAAGAATCTTATCTCCATATGTGCATTGGATGCAAAAGGTATGATGGTTGCATTTGTATATGGCCAAGTCCTTATGTGGTCAAAGGGATAGATTATGAAGAAAATTTTGCACCTATGTCCAGATACACTTCCATCAGATCAGTACTTGCTTTGGCTGCAACGATAAAATGGAAGATACACCAGATGGATGTCAAGACTGCGTTCTTGAATGGTGTAGTGGAAGAGTAAGTGTATGTGGAGAAGCCACTCGGATTTGAGACACGTGATAGGGAGACTCATGTGTACAAATTGAAGAAGGCCTTGTATAGTTTGAAACATGCAGCCAGGACATGGTACGACAGGATTGACAGCTTCCTAGATAGTTTGGGCTTTACCAAGAGTAAAGTGGATTCCAATCTTTACTACAAGGTTGAGGAAGGGAACCCAGTGATACTCTTACTGTATGTAGATGACCTATTTGTGACAGGTGAGGATGGGTTGATCAATGACACGAAGAGGAAGCTTGCTTCTGAGTTCAAGATGAAGGACTTGGGTATGATGCATTACCTTCTAGGCATGGATGTGTGGCAAAGTGCGGATGGAATCTCCCTCAGACAAGGGAAGTATGCAGTGGAGATCCTGAAGAGGTTTAGGATGATGGACTGCAAGTCCATGGCCACACCTATGGCATCAAACCTGAAGCTATTGAGTGATGCTTCATCATAGTCTATTGATGCCACGATGTATCGTCAGATGGTTGGGTCCTTGATGTACCTAACGAATACGAGACCAAATATTTTATTTGCTATGAACACATTGAGCCAGTTCCTAGCAGATCCGAGACATGTTCACCTGATTATTACAAAGCATATTCTGAGGTACATGAAGGGTATAGATGATTATGGGCTCAAGTATGAGATGAATCAGAATATTAACCTGGAGGGTTATGTGGATTCGTTTTGGGCAACCATTTCCATTGATAGGAAGATCACTTCGGGGTGCTACTTCAGTATGGGATCAAGTGTGATCTCTTGGTTTACCAAAAATTAGTCTTGCATGGCACTGAGTACAGCCGAAGCAGAGTATGTCACAACTTGTTCAGTTAGTTGTGAGGCAGTGTGGCTAAGGAAGCTACTATATGACCTATTTGATCTCTACTTGGATGCTACTTGTATATATTGCGACAACCAGAGTTGTGTGAAGTTATCGGAGAACCTTGTGTTCCATGACAAGTCGAAGCATATCGATATCAAGTATCACTATATCAAGGATATGGTGCAAAGAGGAGTAGTGAAGCTCTAGTATGTTGCAATGGACGAGCAAATAACTGATGTATTGACCAAGTCGTTAGCCAGAGTGAAGTTTGAGTACTTCAAAGATAAACTTAGTGTTCTTCAGATCAAGTTTCCCTCCAAGGGGAAGTGATACATATGAGCCCTTCCTGGATGGTAGTAGGTGTGTCCTACCATGCCGGTGGATGTAAGTGATGAAGCCTTTCTCAGATGGTAGTAGGTGTGTCCTACCATGCTAGTGAATGTGAATGTTGTGTTATGTGTATCTGGGTTGTGCTTTGTGTGACAATGAGATGATCTGAAGATAAAGACTTGGCAGAGGGCTAGGTCTACGTCAAGCATGAAAAAGGGTTGGATTTGAAGATAAATACCTTGCAGAGGGTGAGGCCTACATCCATCATGAAAAAGGGCTGGCTCTGTAGATAAATACCTTGCAAAGGGTGAGGCCTACATCCATCATGAAAAAGGGTTGGCTCTGTAGATAAAGACCTTATAGAGGGTGAGGCCTACATCGATCATGAAAAAGGGTTGGCTCTATAGATAAATACCTTGCAGAGGGCAAGGCCTACATCCAACATGAAAAAGGGATGGCACTGTAGACCTGCATCCAACAAGAAAAAGGGATAGATCTGTAGATGGAGACCTACATCCAGCATGAAAAAGGGTTGGCACTATAGACCTACATCCAGCATGAAAAAGGGTCGACTATGTAGATGGAGACCTACATCCAACATGAAAAAGGGCTAGCATTGTAGACCTACATCCAACATGAAAAGGGGTTGGCTCTGTAGATGGATACCTACATCCAATATGAAAAAGAGATGGCACTGTAGACCTACATCCAGCATGAAAAAGGGATGGCTCTGTAGATGGAGACCTACATCCAACATGAAAAAGGGTTGGCACTGTATACTTACATCCAACATGAAAAGGGGTCAGCTCTGTCGATGAAGACCTACATGGAGGCTAGGCATACATCCAACATGGAAAAGGGTTGGCTCTGTAGAACTTCCTATGATGAGTAGATTTGAGAGATAGCACCATTGCTCGAGATAGTAGCAACAATGATGTTGATGATGATCAAGATTTGATGATGATCCAGTGATGAAGACTTGTGCTGATGAACTATGTCAAGAGAATACCTTTCTATTTAAGAGGGATTGTTGAGGTATTTGTAACTTTAGAATGTATTCACTTGTATATTTATTATTGTATTTCGTTGTACCCCGACGAAGATTTTGTTACTCCGATTGGGAGAGTCATTAATATAATTAAGTCATGTAAAGTCATTGAGGTTAACCCTCAGTTGTAAGTCGAGGAAATAGTCCCTGCAACTGAGTTGTATTAGGGTTATTATACTCTCCTAGAGAAGTCAGCCCTGTAGAGTAAATGTCAAGTGGAAAACAAGTATAAATAGAGAGTGAGACTCTCTATTTGAAACACATACTCACTCAATAGTAGCGCATGAGTGAGAGAGAAGTAGCTCACACAAGTGAGAGAGAGAACAATTGTCGGAGATCATCTTTGCACTCTTGGGTTTTACTTTTGCTATTGGTGCTCATTCTATCTCTAAGGAAGTTGCGGGGTTTTCTCCTTTATGGTTTCCCCGAGGAAAAATATTTGTGTCTCTTGTCTTAGTGTGATTATTGCGGTGCATGTTATTCTCTCAGATAAGATCCTAGATCATATTGATTAAACGATAAAAATATAACAAGTAATGGAAACTGATATTGGAGAATATATGAATGATGTCATAAATGAGCAAGTATCCATGTTTTCCCATTGAATACCCTTGTAAAGGATACATTTATAGTTTACAAAGAGTACAATGGAAGAGGCAATAGTTGTGGCCACTACTGATCAAAAGCATGCCCTTTCTTTTTTTGCATGTACAGACTACTCTCCAACCAAATCAAATATGAAATGGAAAAACATCAAATCATACAAATTCATTAACGCTCTTTTGGTGACATGCGTACTTTGATGTGACAGGAAAATGCATGTTTTCCCTTTTATGTTGTGGGACTCTAGAAAGAAGAGTTTAGGTTGCTTCTTCACTTTGAGGAAACCCTGTCTCACTTAGGGGATAGGAGTCATTAATTTTACAATTTTTTGTCTGCAGTGGTACTAGCTACCATATATGATTCATAAAAGTACTATGTACAAGTAATTTCCAATATTTTCATGCTTTTAAAATTTTTCAATAAAAAACTTTCTGCTACATTTTGAAATAAATTGAATATTTAAAATTATAAATTTCATTTTAAGTCACATAAACTTTAAGTCACATCAATGTTCACTTATTGGTCCCAAGCAAAAATACACTATAGTGACATTAGGACTAGACAACTTGGAACTTTGTGGCTGACATGGCATCCATTTGGATTTGTCACACCTCAAGACCAATATGGTTAGGTAGAGAACACACAAAAGTATATGTGATAAAATTTTGGAAGAAAAACGAGCTCAAGAACATGGAGAATTAAGTTACACAAAAAGGAGTAAAAAATGCACCACTATTGGCTCCTCTCCCCTACACAACTACATGTACTCTACTATTTATAACCTACTTCCTCATATCTCTAAGTTAAATTTGATATGAATTGAGGTTTAGAGTCATGAATTGTGGCTTAACATTAATTGTATTTTAAATGTCAACAAAGTAACATAGAGTCAAATTAGACAGATGCCAAAATGAAAAAGTATGTAGCTGGTCACAGTGCCCAGTCTTCTTACTTAGACTCTACACATGCATTAAGAAGAGTCTCTTGGTGGTCAATATCCACCCCTCAGTGCAACATTTAATGGTTTTGTGGGGTGGACGTGGATCGTTGGATTTGATTGTATTAATATCCACCTATTGCAGGGTGTGATTGGATTTGTTGTATTTGATTGTTCTACTACATTTAATGTTGCTATGGGTTGGATGTGGATCATTGGATTTAATGTTGTAGAACAATCAAATCCAACGATCCACATCCACCATGCAGCAACGTTAAATGATGCATCGTGGGGTGAATATTGATCGTCGAGTCTCTTAGCCTCCACATATGGAGCGAAGAGGGTGTCCCTGGGTTTGGTATTCAACTAACATCACTGATGCCCAAATCCGCCTTACGCACACATGACCATGTTTCATGCACATGAGGTGAGTTTATGGTGCATTGAATATTTGGATGGTTAAGTTTTAATTCCTTTATGAAAATAGTTGGTAGTAGTTGCGGAAATTTAATAGTCCATATGAAAAATAATATGAACATATTAAATTTGATACAAAATGTTTGATAGGAGCTCTGCAAAATTTGAAAAATGGGAGATTTGAATTGGTGATACATAATAGCAGTACAAATTCTTAGATGATCTAGGTTGAGCTAGGGTTGCTCTGAGTTTTGTTGTGTAGTTGTCATCATTGCTCTAAATTGAGCTCAAAGTGCACTTTTTTGCCTCATATGTGGAGGCTATCTCTAGAGCTCGCATTAGTATGGCATCAGGGTAGCATAAGTCCCTGCTTCAACCACATGGATTTTAAACAAGCCCTCATTCGTCAAGTACTTTTATGTCGCTGTGCGTACATTTTTTATATGAATTCAAATTTTAAACTATAAATTAACCTTAGATAGTATATTCGATGTGACTAAAACCTTATCTAGTGTACTTTGTATCATTTTTGTCGGATATCTTTGGGAAGAATTCAACTGCACCACAACCTGTGGTGACATGCTCATCATTACATTGAGGTGAGCTTAGAGCACACTCAAAGCATGCTTTTTGTGACCATGTCCTCGGGCGCAGGGATCAAATTTGAAGGGCTGGTCTTAATTTCATTTTGAAGGGTATACATCCATGTTTCCTTTCTATGATGAAGGGCTTTGAAAAAAATCACATTACAGTTGACATTAATAAATTAAGTACACATTTATAAAAAAAGTGCTAAATAAATTTTTATAATTCCAAAAGAATTTATACCACTAAATAGATAATAAATCCATAATTATCACAGTGACAAAAGAAATTGTTCAAAATGAAACCATGCATTCTATCTCTAAAACAAACATATAATTTAGTGTTTTTACCAATCATACTTCATCTATCCCTCACTCCTATCCTAAAACCAACATAACGCCCAAAATACTATTTTTATAATTTTAAGAAGGTGAAATTTGAGAGTGCAAATCTGTCCCAAACACTTTCAAAATTTATCTATTCTCCAATTCAACTACTAATTGTTCAACTTGAACAACATAAGAGTTCTAACCAACATCATGAGCTTTTGAAAGGAAGGAAAATGCTATTATCCCCATAATCAGTAGGTAAGTGTGGTCAGGGAAGGTTAAACATTATGCTAGATTGGTCTGACCATATAAGGCTGGGACTGAGACAACAAACTGGGATGGAGAGAGTTTGGGATTTATATTATATAATATGCATATTATGTATATTAAATCTCTATATTTTTTAACAAAAAATTCAAAAATTCATCTATGAAATATCTATATTTATCTAATCTAATACCACAAAATTTTTATAATTCATCCATGGATTTGGTAGAAGCATCTATGATGCAAAATTATTTGAATTTGCAAGTAACTGTTATTCAAGGTAATTGTATTTGGTAGCCACATATCTACCCACAAATATGTGTGTGTGATATTGTGGAGGACTCGAGGGTTTGGGGAATCATGGATAGAAAACTAGTTTACACCTAATTAGTTATGCCCTTCATTTTTCAGATGTGACTAATACTAGCAGTTGCCCCTGTCCTTCACACAATAAATCTATTCACTTCCTTCTCTAAATAAACAGAGAATCATATTCAATCATTAATTAATGAGTGAGATTTGGCAAGATTGTAACGAATATTTCGAAGTGTACCTAGGAGAAGAGGAAGCCATGCATGCATTTATTGAACATTAACAAAATATTAAAGGTTATAACTTTCACACAGTATGCATGTAGCAACACATATATATGATCTACAACACCTCCCCTCTATGCCCTTGATTTTTATATCAATGAGATCTACTCCTCAAATGCAAACATTACTTATTGGGCACATCACATATAATATTTAGTCTAGACTCACATCCATTGCGGCCAAATCTTAAAATGTTGAGATAGATAGGAGAGGAAAATAATACTGATTTTGTCTTTAGTATTGGTATGGTGTGTCAAAGGAGGAGAAGGATCCAAGGTTTTGGGGTGAATCGGATAAAGGAGAGACGTACAAATCCTTGTGACCTTAAACGAAGGAAAGCAAGTAAAGGGAGAGATTGACCTAAAAGTAATTGAATGGATGGGGATCAGTGTCTTAGCATTAAGATTGCAGAATAATTTACCTATTCTATTTGTGTACCTTTCTACCATAAAATATATAAAACAAAATGGAAGAGAGAATAGGATTACCTCAAGAGGTGGACTTTCAGAGTTCCCATCACGACTGCATTGGAATTGCAAAGCATTCCTCTAGTTGTGGGCCACTAGGAAGGATGCATATGAGTCGCAAGAGTGGGGGAGCTGGCGCCATGATATCCTTCATGACAAATGCTACCAGTGGAAGAAAAATCCTCATCGTTGCCACTGTTAGGGATAATGTTGATATGTTCCATCTTGAATAGAGATATTAACTTTTGGAGAAGGGGAAACTCATGACTCAAGAGGCTAATGCATATGCCCAAGCTAATTCCCCAACAATCTAAGTATGCTCCAACCTCTGTTTAGGCAAACACATATACAATAGTATCTTCGGTGACTGGATATGCTCAGGTTGAGGTTAGAACCTTTAGCTAAGTAGAATGTGATATCTTGTTGAAAGGAATGAGGACACTCTTTCTTAATGTGGTGATTTATCGTGAAACATGCATCATATAATAAGTAGAGCCACTTAGTATTGACCCTTTCCCATGAAGTTGAAGATGTGAATAAAGCTCTAGAAATATTTTCAATCGTTATATCTTTGTATTCCCTGCTTACTCTTCACTAGAAGTCAACGATAACTTACGCCGAATTATCGCACCATGGAAGCTTCACAGAGTCATATACATCAATAAAAATGCAATAATCCTGGGTTGGACTCGTATCCAAGTTATATGAAGTGAGAACTGAGTGGTATAGAGAAATAAATATTGCTTTAAACTTCCACTACCCTGGTACAAAAGTATATTTGTACGCAGTGAATACTCTACTCACTAGTTGATCCTGGTACAAAGCTAGGGGTAGATTTGTATGCAAGGATAACTCCACTAACTAGTCACAATCATGCTACAAGGGTATATTTGTACTCTACAATAACTCCACTCATTCCATAGGAGGAGTGTGGCAGTAAAAAATGTTTGACGTGCAATATTTATGAAATCCCCTTTAATGAAATTTTAATCAAAATCCTGCATTTTTATTAAAACCGTCAAAAATAAAAATATGCATTTCAAATGACTAACATTTTTTTAATTCCACTTTCGAGACACCTGGGATCCTTTTGACGAGATGCGACGTCTTGAATTTTGATCCCTACTACCATCTATGTTTTTTCATCTATGGACTAGAATGAGACAAATGTACTCTCTAGATTGATTTAATGGTAGTCATTGAAAATTTTTAATTAACAAATACAAAAAACTCCTAATAAACTCCTTTGAACTCATATAATAATTACACTTAGTGATATAGTAATGTCAAATATATACCTATTAGCATATTTGAATATATTAATATTATTAATATGATTGTTGATAGTCCATATATTTTCCTTATAAAATTTGAATGGATGTAATAATTCCAAGATAGATAATATTTTAGGGTGTAACTTTACCTAAAAATAAAATGTTTGCAAAGTATATTTCAATTAGCAATGACTCCACTAAATTATTATGAAAACTTTATCAGTTACTCAACATGATTTTCCACTCGATGGAATTTGTTTGTTAGGGAGCTTACAATTCCTTCTTCCCGTGATCATGGTAAACCCTATGTAATAAAAGTAAATATATTTAAAAATATTAAATTAGATTAAGAGTAGATATATTGTAAAAAACTTAAATTAAGATCAAAGACATAGGTTCAAATGGACATTACTCTCTTACAAAGGATGTGTGAAGAAAAATTTCATCACATACGCCCCATGCCCATGTGTATTTGTAAGTTTCTCAGAGCCTATTGATGGATTAAATGCAAAGAATAGGAAAACAAGTCCACTAACCAAATCATTGGGTTTGAATAGATTTAAGTGTAATTTCAAAATAAATTTATTACTTAATCTTGGTGTTGAGGGATTTTTTTTGTATGGAAAATGAAAGAGAAAGGATAAAACATCTTATTGTTGTTGTAATTTGTGTAAATATTGATATGTTCTTTTAAGTGGTCTTGACACTTAATATTGCATCAAGAATTGAGTAAAACGTTTTCTATAGGGATCCATGCTTATAAAACCAACATGCCACACACATATATATATAACCTTGGTTTAATAAATCATTTATATTGTTCCTTTAGCCATCGATCATCTATGAACCAAAAAAACATATAAAGTGTGATCACCATTTCCATAAAGGACCTTGGTTTGATAAATCCCCTATATTGTTCCTCTATCCATCTATGCTCTATGAAACAAAAACACATATAAAGTGTAAGTAGTGAAATGATAGATGGGAGATCATTCTCATTTGTATTGAGTGTATAGTAAATAGATGGTGGTTGAACCCTAACGATAAAGAATTTCCTAGAGATGTAGGCACTATTTTAACAAAATTTCATAGGGCATATAGGACAATTAGCTTCAGTTAGTGATTAAGTGAATCCATGAAGATTGGTAAAGATTTGGAGGCATATGGTTTTTGTGGAAGTTTGTGGGAGAGAATTTACAATAAAAATATGAATCATATAAATATTAAAAAATTAAATAAATGACCTATCTTTTAAGTAAAAAGGAAATTTACAAAATTTACAATTTTTTTTAAACTCCCAAACTTTAAAGTTTCCAAAGTTTCCATAAAATAACAAACTTTAAACCCAAAATAAAATCTTATTCTTTTTTTCTCACCAAATATATTAATCAATTGTAACAGCTAAGAAGCTTGTTTTGTCCACATTTCTTGAACTTAAAAATGTCAAAGCACACCATCAAATCTTACATATATGTTATAAAAATAAACATTAAGGAGCTTGTTTTGTCCACATTTCCTCAACTTAAAAATGTCAAAGCACACCATCAAATCTTACATATATGTTATAAAAAAACAACACTAAGAAAGTCAAGTTGAATCTACTTTTTTCCTATATAACTTTTTCCATTTTCATTAGTTAAATTTATTCTTAAACCTTTACATTTTATTTATTTATCTCTATTTCAAGTTTACTAAATAAAATTAAGTGTCTCTAAACATTACAATCCAAAATATAAGAAAATTTAAATTCACAATCTAAAATCATCTTCTCAAAAGTGTTATTTATAAAATCATCTTCTTTAAACATTACAATCCAAATTATAAGAAAATTTAAATTCACAATCTTAAATCATCTTCTCAAAAGTGTTATTTATAAAATCATCTTCTCTAAAGTGTTATTTATATGTAGTTGAATGTAAAGATGAAGTGGAGTCCATACCAAAGTAAATTAAGTTTACTAAATAAAATTAAGTGTTTCCAAACATTACAATCCAAAATGTAAGAAAATTTAAATTTACAATCTAAAATCATCTTCTCAAAAGTGTTATTTATAAAATCATCTTCTCTAAAGTGTTATTTATATGTAGTTGAATGTAAAGATGAAGTGGAGTCCATACCAAAGTAAAGATTTTACCCATATTTTCCATTTTTTTTCATCCAATAAACAACAAAATAATAATAAAGGAGTAGTACTGTAAGTGTAGATTGTTGATAAATTACATTCTGTTGGCATTTTCCATCTTAAAGATATTGGATGCCCTGGCTTATCTATTATAAGTGATCAAGGATGGCTTTCTGCAAACATTATTGTCTTATCTGATCCTCAAGATGTCTTATGTTGGAATGACTATTTAGCCATTCTTAAAGCGAGTCATGTCAGACTTGTTACCAATGATGATATACTTGTCTGGAATCCTTCCAAAAATGGTAAATACACTCCTAAAGAAGGTTATGTTCATATGCTTCAGGACAGGATTGGCTTGGAACTATCTTGGTGGTGGAAAGTTTTGTGAAAACTTAAGTGCCCCTTAAAATCTAAAATTTTCTGCTGGTTTTTTTTTTTCTGGTAAGGCACTCACTTGGGATGTCTTGGCTAAAAGAGGTTTTGAAGGACCTGGTAGATGTTACTTATGCAAACTGGAGGTTGAAACTAATCATCATCTTGGTGTGGATTGCCCTTTCACTAAGAGTGTTTGGCTTGATCTTGAAGATAAATTAAATTTTAGAAACTTATGGTATGGGACTTTTGTGATAGACTGTTTGAAGAACTGGTTTCTTAACATGCAAGTTAAGCATATTAGGTCACCGCCTGTTATTGTTTTGTGGTTTTTATGGAAGGCTCGCAACCAAAGCTGTTTTGAAGATCAATCTCTGCTACCTTCACAGGTTTGCTCATTCAGTTTGGGTTTGTTGAGAACTTTTCCACAAAAGGATCAAGTTCTGAAAAATAGACTTGTTTTTACAGAAATTATTGATAAAACCTATCCTTGGGGTTTTTTGATGGGTCAGCTTCTGAGGATTCGACTGTTAGTGGAGTTGGAAGTATACTTTATTTTTCTGATAAAATTTCCTTCTCCTTTAAAGCTGGTTTAGGGGTTGGTACTAACAACTCAGCTGAACTTTGTGCTTTAAAGCTTCTGCTCACCTTGGCTAGGATGAAGGATTTTTGGAGATTCACAGTTAGTTATTAACTGGGCCAAGGGTAATTTCAGAATGCACAACTTAGAATTATCTTTAATTCTTCAGGAAGTTCACAGACTATCTAACAGGTTTGAGATGGTGCAGTTTCAGCATATCTACCATGAAAGGAATAGTATTGCTGACTCTTTGGCTAAGGAAGGAGCTAGGATTTGCGAGGGTCATTGGTTTATCAAAGAATAGAGAGAGGATTCAGTTTATGAGTCTTATCAGATCTTTTGATCTGATACTGTTGATTATGAGTTCTTGCTTTTTTCAGGTCCTATGATGGTGTTTTTTGATGATGCATCTATTTCAGACTGTTGGCTGATCATCCTTTGTTGGATGCGATTATGAATACTTTGATATTTTTTGAATCTTTTTTTATTTAAATATACATTTTGACACTATATGTGTGTTCATGTTTTGTGCAATTTGCTTCTAGCAAATTTATGATAACAGGCTTTGATGATTGATCTTATGATCCTTATATGTAAATATTTAGTCTTATTCCTTTTTGGATGAAAATGGACTTTTGTTCCATCTGAGAAATGTAAAGAAATTTACGATTTTTTTTCAATGAAAAAAAAGAAAGATTGTTGATAAATTTGATGAGGTGCCCAAGATTGAGGTGGTTGGATGTTACCACGACGTTACACACTTTGTTTTACAAATGGGCTTAGACCATATGTAGAGTCACCGATATATAACATTCTATTTCATATTGTACCCATGGAATGGATTTATTAGATATGAACAAAGCAATGTAAGGTTTATTTCTGCTCAAAGGATTCATTTATAGTGAAAGATTTTAAACCTTATTCATTTTGAGATACTTTTAGAGGATGGAAAATAGCTTTGGGGTAGAGATCATTTTTTTAATATATTTTTTTGTTTAAATGTTTTTAATTTTTTTCTTATTTAAACTAAAATGTCCATTTGGGTTAGGATCTTAAATTTATCTTTTTATTTTAATTTTTATTAACATTATTTTGTCACACTAAATTAAAACAAATCTAAAATATCTTAAGCTCAGTCTTTTCACATATGCTACAGAATGTCTTGAAATTGACATAAGCCTCAGTTAAATTAAAAAGCATTTTCAGCTGAATCTTTTTTCCATATGCTACAAAATGTGTTAAAATTGACATAAGCCTAGATGTTATGCAATGGGGAATTTTTACTCGGGGTTCAAATTTTGAATTACCATAATACCATTTTTCAGTGTTAACTATGCAATCAATGTAGGCATCTCCAAGATTCCTATTGCCATGCATGTGCCTACTCTAAAAGGAAGAAATTATATAAACCTAATTCAAAATGCTATCAAGAATGTAAGCAAAATGTCGTCTACAAGCAAGCCGTTGTTTAAGAAATATTTGTGTTATAAGCAAGCTGTTGTTTAAGAAATATTGGTGTTTATAAGTGTTGAATGTTGACGGAGGATAGATAGGAGGACATGATTATCAAACTTTTCTCTTTGATGTGGTAGATGTAAATAAAGCTTCTTAAGGTAAGATAAAGAGATTTCACTAATTTTATATATGACTTATTTTATATGTATGATTTTGAGAAGGATTTAAATTCTTTTTAAAAATAATAAGAAACACTAATATAATATTATATTGTTATTGAATAATACTTTTACATAACTTATTTAAATGTCAATATTAAATCACACTCTTAAAATTACTCATTTCATTATTGTCTTAGAGATGCACTCTTAAAATTATTCATTTTATTATTGTTCATTGAATTAGAGACACTCTTAAAATTACTCATTTCATTATTGTCTTAGAGATGCACTCTTAAAATTATTCATTTTATTATTGTTCATTGAATTAGAGATGGTATTTGAGGAAAAAATTGATTGTCAAAAATCTAATCATAAATTAATTTGTCTTACTCAGTTAAGTTGGATTTGAAATTCCAACCCTAACCCTATAACTTCAAAATAAGATCACATTGGCAAAAGCTGCCAATGCATAACTTTCTCAATAAAAAGCAGACCATAAAAATCACACCTCTGCTTTGGGCTAGCAATATTCAGTTTGCTACAGGCCATTTAATGCCGCTGCAGCAAAGCTTGATGTCTGTTAGATCTTAAGCAGCCATTTAATAAGGCCACAGCAAATCTTAATATCTATTAAATCTTAAGCACCTTCAGATCTTTAACAGGGATCAAACCTACTGCCACCACATTAAATGACCTAACCATTTAATAAGGTGACAGCAAAGTTTAATATCTCTTAAATCTTAAGCAACTTCAAATCTTTAACAGAAATCAAACCTACTGCCACTACATTAAATGACCTACAACAAGCTGTTGCTTTCTCTACACCCACATACCGTCAGCAAACCACAAACCACATACTGTCAGCCAACGAAATCAAATAATAAGAAAAAAACATGGAATCAGTTGTTGTAAGGCTAAACAGATTAGACTTTAGACAATTGGCTAGATTTGACGTGACGTGACAATGCATGCACATGCAATCTGCTACTTCTGCTGCCAGCCTCCAGGCCTCTGTCTCCTTGTCTGGATCACACATACTAATTTACTTATATTTACGGCCTCCTTCCTCAGAGTCTTGACTTAAAATTTGATATGAGTGGTCAATTATTTAGGGTTGAGGAATAGGGTAGGATGAAATTATTTAAATTAGAATTTTATCCGAATTAGGATTAAGGTACGATTGCGGAATTTTATCCGAATACAGGCTAAATTAGATTAGAACCAGAAAAGACAAGATGCTGAAAATGAAAAGGATTTTGTATGTACGCATTGACAGATTTTGTATGTAGTTTGGAAGTGTTAAAACCACATGCAGGCGGCTTCTTAGGAAAGTAGAACCACTTAGGAGGATCCCTACAGAAATTAAATGCTCCCGAGAATGCATCCATTTGGGGAACTGGGTTTTGAATCAATATAATCAGGGAGACATAATATTGGAGCTGTTTAAAGGAGACAAAACATCATTGGGTGATCCAACAGTCCCTGTTATTTATTATCATTATTATTATTGCTGTATGATGGAAACTCATGCACCGATTCCATAGTTAACCCTTTGGAACAATGTTTTATCTTACTCGCTTTTGGAATAACCTATCGATGTTATTTATTATCATTATTATTATTGTATGTATGATGGAAATTCATGCACCGATTCCATAGTTAACCTTTTGGAACTATGTTTTATTTTACTCGTTTTTGGAATAACCTATAGATCTGACCATTTGCACCAATGGAACCACTAGGGTTCCATTTAGAAGGGGACGGTGCTCTAACAAAAAAACTAATAGAGTAATTTAGGTTGAAATGGTAATTTACTCAAATTATATTATAATGTGAGTGATCTAAATCGTTTTAAAATTGGTAATTTAAGATAAGATAACCAAATCTAATTACTAAAATGATTAAATTATAGAAATAACATTTTTCAAAAACAATTCTAAACAGTTTCTATAAAAAGAAATTAGCCCAGAACCAAGATGTTTTAGTTATATTTTATCCTACTCTTATATACTTCTATTCAATTCAGTTAGTTTGACTTTTCCAGTCATTTTTCAGATATCTTTTTGTTCATCTTACCTTTATTTTTATGTACTAAAGCACCTTAAGATACCTTTATTTTTATGTACTAAAGCACCTTTTTTTTTGAACTAGTTAAAACAGAGAGATACTTTTGATCTTCTAGAGTAAGGTTGATGACCTCCTTATAATATCTTAACTTTTTTTTAGCTTCTAAATCTTTTCTCACACCACATTTTCATTTTAAACTTAGAAGTAACAATATTTTTAATGTTAATAATATTTTGTAATGCAACATTTTCGCCGATCTCCCAATAGTTTAACCAGGCCTTGGTATCTTTATACCAACCTCGTTTGAGCCTTCTGTAGTTTTGGCTGGAATTAAAAGCTAGCTTAGGAAGTCTATGGTCTCCCATGTTATTGATTTTGTGCTTGTACAGGGGAAAGACCCATTTCTATAAGGAGAATAGGATAGGGTGTGTTGATTTTAATTTTGAGGTTATACATTATAAAATGCTTTTGGATTTGCTCAATCATTCTCCATAACTCTTTAGAGATGCTACAACTCCAAACCTCACACCCATACACGATAACAAAAGTGACTAAAATTTCAAAAAGATGCTTAAATGACATGCTATAGGTTTAGTGAGCATACTTTTATTTCCCTGGAAAATCCTTAAAGTCTCATTGGTATGTTCTAACCCAGGCGAAGAGTTTGTGTCGGAATTGTGGTAGAGAATCGCAGTTGTTTTCACCATTATCAAATGTTGGCAGTTTTCCTTTAGAGTATGTCAAATCTGACTCTGACACTACCTATCCGACAATACAAAACCATTACCATGTGGCTTTGTAGCCTCGATAAATACCTTCCATCCGTCATAATAGGAAAGACATTAAATGCAAAAATGTCACTAAATAACTAGATGAAATGAAGAAAAAAAAATGAAAAATTCCCATTTTTTAGAGCTAGGTTGTACTAATGGTCTCCTCGAAAACTGATTCCCCTATCTAAGGTAAAATTGCAGGCTTGAAACTTATGTATATTGTGTTATTGGTTAATGATATATTATGTTGTTTTAATGAGTGTTATAATTGCTGATTAAATTCTAAAGAGCTGAAATTATATATATATATATATATTGTTTGATCGTTTGTCATTTGGGGTAGGTGGGTTCATAGCAATGAACCATTGGTTAAGTTTTGTTTAGGTTATATCAACTAGTTTTAGTATGGTTGGATTTTTTTTATGTCTCTTTTTAACTAGTTCATCTCTAACATGAATTGAACCTGAAAGGCTTGGTGGCAAGACTCACACCTTTACCAAATGAGTTAGCGAGAAACAATATAATATTATTTAAAATTATTTTTTACATAACACAAAAATTATATTCAATGTGTTATTTATGAGTATGTGATATTATTTAAGATTAAATTAAACAATTTAAAAATCATGTTTTATTTTTATTGAAATATTAAATGGTGACTACAAAAGTGTTCGAGAAAAATAAAATTTTACATAATAAACTAAGAGATAGGTTTATATCAAAATATTATAATGTTTTTAACTAGCCTATAAATTCTTGGTGATCGTGTAAAATTATTAGAGAAAAGTTGAGAAGAACTAGCATGCTTGAAAATAATTTTGAACTTTAGAAAATATTAAATTGAAAAACATCATTAAAGAACTACAAGAAAAAGTAACTAAAAGTATGATCCAAAATAGTCTAGAAGGTAAAGTTGATATCAAACCCATTAAAGAGGAATGGATAAGTGGTTAGAATTTGACTATGAACTTAATAAACGATGTTTGAACCTCTTAATTATTGGTTTAAAAGAAAAGGTGGAAGGGGATACACTAGTCGTAGTTAAGGAAGAACTGCATAGTCGGGTACAAATTGAAACAATACACCTCACAAAAGCAAAGAGGTTGGAGAAATTAATTGAGAATAAAGAAATGATCATCCAGGTCAAAGCCAGCTCTACTGACAATAAGTATGGCATACTTAGTAAAACCTCAAGTCTAAAAGGATCACGAATATGTATAAATGAAGATCTCATCCCATAAGACCAAGACAAATTAAGAAAGGAGGTTCAAAAGGCTAAAGAAGCTAGAAATGAAGAAAGATCAACACTATTTAGAATTAAAAAATTGTTATTAGGGATATAAACAAAAAAGATAATAATAAATAGGAACTCAACATACTTTCAATCCTCCCTTGGAATTTTTGAAGCTTCCCATGGAGTAAAGGCCCCAAGTTAAGTTGGATCATGAGTAAAATTAATATTTTATTGCTTGTTGAAACCTAGGAGCATGAAGAATCTGAGTTCCCTAACATAGAATGATTCATCCTTTGTTCGATCTCGAACGATCTTATCATAGAATCATTTGAAGTACAACTTGTTACATTAGGGAGAACATCCCCCCATACTAGGCTTTAATGCTAAAAAAACCTTCATATAAATATGTTATTTTTCCCTTATTAATTCTAACTTTTATAAGAAAAGAAATTGTTGAAATACTAAGAGGGGGGTGAATCAGTATTTGTATTATTTAAAATTTTAATCAAAAGCAGGTTGTTGATCACCAATCACATCACATCATCAATGTGTATGAAAAAAGAACGAGATGCACAGCACACAATAGTTTTTGACGTGGAAACCCAAGTTCTGGGGGTAAAACCACAGAATCCTTTTAAAAATAGTTTTCCAAAAATAACTGGAAAAATGGAACAACCCCCTTATTATATAGACTTCAATTTTCCAGCTTCAACTAGAAGGAGGCTACGACCGCTTGATTTACAGGATACGACCTGAAGGAAGCTGCCACTCCCTAGTTTTCTCGTTTCAACCGGAAGGAGGCTATGACCTCCTTTCCTTGCCCCGTCCGGCCACCCTGATAAGAAGAAGATTGCCGAACCTGTGGACCTGTCACATACCAAACTCTGCTGTTGATAACCTTTGCACTCTAGTCAGTATCAAATCATCCCTGTAGATATCACTACCACACACTACTCATTGTCATCCACAATTACTGAAGAATCTCTACTCTACTATTTCTGAACATCATCATAGATTATCTTCAAATGGCATGGTATGTATCGTAAATATAGTGTGTACATCAAGTATCATAAAGTGTAGGAGTGCATTAGTATCATAGAGTGCATCATCATGGATCATCACATCATCATCTTCATGTATCATATCAAGGCATTGATCCTCATATAATGGATCATAATTTCATACTTCAACTTGTACATTCACTTGCACATTAATACTTGAACACTTGAACACTTGTACATACCACTTTCACACAATACTATACATATTCTTACTGTATATACACTTGTCTATACACTATATACACTTACATTCTATTATACATATCACATTTATCTACATGTCACTGTATATTCAAATATTTGTTCACATTCTCCACATGCTGTATGCATCAATACATCACTAATAATCATACCTTGAACTGTGTAGTCAACCTCACTCGTTCGCCATATGTAATTGTTCATGCATATCTTGTTTTGCTGTAGATGACCTAAGACTATGACAAATCAGTATAGAGGAAGAACTATATACTCCCAACCTCTAACTCAGGTCTATACAACATCTGGATTGTTCTTCTTGAAAATAGTATGATAAATAGACCAAAAAGGATGTCTTTGTAATTGGTATGCTGCTGTTAGAACAATGTGAAAGAGCCTCAATCTGTCATCACACCTCAGTCAAACAATTGACAAAAAGATCACCAAAACTTGGATCCCAAAAAGAATTATTTTTTCTGTTTGAAAAGCTCAAGTTTTTTCCTCTTATTCTGCTGTCAAGAACCCACGAAAATTCCACAGATATGTTGCTCCTTAAATCCAAAGTTTAGAAGACTCGAGTTTGCTCTTTCTATTTGTTGTTGCTAAAATACCATGAAAACTAGTCTACTCCTCCCGAAAATCTCAGCTAATATATCTCAGTCATACTTTCATGCTTGAATTTCGGGATTGTCACAAAATTGACAAGGGAGGTAGCAGTATTAACTCTGTGGACAAACTCGGATAGGAAAACTCAGTCAATTTGCTGCTCCAAAAAAAAACTCAGTCAAGACACCCGAAATCTTAGATCAGACCACTTAAGGATGCATTCGTTGGTGGTTGCAGTCTCGTACAAATTGTAGAAGTTTGGATCTGTTGCTACCTTTCCTTCATTGCCAGCGAAGAACCTCAGACCATTGAAACACTAAACAATTTGGGTCTGCCACTTCCTCTTTGCTGCTGTAACCCTCAGTTATACTGCACCTTAGACCCGAAAAAAATCTTAGTGAGTTTTTGGATTCGTTGCTTATTCAAAAGGTGACGAGTGTTAGAGTATTTATATACATGAAGTAGTGTTTTAGGACTTCATACTAGGGCCGATTTTATGTTTAAAAAAGTTATAATAATTTAATGGGGGCCAACTTGTTAAGCACCATAAAAGATTGTTTTATTTATTAAACTTTTTAATGTTTTATTTTAGTATTTAAACATTACAAGAGGTCTTTTGTTTATGTCAAAAATTTGTTTTAACTTTTGTTACTATTTCAACTTTATGAGGTTTAATTTATTTATGGGTGGGCCTACTTGTGGAGGATTTTAAATATTTATTGTTAAGAACCCATGTCAACCCCCCTCTTTATTTTGTTGGTATATTTTGTCGGATGCATATGCTTTGTAAGCCGTCCAATTAGTATGATGTATTATCCCACATTCATGGGGAGTAAGTAATAGTTGTTAAGTCATCCAGTTAATAGGTTTCGTTATCCCACATTCATGTGGAGTAATAGTTGTTTATATTAGACTTAGTATATAAGTATGTGTTGAGGCTATTGAAAGCACTGAAGAGTTATTTTGTATTGAGCTTGCTCAAAGGAGGTTGCCCCCTCGAAGTGGCCCGCGATCAAAAAAATATCTTTTGTGCTCCAATACTTTTGCATTCTCATTGTTTATTGTAGGAGGTTCTCCACATCTGGTATCAAAGCACTTTCCTTAGCACAAGTGGAAATTTTTTTTTTCTTTTCAGAAAAAGAGGGAAAAATTGGGCGGCGACTATCAGATCACTTTCTAAATTTTTTTGCATAGAATCAGAAGAAACAGGCCACATATTTGAATTCCTCTTTCAAAAATACGCAGTTTAAAAAAAAATCATCTCGTTTGGAGTCCTAAAAGTGGAGATATCGCGGATTTAAAATCAACAATTTTTCAGAATTTCGGTGACGACCGCAGAAATTGCAGAGCGAAAATCTTTTGATCGGGTGCCCAGATTTATATTCCAATTTCGTGGGTAGAATCAGAGTGGTTGTTCTAGTTCTGAAAACAGGCTATAATACCGATTCTGAGCAATCTAGATTGGGTGATGCTCATTTTAAAAGTTTTTGTCTCAAAACTCTATCTCTAATTACGGGTTTTTGAGCATTGGGTGGAATTTTTGCCACATTTTTTCTGGCACTGTGATTATTGCAGTAGTTCTTCTTCTTACAACAATATTTTTCATTCGGATTAGGGAATACACCCTATCCGCTTAACTATGGGAAGTACTTGGGCATAGCCCTAAAACTCATTGTGAGGAGTACCACAGGAACCTTGAAGTAGCTTGCCATTGAGAGGACCTGCCAAGCAAAAAGGGAAATGACCCCCACTAGATTGACTAGATTCCCATCCATGAGGAAAACCAAAGAGCTGTCGTTTTTGGCCAAGCAGTTAGTAGTTTTACCTGCACCGTGAAGTGAGGGGTACTGCCCCAATACTCAAGCCTGAGACAGCCTTGGTGGCCGAGTGACTACCCTTGAACCAATATGAAGCCGATTATACCTAATGGCCATCTCTATTTATAGTTGATAATGTGCATAATTTCAGAATTGTCACAGATCATTTACTCCATTTCCTGTTGATAAAACGCAACTTCTAGCACCACCATAGACCACAGATCAGTTCTTCAGAAAAAAAAAATAATAAAAGAAAAATAAAATAAAATAAAAAAATTCTATTTTTCAGCCATATCTTCCTTGATTTAGCTCTGTTTCCCTTGAAATTTCACTGTCACCCCTGTGATACCATTCTGCATATTCCTTCATTGAGGACCCTATTCCCAATTTCACTTCTTCAAGGCCAAAATTCCATATTTGTCAATTTTTAAAGTTTGTCATAACTTCTCTGATTCTCACCCAATCGCCTTCAAATTTTTCCACAGTGTTCGTTTTCCAATTCTGCTTCCTTGTCCCTCTCTAACAAATTTTCCAATTCCTTCATCCCACCTCTGAAATTCACATTTTTTGCTTCTTTTTCCCTAAAAGAGTGTCCAAAACCCCAATTACCGACCTAAATTTTTCCCAAATAAAAAATCTTCTTTTCTAAAACCCTCTCCATTTTTTCTTTTCTACCCATTACCTTATTAAAAAAAAAACATGCTTATGGTTGTTACCCGCGGCGGAGCAAATAAACAAATGGAAGAAGAACTTGCTGCCATCAAGTCCAAACTTGAGGATCTAGATCAAAAATTTCTCAGCCTCAATCGTCGGCATTCACCCATGGACAACCACCGCCAGCCTGAGTCTTCTGCAGAAACTGGGTTCTCAGTGTTTAGCCACTACCGCGGGCCGAAGCTGGATTTTCCTCGCTTCAATGGTGATGATATGATTGGATGGATTTATAGGGTAGAACAATATTTCAGTCTGCATAACAATTTTGATTTCAATAAAGTCTCCCTTGCATCTTTTCATTTGGAACATGAAGCACTTCAATGGTTTTGTTGGTACGTCAAGGCTCATGCCGAGCCAAACTGGACAGAATTTTCCCAACTCCTCTTGTAGCGATTTGGTCCTAGTGCTTTTGATGACTTCATAGGAGCACTCACCAAACTTCGCCAAACTGGCACTGTGCGGGAGTATCAAACATAATTTGAGAAACTCGCTAATCACACCGAGGGATATCCTGATGCATTCTACCTTAGTTGTTTTATCAGTGGTCTGAAGGATGCAATATGCTCTGAGGTTAAAATGTTCTGCCCCTGCACAATGATGGAAGCCCTCGGGTTGGCTAAGCTAGTAGAGGACACTGATCTGGGCTCAACAATGCTCCAAATCCACTCTTGTTCTATTCAGACCTATGGTTCCTCAAAGAACCCAAAAGCTGCTAGCTCCTAGAACCACTCCTATCAAGCATTTGTCTGAAGCAGATATGCGGGAGCGTCGAGAAAAAGGGCTTTGTTATAATTGTGACGAGAAATTCACTCGGGGACATAGATGTGTTGATCAAAGCTCTATCTCTTGGATGTGGATTCTCCACCAGCACCTGAAATTTTTTATGATGCTCAAGATCCCACAAATGATGATGGTGACATTCAACAACTTTCTGCTCCAGAGGAACAACCAGAGATATCTCTCCATGCCTTAGCCAAAGTCACCACCCCACAAACTATGCGGGTCAGAGGGTTCTTCAAAAAACTCCCTCTTACAATACTCATTGATTCTGGTAGCACTCACAACTTCATTGACCCGAGGATCACCAAACAGGCTGATTATTTCATCCATCCTTGCTCCAGCTTTGAAGTCATGATTGCCAATGGTGGTACCTTACCTTGCAAAGGGAAGTGTCGTAATGTGCGCATATCTATGGGGGATTATAACTTGCGCTCTGACATGTTTGCCTTGCCCTTAGGCGGATGTGATGTGGTTTTGGGTGCTCAATGGTTACGCACACTTGGACCCATTTTATGGGATTTTGCTAAACTTTGGATGCAATTTTCAATCAATGGTACCAAAAACACATTGCGGGGCTTACAACCAGGGTCTCTCAGCCTCATTAGTTCAAATCGCATGGAAAAGATTCTTAAGAAAAATTCACATGGTGTCATCACTCAGCTCCATTTTATTCAGATGCAACCTCCAGCAGTCTCAACAACTCCCTTGGATCTTTCATTCCGATGCACCTTTCAGATGCCTTATTTTTCCAAGCTCTTCACTCTTGAGCGTGATGCTTACGATAATGGACTTATGGTTGTCCTCTTTCAAGATGAACATCCCATTGCCTTCATCGACAAGTGCACTTCTGGAAATAATTTATCCACCTCTACACATGAGAAGGAAATTATGACTATTTTTCACACAGTACAGAAGTGGTGGCCATCCCTCTTAGAGAATCCTTTCAACATTAAGACTGATCACTAGAGTTTGAAATATTTCCTGGAACAATGGGTCTCATCCCCAACACAACAGCAATGGGTTCTCAAACTCAGGGATTATGACTGTAAGAAGGCTCAGGACAATATTGCGGTGGATGCTCTTTTCCACACATCTGATGCCCATGTTTCTCTTTCAGTTATTTCTATGCCTCTTCCAACTTGGTTACACCCTCTTCAGCATGGCTATGTCAATGAATCCTCATTATCTGAAGTCATCCAACAGTTGCCTAGTAACCCTTTTGTGGTAACGTATTCCTCTTGGGATGGATTTTCTTTGAGATACAAGGGTTGTCTGGTGCTTCCCCAGAGCACAGACCTTAAACATGCAGTATTTTATGAACTCCATGCTTCTCCATCAGTAGCGCACTCTAGGTTCATCAAAGTATATGAGCTGGCACACCATAACTTCTTTTGGAAGGGGGTGCAAACCGAAATTCAACATATAGTTTCCGAATGTGTTCCTTATCAACACCACAAGGGTGAAACTACACTCCATCCATATATCACCTCTTCAATCGCACAAATTTTCATGGCCCAGATATTCCTTTTTCATGGAATCCCTTATTCCATTGTCTTAGACTGCAACACAACTTTCACAAGTCATTTTCGCCTCCTTGACACCAAACTGCATATGAGTTCAATTTATCACCCACCAATAGAGGGTCCGACTACAGTCATCAACAAATATTGGGAAACTTATCTTTGTTGTTTCATCTCTGAATAACAACATCAGTGGGAACAGTTGCTCCCTCTCACTGAATGGTGGTACAATAATTCCTACCAGAATGCATATAAAATGACTCCATATGAAGCATTCTATGGTCCCGCACCTCCAGTACTCCTCCCATCCACCCCAGCAGTTCACTAGTTCAGGAAATTGACATGGTTCTTCGAAATCGACATGAGATTCTTCACCTCTTGCAGGACAATATTCACCTGATAAGAGCCCGCATGAAACAACTGGATGATCAACACCGTTCTGAGCGCACTTTTCAAGTTGGTGATATGGTTTTTCTTCATTTGTAGCATTACAAGCAATCCTCCGTGAAATAAAAAGGACATCGAACAATCGCTCCAAAGATCTCTGTCCCATATCTAGTTCTTCAAAAGATTGGGTATGTTTCTTATAAATTGGCACTTCCTCCTTCTCACATTCAACAAGTGATCGACGCCAAAATTAGCGCACATTGTTTTACCAGAATGGGTTACTGAAGGATCCATCATTTCGAAGTCGGAGGCCATCCTCAATAAGCGAACTTGTCAGCTTCTCTCTCGGTCCATCACAAAGGTCTTCAATTCAGTGGCCCAACATGCAACCGGAGGATGCTACATGGGAACCCCTCCTTCAGATTCAACAGTTGTTTCCACATCTAAAGCTTTGAGGACAAAGATTTTTCTAAGAGGGAGGGGATGTTAAGAACCTATGTCAACTCCCCTCTTTATTTTTTTGGTATATTTTGTTGGACACATATGCTTTGTAAGCCGTCCAATTAGTATGATGTATTATCCCACATTCATGGGGAGTAAGTAATAGTTGTTAAGTCATCCAATTAATAGGTTTCATTATCCTACATTCATGTGGAGTAATAGTTGTTTAGATTAGACTTAGTATATAAGTATGTGTTGAGGTTATTGAAAGCACCGAAGAGTTATTTTGTATTGAGCTTGCTCAAAGGAGGTTTTCCCCTCGAAGTGGCCCGCGATCAATAAAATATCTTTTGTGCTCCAATATTTTTGCATTCTCATTGTTTATTGCAGGAGGTTCTCCACATTTATTTATTTGTAAAAATTGTTTTAAACAATGTTTTATCATTAAACTTAATATTATTATAATTATGTTTTACTACTTATTAACCACGTGTGTAGTTTAAATTATTATTATTAACCATTTAAATTATTATTGCACCAAGAGGCGCTCTACAGCCCAGAATGGGAGAGATCTTGTAATGTTACGTTACGTAACGTTATTTTTATTAATAACAAATAAATTTTTTAATTATAGGCCAAAATAAATGTCGGCAAAAAAAACCACTTAATATGGGGAAGATGTTGTAATATTCCTACCTACCAAAACAATAAAAAAGTAAGAATTTAATTATCCATAAAAAATGGAAGATGTTGTAATATTCCTACCTAACAAAACAATAAAAAAGTAAAAATTTAATTATCCGTAAAAAAATGTGGATCAGGAAAAAAACACAATATGGGGGAGATGTTGTAATGTTCCTACCTAACAAAATAATAAAAAATAAAAAAATGAATTATCCGCAAAAAAATGTTGGCCTTGCACATGGTTTTAAAACCATGTGCTTGATTTTAAAACCATTTGCAAGGCCTTCTAAACAACCCATGGTTTTATTGTACATGGTTTAGGAGGGCCTTCCAAATGGTTTTAAAACCATGTGCAAGGTCTCCTAAACAACCCATGGTTTTATTGTACATGGTTTAGGAGGGACTTGCAAATGGTTTTAAGACCATATGCAAGGCCTTGCATATGGCTTTAAAAACATGTATGGGGAAATGTTGTAATGTTAATTCCTAACAAAATAAAAAATAATAAAAAATACTATATGTCGGCCATAAATAATATTAAATATTAACAATAATAATATTATATGTGGACCTTAACTAAAAAGATGTGTCTTTTGGTTTGAATCAAATCAATGGATACCTAAGAAGATATTTGATCCCTCTCGGCGCTTGATAGAGCCTAGGATTTGGATCTACACTGGTTATTAACCATTTAAGTTATTATTATTAACCATGTGTGCAATGGGAAATATTAGTGTGTTTTTAGTGTTTTAAGAGCATAGGGTAGATTAGGCTTAGGAACTAAGGGTGAGGGTTTTAGGGTAGTTTGTTAGGTTATTAGAGTTACCACAAGTAAAAATACATAACCATCAAGGTGTGGGGTGCCTAGGCTTCTTTTAGGGTACCATGACTTTTATCAAACACAAATGACCATTGAAAGGGTCATTTGGACTCTTGCAACTTTTTCAACCCACCAAGGACACAATCTAGGGAAAAAGGGCATGGTTGTGGTACTGGGAAACCAATAAAACAACCGGGGAACCATCAAACCAACTTAGAGGTACTTAAACACTCTACAGGGCTTTTGGAAATGTACCAAGGGCTCCAAGGGATTCAAACTTGGGCTTGGAAAAAGTCAAAAGGTCTCCTTAGACACTGACACTTACTCAACCCTCAGAGGCTACTCAAGGGGCACCAAGACACATTGACACACACTTGTTGGCATCAATGGCAATTTAGTCAACAATATCCCCCTTTGTCATTGATGACAACTCCAAATATCCCCCTTCAAATGAGCTTCCTTTGTCCACAAAACTCCCCCTTAGATCATGCTTCTTTTACCTACCTTGTTCAACTTTTTCTCCCCCTTTGGCATCAATGGCAAAGGGTACTTCTGCCATGCTCCCCCTGTGATATTGTAGTGTTGTTGAAGATAGATGAATTCAATTAGGAGATAGTATGACTCCTAATTTTTCTCTGAGGTACTCAAAAGTCTCTCTTTGGAGAGGCTTAGTAAAAATGTCTGCAACCTGTTCTTTTGTCCCGATATATTTCAACTTGATATTCTTTTCTGTGACATGTTCATGAAGAAAGTGAAACTTGATTGGAATGTGCTTGGTCTTGGAATGCATAACTGGATTCTTAGAGATATTGATAGCACTTGTATTGCCACATAAAATAGGAATCGACTCATCACATGTCACGTGTATGTCTTGTAGGGTTTGCTTCATCCAAAGAATATGAGTACAACAAGCTGCTGCTGCTATATATTCTACTTTTGCAGTTGATAAGGACACTGAAGACTTCTTTTTGCTTGACCAAGATACTAGACAACCGCCTAAAAATAAAGTTGTTCCACTAGTGCTTTTTCTATCGTCAACACATCCTGCCCAATCTGCGTCTGAATAGGCTATCAATGTCAAATCATTCCATTTTGGATACCAAAGTCCAAAATCCAAAGTTCCTTTGAGATACTTGAAGATCCTTTTAACTGCTATAATGTGAGTTTCCTTTGGGGTAGATTGAAATCGTGCAGCTTGTCCAACGGCTTGCATCACATCTGGTCTGGAGGAAGTTACATATAGTAGACTACCAATCATTGACCTATAGAGCCTTTGATCAACTTCCTTAGATTCATCGTCTTTTCTTAGCTTACAACCAGTGATCATAGGGGTACTCACAGGTTTATATTCTTCCATCTGGAATTTCTTTGACATCTCCTTAATGTATTTTGTCTGGGTAATAAAAATGCCTTCTGTTCTTTGAGATATCTAGAGTCCCAAGAAGAAGGTCAATTCACCGAGTAATGACATTTCAAACTCTTTTTTCATGTCCTTAGAAAATTGTTGACTTAGTGAATCATCATCACTTCCAAATATGATATCATCAACAAAAACTTCAATGATGAGTATGATGTCATTGTCTTGCTTGATGTACAAATTGCTATCTGCACTTCCCCTCTTAAAGTTTTGTTGTAGTAAGTACCTGTCCAATATGGAGTACCAAGCTCTTGGAGTTTGGTTTAGTCCATATAAGGCCCTTTTGATCCTGCATACATAGTCCTCATTTTCTGAAAGTTGAAATCCTTCTGGTTGTTTGATATAGACTTCTTCTTCCAATTCCCCATTTAGAAAAGCTGATTTTACGTCCATCTGATACACTTTGATGTCTTTGGAGCAAGAGTAGGCCAATATCATTCTGATAGCTTCCATTCTGGCTACTGGTGCATATGTCTCTTCAAAGTCTATTCCTTCGATCTGAGCATAACCCTTACAAACCAATCGAGCCTTGTTTCTGATCACCTATCCATATTCATTCATTTTGTTTATGAAAACCCATTTTGTGCCAATTACATTCTTGTTATGTGGTCTCGAAACAAGTTTCCAAGTTCCATTATTCTTGATTTGATCTAGTTCTTCTTCCATAGCTTTAACCCATTGTTCATCTGTATTGGCTTCTGCAAAAGTTCCAGTTTCAGTTGTAGACAAAAGAGAGAAGTGTACCTGCTCATTTCTTTCGGATTGTCTCCTTCTGGTTCCTATTCCAGCATCCTTATCACCAATAATCTGATTTGATGGATGATTCTTCTAGTACCAGTTCTTAGGTGTTAGTTGATATTTTTGTTCTTCTTGTTCGATAGTTGGTTGATTCTGTTCTTCATCTTCTATGAGTTTCTCTCCATCCTCATCTAGTTGTTCTTCCACTTTAATTTTCTTCACACTTTTTTTCATGGAACCTTCCTCTTCTTCATCGTCTGATTCTTCTGAGTCTTCTATGGATGATGTTATTCTTCCTTCATCTATCTTCATGTTAATTCTTTCAATCACTTTGTCTAATATCAAATTGTATCATTTGTAAGCTTTCCTCTTGGATGAATATCCAACAAATATTCTTTCATCTACTCGAGAGTCAAATTTTCCAATCTTCTTATCTTCTCTTTTGATGCAACACTTACTTCCAAATATTCTGAAGTGTCGTACACTTGTTGCTCTTCCGGTCCATAGCTCGTAGGGAGTTTTATCATTTTTGTTTCTGAGTAATCCTCTGTTTAAGATGTGTACTACTGTATGAATTGCATGTCCCCAAAATTTGTCATTTAACTTGGATTCATTCAACATGGTTCGAGCCATCTCCATTACTAATCTATTCTTTCTTTCAACAACTCCATTTTGCTGAGCTGTTCTGGCTACTGAAAATTGTCTCTTTATTCCATGCTCTTCACAATACTTGTTGAACTCATCAGAGGTGAATTCTCCACCATTGTCAAATCTGAGGCACTTGATTTGTGACCCTGTTTCATTCTCTACCAGTTCCTTGAATGTTTTGAAACATCCAAATGCTTCTAACTTCTTGTTGAGAAGACATACCCATGTCATCCTGGTATAGTCGTCAATGAGAAACATGAATTATTTTTTACCATTCAGTCCTTTGCTTTTGGTTGGTCCACATAAGTTAGTGTGAATGAGCTCCAAAGGTTTTGTAGAAGAATTCTCTTTCATCTTAAAATGCACTCTTGTTTGTTTTCCATGTGGACATTGTTCACATACAGAGTTAGCAGGCTTTGTGACTTCCGGCATATTTTGAACTGCTTGGTTTTGGTAGATTTTGACCAAATTGTCAAAATGTATATGCCCCATTCTTTTGTGCCAAAGCCAGCTTTCATCTTATTTTTCCAAGTGACATTTTTCGGACTCAATTTCATCTAACACGTATATGTTGTTTGGAGTCCTAGTGGTTGTGGCTACTAACTTCCTTGATCCTTGCTTTCTTATTTTGCATCCCTTTGAGTTGAAGATGAGTTCATGTCCTTGATCACACATCTTACTGACTCTTAGAAAATTATGTTTCATGTTATCCACAAGCAAGACATTTTCAGCCAAGGAGTTTTTACTTCCAAGCTTCATTGTGCCTTTTCCCAATACTTTTGTTGAATTGTTGTTCCCAAACGATATAGATCCTTTATCCTTTTCAATATTGACAAAAGAATCTTTTTCACCTGTCATATGCTTGGAGCAACCGCTATCAACATACCATTTACCAGAGTCGTGATTCTAAACTTGAAGAGAAATACCACATTCGTAGTTGTTATTGTGTTTAATCCATACCTTGTTGGGCATGTCCTCATTTCTTACTGTTGGTATCCTCATTCTACAATTTCTGGCTATATGTCCAAAATTGTTACACTTGTAACATTCTATTTCTGATCTCAAGGGACCAAATCTATTGTTGTATTGTGGTCATCTGAGGCTTGCAAGGTTATCCCTTGTCTCAAAGTTTCTTCTTTGAAAACAGTTTACAGCTTTGTGTCCAAATCTTCCACATGTAAAGCAATGCCCATAAAAGAAGTATCCATACCTGGGAATATATGGAGGAGGTTCTTTTCTGAGATCTGGTCTTTCTGCTGGCCCTTCTTTTGATAGAAGTTGTTCTGGATGACATTCGATCTCTTCTTCATTCTTGTAGTCCTTGACAACTTCTGCATACCTTCTTGGCTTCTTTTCATTATCTGTCAACATTGAGCTTGAGGATTCATTTGTATTCTTCTTGTATCCTATACCGGTCTTGTTGAAGAATGACTTTTGATTGCGGATGATTTGTTCCAGAACCTTGGAGCTGTTTTCATAACCCTTTGCGATATCTTTTGTCTGCAGCTTGTTCTTCAGAGATACTATCTCAGCCTCACGATTCTCCTTTTCTCTTATATTTGTCATTAGTTGTTCAGTAAGAGAGTCTTCAACTCATTTGACTTCTTCTAGTTTGGTCTTCAAGTCAACAATGGTTTGTTCAAACCATTGTGCCTCTTCCTTAAGCATTCTATTTTCCTTCTTGACTTTCTTCAGCTCTTTTAAGGCCCTTACAAGTTCTGCATCAAGATCTACTTCTCCTTCATCTTCAGATTCTTCTTTACTATTATGATCCTTATCCGAGCTTATTGCCATAAAGAATACCTTGTCTGGTTCATCATCATCATTAGAATCATTGTCACTGTTATTGTTGGAGTCACCACTGGATGAGCTATTGTCTCTTTTTGTGTAGAGATTTTTATTCTTTGCAAACTTTCTTCTGTTCTTATTCTTGTAATTATTGTACTTCTTGTAGGGTTTAAAACTGTCATCCTGTTCACCATCTGAGTTCTTTGCATATGGACATTTAGAAGCAAAATGACCTATCTTTCCACATGAAAAACATTTAAGAGGTAGCTTACCTTTGTATTTTCCAGTGCCTCTCTTTAATTTTCGAACAAAGTTGGCTATTTATTCATCATTAGATTCATCACTTGTTGGTTTATCTTTTGTTGATTTGTTCTTCCCAGCTTGTTTGGAGGAGACCTTGAATGCTGCTTCCTTTCTTAATGTGTCTTCATCTTCAATTCTCATTTCGTAAGCTACTAGAGTCCCATGCAGTTGATCCACTGTCATAGTATTTAGATCTATTCTTTTTTCTAAGGCAGAGATCTTGGGGTTGAACCTTTTGGGAAGAGTTCTTAGAATTTTCCGAACAACTATAGTCTCATCAATCTCTTCTCCCAAACCTCTGATGGTATTCACAAGCTGATCAACCCAAAGAATATAGGCTGCTATGTCTCATCTTCATTCATTCTTAGCTATTCGAATTGTCCCCTGTAAGTCTGAAGTTTGGCTTCCTTGACTTTGATGTCTCCTTCATATGTGGTTTGGAGTTTGTCCCACATTTCCTTTGCAGAGGGACATTTCATCACTTTGTTGAATACAGATTCGTTTATAGCACTTAGAAGATGATTTCTGGCCTTCGAGTTGTTGTTGTATTGAACCAGCTCACCTGCATCAGTTGGCACAGTCTTTGGTACTTTGTACCTATTCTCGATACTCTACCATATTTCAATTCCTTGAGCTTCTATAAAGGATCTCATTCTTATGCTCCAGAATCCATAATTGCTCCCATCAAATAAGGGTGTTCCAGATTTGCTTTGTTTAGAAAACTTCCCCATAATTACCTTCCAGCGGTTAGTCCGTTCTGTAGGAACCTGCTCTGATATCAATTGTTGAAATACTGAGAGGGGGGTGAATCTGTATTTGTATTATTTAAAATTTTAATCAAAAGCAGGTTTCTTATCACCAATCACAGCACATCATCAATGTGTATGAAAAAATAACGAGATGCACAGTACACAATAGTTTTTGACGTGGAAACCCAAGTTCTGGGGGTAAAACCACATAAGCCTTATAAAAATAGTTTTCCAGAAATAAATAGAAGGAGGGAACAACCCCCTTATTATATAGACTTCAATTTTATAGCTTCAACTAGAAGGAGGCTACGACCCCCTGATTTACAGGCTATGACCTGAAGGAAGCTGCCACTCCCTAGTTTTCCGGTTTCAACCAGAAGGAGGCTATGACCTCCTTTCCTTGCCTCGTCCTTCCACCCTGATAAGAAGAAGATTGTCAAACCTGTGGACCTGTCACATACCAAACTCTGTTGTTGATAACCTCTGCACTCTAGTCACTGCCAAATCATCCCTGTAGATATCACTGCCACACATTGCTCATTGTCATCCACAATTACTGAGAATCTCTGCTCTGCTATTTCTGAACATCATCATAGGTTATCTTCAAATGGCATGGTATGTATCGTAAATATAGTGTGTACATCAAGTATCATAAAGTGTAGGAGTGCATTAGTATCATAGAGTGCATCATCATGGATCATCACATCATCATCTTCATGTATCATATCAAGGCATTGATCCTCATATAATGGATCATAATTTCATACTTCAACTTGTACATTCACTTGCACATTAATACTTGAACACTTGAACACTTGTACACTTGTACAAACCACTTTCACACAATACTATACATATTCTTACTGTATATACACTTGTCTGTACACTATATACACTCACATTCTATTGTACATATCACATTTATCTACATGTCACTGTATATTAAGATATTTCTTCACATTTTCCACATGTTGTATGCATCAATACATCACTAATAATCATACCTTGAACTGTGTAGTCAACCTCACTCTTTCACCATATGTAACTGTTCATGCATACCTTGTGTTTTTGTAGATGACCCAAGACTATGACAAATCACTGCAAAGGAAGAACTGTATACTCCCAACCTCTAACTCAGGTCTATACAACCTCTAGACTGTTCTTCTTGAAAAGAGTATGATAAATAGACCAAAAAGGATGTCTCTGTAATTGGTATGCTTTTGTTAGACCAGCGTGAAAGAGCCTCAGTCTGTCATCACACCTCGGTCAAACAATTGACAAAAAGATCACCAAAACTCGGATCCCAAAAATAATTATTTTTTCTGTCTGAAAAGCTCGAGTTTGCTCCTCTTATTCTGTTGTCAAGAACCCACGAAAATTCCATAGATCTGCTACTCCTTAAATCCGAATTTTAGAAGACTAGGGTTTGCTCTTTCTATTTGTTGTTGCTAAAATACCAAGAAAACTAGTCTGTTGCTCCCGAAAATCTTAGCTAATATATCTCAGTCATACTTTCATGCTTGAATCGGGACTGTCACAAAATTGACAAGGGAGGCAGCAATATTAACTCTATGGACAAACTCGGATAGGAAAACTCAGTCAATTTTCTACTAAAAAAAAAAACTCAGCCAATTTGCTACTCCAAAAAAAACTCAGTCAAGACACCCGAAATCTCAGATCATACCACTTAAGGATGCATTCGTTGGTGGTTGAAGTCTGGTACAAATTGTAGAATTTTGGGTCTGCTGCTGCCTTTCCTTCATTGCTAGTGAAGAACCTCAGACCATTGAAACACTAAACAATTTGGGTCTGCCACTTCCTCTCTGCTGCTGTAACCCTCAGTTATACTGCACCTTAGACCCGAAAAAAATCTCAGTGATTTTTTGGATTCGTTGCTTATTCAGAAGGTGACGAGTGGAGTATTTATATACATGAAGTAGTGTTTTAGGACTTCATACTAGGGCTGACTTTATGTTTAAAAAAGTTATAATAATTTAATGGGGGCTGATTTGTTAAGCACCATAAAAGATTGTTTTATTTATGAAACTTTTTAATGTTTTATTTTAGTATTTAAACATTTGTTTTAACTTTTGTTACTATTTCAACTTTATGAGGTTTAATTTATTTATGGGTGGGCCTACTTGTGGAGGATTTTAAATATTTATTTATTTATAAAAAATGTTTTAAACAATGTTTTATCATTAAACTTAATATTATTATAATTATGTTGTAATACTTATTTACCATGTGTGTAGTTTAAATTCTTATTATTAACCATGTGTGCAATAGGAAATAATAGTGTGTTTTTAGTGTTTTAAGATCATAGGGTAGATTAGGCTTAGGAACCAAGGGTGAGGTTTTTTGGGTAGTTTGTTAGGTTATTAGAGTTACCACAAGTAAAGATACATAACCATGAAGGTGTGGGGTGCCTAGGCTTCTCTTAGGGTACCATAACCTTTATCAAACGCAAATGACCATTGAAAGGGTCATTTGGACTCTTGCAACTTTTTCAACCCACCAAGGACACAATCCAGGGAAAAACGACATGGTTGTGGTATTGGGAAACCATTGAAACAACCGGGGAACCATCGAACCAACTTAGAGGTACTTAAACACTCTACAGGGCTTTTGGAAATGTACCAAGGGCTCCAGGGGCTTTAGACTTGGGCTTGGACAAAGTCAGAAGGCCTTCTTAGACACTGACACTTACTCAACCCTCAGAGGCTCCTCAAGGGGCACCAAGACACACTGACACCCACCTGTTGGCATCAATGACAATTTAGTCAACATAAATATATATGGAAATTGTCCTTACAATAACTTAGAAATTGATATCTCTAGTCTAAGAAATGAAGCCAATATCCTCTTAATGGGTGACTATAATGCTCACACTTTGAGTAACCAAGATACTCTTCTAAACAATTATTCCAACCCTAATATTCCTCTTTGGTTAGATGAAAACCCGACTCTAGATAGCCAGCACAAAATAAGCTCTTATGATCTAGGTGAATATTTGTTCAGTTTCAAGCCAATCAAGCTCTATAGTGCTCAAGATCTTATAATTAGAAACGGTGTAATGAAGTGTCCAAATTCTAGTTAGATGACTTGTATTCATGGGCTTGATAGTAGTGTGGTAGATGATGTCATATCTAATAAATCCCTTTATACAACAAATTGATGAATCTAAATGTATCTTAAGTGACCATGAGCTTGACTCAAATCATAGACCTTTAATTGTAAGCTTCAATTTCGCCATGCATAGATATCATATAAAAAAGAAAATTCACACGACCAAAAGCATTTGATCAAGTAAATAGAAATAAGGAGGATATTTTTCTAAATTTGTTAAATAATGACTTGTTTCCTCTATCAAGTACATACAATATAGAAAAAATTTACCATAATTTTACTACAGTCCCTTGATCTTCCATTAACAATTTCTCCATCTAGGTTTCACGTAAAATGATTAATAGAAGAACCAACCCCTCGTATGATAAAGAATGCAAAAATGCAACAAGAACAATCGAATAAGTTATTAACAAGTTTCTAAAATTGACAAGATAAATAGATACAAAGTCCCAATTAAAAGAAAAAAAATGTAGTATATAAATAAAAAGCAATAAAATCTTTTATACCTCTCTAAGGCAGTTCCTTAGAAATTCAAGAGGCAAATGCAAAACTAAAGATAATAATATGATTTCTTTGAAGGATTGAAATCCCTATCTTAATTTTCTTACGAAACTATTAATGTAATGGATATAATTCAATACCTCTTTATAAAAGAAGAATTCTTATATTTATTTAAGACATATAATTTGGGGCTAAGCAACTAGCAAATGGAAAATCTAAGGACATTGAAGGATATGAAGCATAAATCTTAAAAATTGGAGGGTCTATATTCATTCCTCACATCCACAAACTCTTCAATCTAGCAGTCAAGCACACTTTCCCTAATGTGTGGACCAAGAGCTTCGTCATTCATATTTTAAAAAATGGTGATAAAAATAAACCCTCTAATTTTGAGACCATTATGATTATCCCTCTCTTAGCCAAACTATACTGTACTATTTTGGAAAATAAAATTAGTGTATGGCTAGAAAGTGAAGGTAATCAAGCCAAAGGATAAGCAATATTTAGAATACACCACTCAACCATGGATGTCACCTTGTTACACTTAGGATCAATACAGATGAATTTCATGATAGTAAAATCCAATCTCTTCTATTGCCTTGTGGACTATAGAAAAGATTTCGATATTGTTCCTAGAAATAACCTATGTAATAGATTAAAAGAGCTTAAGGTTCCTTTTGAGTTGAGAGTTGTAGCGAAAATGTTGTATGAGATTGTGATTGCCAAATTTAAGAGCAAGTTAAAGGGTGGTCAAAAGATATTAAGTGTAATATTAGACTTAAGGAAGGTTTTCCTCCCTCCCCTACCCTTTTCGACACATACATTGATAAGTTAGAAGATTGTTTAGAATCTAACCTAGTTGCACTAGCATGACCTTATCTAGAATAGATCATTCTTCTTCTTTATGCTGATATTGTTCTTATGGAAAGGTGCTCCTTTGATCTTGACAAACAATTAAGAACTCTCATGGATTTATGCTATAATATGGGTATGAATGTTAACACTGACAAAATGAAAGTTATGATTATCAGGTCCAAGAAGGCCACCTGCCCTAATTTTGTATACGATAATAACCACTTGGAGGAAGTGGCTTTATATATATATCTCAGAATTAATATTCGTTATAAGCTCAACTAGAACTATATCATTGAGAAATATATCAACATAAGGTGGAAAGTCTGTTTTAGTCTTTAAAACAATTGTAAAACATCAAACCTTGTGACGTGGAATAAAATAAGTTTCTATTTGAACTTCACATCACTATCATCATCTTGTACAATTGTAAAGTTTGGGGTTGCAACATTTATAGATAATCCTAGAAAAATATTGAACAAATCCAAAATCATTTTATGACTTATAACCTCAAAATTAAAATCAATATGTTGTATCATATTCTCTTCATAGAAGTGGGTCTTCCCGCAATCAAGAGCATTGCTATGACTAGGCACCTAATGTTCAAGCACATGAAAAATAATATGGGACACTAGAGACTTCTTAAAATTGATTTAAAATCAAGTGAGGACCACTTGCGACTCGAGACAGGATAATATAAAGAGGCCATGGCTTGGTTAAGACATTGAAGGATTGCTGAAAACATCACTATGCAGAATGACAATAACATTAAAAATACACTATTACTTCTAAGTTTAAAGATACGTTGTGGGATGAGAACAAGTTAAAGGCTAAGATAAGATTAAGATACTATAAGGAGGTCATTAACCCTAATCTAGAATATCAAATGTACCTCTTTTTCTTAACTAGTTTTAAGCAGAAATTAATATAACCAAAATAAGAATGAACTCTCGTGAGATTTAAAGTGAAACAACATAATGGGCAATTCATAAAACACCATAGGTAAAAAGTATTTTCCATCTGTATGAGATTATGAGCATTAAAGATGAAACACACTTTCTATTAGAGTACCCTACATACACCTACATCAAATCGTAATTTAATAATTCTACAAAGAATTAAAAAAAATATTAGAAAATTTGTTCACATAATCCATAACTTACCATGTTTAGTTCTATACACTAGCAAAAAAAAATCGAATGAAAGAAAAAAAATATCAGCTAGGGGGATGAAATGATTCTTACTTAGTATTTATCACAGTTACCAAATCCATCTGTACCTAAAATTTTTTACTTAAGTTTGAAATTTTATTGGTTTTACGAATTTTGTGGTATAAATCGGTTCGATCAAGTTTAAATCTGTTTGCTGAATTAAAAAAAAAAAAACAAAAAATCTAACTTCCATAGTTCTTTAACAGACATGATCTAACTGGCTAAGATGACGGTGGGTTACTACTATACCTAGAACTCAGTAGAGAACTGTGTATTTGAGTTTATTCTTTGGAATGGAAAGCTGGCCTGAAAGGAGGTGGTGCTCGGAAAACCAATCTGCAAAAAGCTGGGCCTATTTATAATTGTTAATTATGAAGAATGCTCATAAAATTATAGTGGTCTCATTCTCATCCATAGATTAAAAAACATGGATAATAGTCCATCCCAAAATTTACATAGATATATAATTACAAACTTCATACAACAATTTTACTATATGAATATTTTGTAAATAATAATTTAATATCATTTTTTTTAAATATATATATTTAATAAGTGTATTCACACTATAAATATTGGCTAATCTCTATTAAATCTCTTTTGAAGAATTTTTATTTGTTTAAAAAAATTCTATTTGTTTAAGAAATATAAGAATTTCTTATTAAGAAGTATATGTTAAATTTTAGGAAAACAAAGAAATGATGGTGTGGAAGGCACAATAGGAATATTAATTGCACAATGAAATGCCTTCTCATTATTAAACAAATGTATATATAGGACTACCATGGGTCACTAATTCTAGGTAAGGTGACCAAATCAACTACTCAAGTAACTAACTAATTAATGCGCTATTGACCATAGTGGACCAGTGAGATTGCATTTCTTAACACACCCCCTTAATCTCAATTGGGGAAATACTATCATCGCTATCAATGCGAAAATATGCATGTTGCTCTATGTCTTAGCTAGGCTTACATTTCATACAAAAAAAACATTTTTACTTTCTTCCTTGATGTGTACCTGGAGTGCTTCTTCTTTGTCTTGTGGATCTTACACTAAGTATATGTTCTTCAACGTTTTCTTGAGCTTCTGGAACATTGTGCAAGTTGTCTTATTTTGTTTCAACATGGTTTTGTTTGCTATCTATTTTACCTGTATTGAAAAATTTTGTCAGAAAAAATATGAATAGATTTCAACTCTTCTTGGAGAGCATTCACATCTTCGTATTCCTCATCAATGAAAGCTACTTCGTCATTCTTATTAAATTCTTGATTTGCTTTTACCCACTGTGCATCCTTTAGTGCTTCTTAAAAAAATGCGGGCTAAGAAAAAAACAAAGCATACTGAAGTTTCCCATCTATTATGGGAGTCTGCTAATATATCTCCCTTAAGCTTTTGGTTTTCTGGTTCTTGTCTACTTGTGTTTCTTCTATTCTGCAATCAACTATTTGTTGCTCATTCTTAGAAATTGTTGCAACTTCGATGCTGCTATCAGTTGTCTCTTTCTCATAGAGACTATCACTCACATCACTGAGCATGGTTACATTGACAAGTTTCTTTTCAACTTCATCAGGAAACACAGTTGGATCATAGTCACTATAAACATAGTCATCTTGAGTGTATTCCTCCTCAATGTGGGATTCTTGGTGCTTTGTGTGACTTGCAAAGTCACCTTCTTCTACAGTTGGTTCCTCTTCACTAAACACTTCTTTCAGTATATCCCGTGCTATTTTTGGAGTATCAAATTTTGGAATGTAATGAAAAATGGAATAATCTATACTATCTTGTATTCATACTTAAGGCCCAACAACTTACCTTCTGTCCTTTTAGAACCCAAAAAAATCCTTAAATGCATTTGGATAAATGGGATCCTCTTTAACTAGGAAATGCCACAAATCTTGTGACCTTAACAAACTTCTTACTTCCATAGCTCATAGATCACAATTATCTCCATCGAATGTTTTCCATAGTCCTACTGGTATTAACATATTTATTACCTCTTCCAGCTCTTTTGGTAGTGCTTCTGGTAGCTTCATCTTCAATATTCAATCTTATTCGATCTTCAATCTTCTGAAAAATGTTGTAACGTTGTCCAATATTTTGGCGCAACGTCAACAATGCTTGCTCTTCAACTATTGAAAATTTTACTTGGTGTAGCCATCTTCTTAAGAATGTATACACGATCATACTCGATCTTAAGATCTGATAGACGATTTTGACTTTTTTGAACTTTTTTTAAAGCAATGATGCAACTTGTACATTGGCATAGTGTGTCATCGAGAGCATTAGGAAAAATAATTGTAAGTGAACAGTGATCGATTACCTTAGGATTAAGGACTGGTGGTAAATTTTACACACTATAAAAGAATGGAGGGAGTTTAATGTATTTGACTACAACTAGACCTGATTTGATGTATGTTGTAAGTCATATTTCCATATTTATGGAGTCTCCCAAAGACTCTTACTGGAAAGTTGGAAAACGAATTATGAGATATGTTGCAGGAACACTTGGATATGGCCTTTGGTACACTCATTGTCAAAACCCCAAATTTTCATAAAAATTTAAAATTTTGAAAATACATAAAATGCTGAGAATGCGGTCTGCTAACAGCTAACAGTTATTTATAAAAGAATTGGTTACCAGATTAGTTAATACATAATCTTAATTAAGTAACTTAGCATTCTACTTTTTAATACAAGGTTAGGTTTAACTTGTGCAATAATTCCCCTTTCAGTTTGCTGATGAGTTTTAATTTGCGACAAGTAGGTGGAACTATCTTGGATTCTGGGGATTACTTAGATTTTAAGCTAACGCAGAAAGCTTACTTGTCCTTACAGGTTTACAGGTATGAATGATCGAGTCACGCCTTTTAATTCCATAAAGCATTCAGCTGTATTTCAATTTGCAAAATAAAAGGCTCAGTAAATAAACTGTTACATATCACTCTACTTCTATGAGGTAAAACAAGTAGTTTGTTTCTTCAATTATTTTGTCAACGATATATATATAGAAGAGTTTCTTTCTTATATGTAAATAGCGACAGTATTTATTCTCCTTGGTTCACCACTTGTGATTTTTGTCGTAAGATAATTTCACCTAGAGTGTATAACCTGTAATGCTGTAATGATTGTTTTAACAGTATTATACATTATCATCTTAAATATTAGTATAATCAACTGCTTGTTATTCATATTCTGTAATGAATATTGCGGCCTATAAGGTTCTAAACATTACAGTGAAATACCAAGTCCTAAGGACTTAGAGTCTAGTGGGATGGTTCCGCTCCAGTTTCTTATTTTATTTTATAATACTTCTTTTGGATTAAGCCTCTGACCACATTACTTAACTTATGTCAATTCTTCAAGAGAGATTGATTTATTAACTCATGCAAGTACTAGACAGTTCTAAAAGATCATGTTACTAATAAAAAACATGGAGAATCTAAAAGTACTTGTCATGGTTGGTAAATGGCCAAAAATTATTAAACTTTGTTGATCTGAGCTATGTACAGGATTCATAACCATCATCCGAGTATTTTCCACCCACTAATCTATAATTTCTATGATATTCAACAATACACACACAACCTATCTTGTTTATAATATATTCATGTTTACCATAAATTCTGGTTATAAATAGATAAGGTTTATGGTGTTCATAATCATTTTTAAAAACTATGTTGTATAAAATTATCAAGTCACAATTTAAACGTTAATGACAATAAGATTAGCTATACAATTCTATTATTAATACCTTGGTGATATCGTAGTTTGGCTAGGTGATGAAATAGCCTTTTGAATTTGTATCTTCCAAGTATTATAAATTTACTTTATAAACCTAGTCTTGATAGCTCAAGGCTTATCAACATATGCAACTATAATATTTATGCTATGACTATTAGTGAAGAACTAAAACTTCTATGCATATAATACTTTGGGCAAGAATCTATGTTATGGGGTTGCATTGATTTTATGATCAACGAAGAACTTAATATGAAAATAAAACATATCAGTTTGAAAAGGTTTACATTATATTTTAATATGGAAAAGGATGAAATATTGGTCCACTCCATCGATTGGTTTATACGTATTGTCTTGTATATAAAAGACTTTGAAATTGCCTTGTCCTAAAACCATGCGATGCCTATAGTATAACTTGGCAATGATTTTAGGTTTCATAGCTTTAAGCCCATGCAATTGAAGGATGACCTCCATGAGCACGTAGAACCTTTGTAAATGATTAAAGTGTTTATATGATGGTGCATCAAATTATGTTTGAATAATTGGGAATCGATTTGCATGCAGGTACTATACGAATTACCCACTGCATGGTTGATTTATTTGCGTGAACACGTTGTTCTTTCTTGGCCAAGTGTCGGGAGTATAAGGGTTTACGAACCCTACTCATTCTCATTCTTCTTCGTTGTTTTTGAGCTTTCGGGCTGCTCTGCAATTGCTCCATGGCCGCCATGCTTACCCTACAATCAATGATTAAGAGCTCTGCATCTTGGTTAGGTTGTTCAGTCCTGCTTCATCGTCCTCACTCCTTGTCTGCATCGTGAGTTCACCCTGCAATGGTTTGAGGAGGGCCGTGACATTTTGCTTACAACTTGGACTGTGTGTAGTTTTCTTGGGTTTGCTCCTCCACGGATTGCTTGTTGGGAATGTTTTAGAGGGCTGTGAGTTATCCTGGCAATAATTTATTAAGGACAGTGACTTAACTTACGGCTTGGTCTGTCACAGGGTTTGTGAGAGCGTGTTCTTATGCTTTGGTTTGTGACAGTTTTGAGCTCTACTATTCGCTTCTTGCTTGGCCGTTTCTCCCTTCTCCTTGCTGCTGCTAGCAGTGGTTTGTGCACTGTTAGACCCATCTTTGTCACAAGGGAGATGAAGGGTTTGCTTTTCGTATTGCTGGTGGCAACGCTCCTGTTCGTTGGTGGCTACATTACCTTTGCTCCCAGGTAAGAAAGGATTCTCTTAACAGTTTTTAAACTTATATTTAACTCATTTTTTAATATAATGCAAGAATATTAATGTTGTGGGATTATTCTTGTAGGTGATGGTTTACAACCCTCTTTGCAGCTGATACAATAAGTAGGGTCGGCTTTGTGCATATGAGTAAGCCCTGGTTGACCCATGGCAATCCATACTTGTTTGTTTCTTTATGGAACGTTTTCGGTTGGAATTCGTAGCCTACAAATAACCCTTTGTGGTTTACTATTTCTTGGTTAGCTTGTTTAGTTTTACGAAACCCTTGTTGTTAGCAGGGTTTTCCGGTTTATGCCGTGACTTGTAAATTTTGTTTTTTTTACTAGTGTTGTGTATAGTTATGTAAAGAAATATTTACGGCCTGTCGAGCCATTCTCTGTTTAAACTTGAAGTAAAGAGATTCATCTCTCCTGAGCTTGGACTCGGTTATGTTGATGCTCTTACTGTAAATTTTGTGCATTAGGGTTTCACCCTATTTCGACTGTGTAAAAATATTTTTACTGTTTAAATTATCTTCCATTAAAATATATTATTATTATCTATTCTGCTATTTCTATCTGTCATAATAATTGTTTATAAGCTTGGTTATTTGAGCAAAGTTAAATTCTATTAGTAACCTGTGTATAAATTATTTCTTAAATTATTCTGTAGGTTAGTTTAATAGTACATGTTAAATAATTGTTTGTTATAGGTATGAAGTGGTTATGCTTTCATTGTTATTTTCTACTCCGTCCTTATAGGACTGTAATAATATTTTATAGTTGATGTTTTTTTTAGAAAACTGAATAATCCAAATCTTTGGATTAGTGCTTATTTGATTATATTGTTATTACTTATAAATTACAATGTTTATGCTATAAATTATAATGTTATAATGTTAATACTATAATTTATACTGTTTAATATTATGAGGGTTTCGACCCGGTACATTCTTTTATACTTAATTTTTGTTTTTAATTTATTTAAATAAATTTGTTCATATTTAAATAATGTTTATTAAATATTATTTACCCTTGCACTTAGTCTGTTTTATAAGTACATAGATAGGATTTTGTTAATAATTCATTGTTACACTATTATAATTGCTATGGTTGATTTTATTTATAAAAAGACTATACTAGAATTACCCTACTTGAAATATGAACTTTTGTTGAAATAGTTAAGCAGTATGTGACAGGTTAGTAGTTTTATTTATAAAAAGACTATACTAGAATTATCCTACTTGAAATATGAACTTTTTCCTATGTGACATGTTAGTAGTTTCATTTTGCATAAATACAACTCTGAATAAGATAAATACCCTATTTACAATAATCAACATATTAAAAGAAATAAATCTATTGTTTTGAAAAGTATTATGTTTTCTTCTTTGCTAGCATTCCTAATACATTAGTTTGGTTTTTAAACCATAACTTAATTAGACATAATAGTATCCTTTCCAGAAAAAATCTATATACAGAAATAAATTACTCTGTTATTCTGAAATACAAAATATTTCTAATCAATCCAGATTTCTATCATATCTTCATCTATCTTAAACACACTACCTGTGCTAGAGTATGACTGGTTTATCCAGATGGGGAAAAACACACGTAGTATTATCTCATTCAATTACAGTTTCAACATTCAACAACTAAAAGATTATAAATTCTACAGTTCACTACCTAACATGTAAATCTTACATTATTCATTCATTCTTAGAAATAAACTTTAACACAACAAATAAAGACTGTAGAACCTGTTTAAAGCTGGATGAAAACAGCGTTGGGAGGCTATTCCTCCCTACCAACTCCTGGAGAGCACTCAAACAACATCTTCTTAGGACCCCCGAGCTTGTTCCTAGTCTCCTTGGTTGGGACTGGGTGGAGCAAGCAACCAAATACTAGTCCAATGACTCAGTACTAACTCTGTACTCAACAACAAGATCCTTCAGCTAAATAGCTGTACTAGATCATTCTCTGTAGTTTACCCCTCAAACACCTTCCATAAATTCCCTTCCTAATGAAATCCTTGAAGTACATTCACCTGAATGATTCTCTTCTTGGAATGAGCAGCTTCAGTTCTCTTCAATGGGCATTTTTATTAAGATTGCCTAGGTCTTTTTGGGTTAGTTGTCATTAATTGAGCCACCTTCTCTGATCCCACTTTCTTGGGGGATCATTACCTCGATTGTAGGGAGGTTGCCACCTGCAACATTGTAATTGTTTGAGGATGCTGCCACTTGTCCATTTGCTCTCCACCGAGTCTCCTCCACCAACTTGACCAGTAAACACTCTTTTAACAACTCTCCCAAGCTGTTGTCTCCACTTTTTATTTACTTATAATTAAAATATTCATAATTACATTCAACATCCTTGACTCTGCTGAGTCATTAGTTACAAATTTAGCATAAAATTTAACATAATGTCTTGGAATAAAATCAAATAAGATAATATTATTTTGCAAAATTGGGGCATGTGACATACACACCCCCTTAGAATATAACATCGTCCTCGATGTTATTTATTCTTCATCCTCAGAATTCCCCTGGAACAGAATTGGATATGCATCTTGCATTTTAATTTCCAATTCCCAGGTGGCTTGCTCTGGACTAAGGTGCTTCCATTGCACCTTTACCTGTCCAATGGTGTGGTTTCGAAGTGTAATCTCCCTCCTCCCAAGGATACAGTTCGGTTCCACCAGAAAATCCCCTTCTGGTTCCACCTGTACATCATTCCAGTTAACAACATGAGTAGCATCATGAACATATTTCTTTAAAATGAAAATGTGAAAAACATTATGTACTCTTAAATTAGGTGGTAATGCTAATTGATAAGCTACTTGTCCAATCCTAGACAAAATTTCAAATGGGCCACAGTAACTAGGTGCCAATTTCGCGCAACTCCCCAATCTCAGAGAGCTCTTTTTGGGCCTTACCTTGATGAACACATGTTCACCTACCTGAAACTCCTTTGGAGTTCTTTTTAAGTCTGCTTGACTTTTCTGCCGATCCTATGCCACTTTCAGATTTCCCTGTACTTGTTTTACAATTTCTTCCATCTCTTTTAACAGTTCCAGACCTAATACCAATATGTTTACTGGATTACTCCAAGAGATATGAGTATTACATTTTCGTCCATATAAAATTTCAAAAGGACTAAATCTGGCTGATATCTGATAATTATTATTATAAGCAAATTCTACTAGATGTAAATAGTCCTCCCATTTACCAGGATGGTCTTTCACATACATTCTTAATAGATCTTCCAGTACCTGGTTTACCCTTTCAGTTTGTCCATCTGTTTGAGGATGGAAAGAAGTACTGAAATGTAATGTAGTGTTTAACCCTTTAAACAAAGACTTCCAAAATTTTCCTATAAACTTAGGATCTCTATCTGAGATTATGACTTTTGGTACTCCATGCAATCGAAAAATATGTTTTGGAAAAATATCAGCTATGTTTGCAGCTTTATAAGTGGTTTTAACAGGTATAAAGTGAGCTTCTTTGCTTAACTTATCAACTACTACCATGATAGAATCATTCTGATTTTGATTTCTAGGAAGCCCAGTAATAAAATCCAGACTAATTATCTCCCATTTTCAGCTGGGGATGGGTAATGGCTGAAGCAAACCAGCTAGGTGTTGATGTTCAGTTTTTACCTGTTGACATTCCAACATCTAGCAATATATTCTGCTACTTTAGTTTTCATATTTGGCCAGCAATACTCTTTTCTTAACATGGTGATAGTCTTTTGATAACCTGGATGACCTGAATATGGTGTTTTATGAATTTCATCAAGAATTAACAGCTTAACTTTAGGTACATTAGGTACGTACATCCTATCTTCATACAGCAAAAATTCTTTTTCATTTAAACTGTAACCTTTAATTAAGTTTTATGTTGGATTTTCTTTAACTTTGGCTTGCAAATTTTGGTAATTTTTATCTTGTTCTATTCCTTCTTTAATCTGTTCATCTAAATCTGAAACATAGGTGTTGATAGCTGCTGCAAAATTCAGCCTTGCATTCCTACTTAATGCATCAGCAACTTTATTTTCTTTACCTTTTATATGCTGAATTTTGAAATCATACTCGCTTAAGAAAGCTAACCACCTATCTTGTTTGGCATTTATATTAGGCTGATCTAAAAGATACTTCAATTTTTTATTATCAGTCACTAAAACAAATTTTCTGCCAATTAGGTGATGTCACCACATTTTTAAGGCGTGTATTACAACTGCTAATTCCAGATCATATGTTGCATATTTCTTTTCGTGAACTTTTAACTTTCTAGAATCATAGGCAATAACATGCCCTTCTTGAGTCAAGAACACCGCCTAAGACATCATTGCAGGTGTCAGTGCACACCACAAATTCTTTATTAGGATATGCTATTATTAAAATAGGTACGCTGGTTAATAAAGTTTTTAACTTTTTAAAGCTTTCTTCACATTTCTGATTCCAGTCGAACTTCTTTCCTTTCTTCTACAAGGAAGTTATCGGACTTGCTATCCTCGAAAAACCTTCAATGAACCATCGGTAGTAACTGGTAATGCCCATGAAAGATCGAAGATCTGTCACATTCTTAGGAACCGGCCAATCTTTGATTGCCCTTACCTTTTCAAGATCTATGGAAATTCCTTCCTTGGTTACTACGTGTCACATCCCCATGCCTCCGACCGACGAAGAGGACGTGGCCCATGGCTCAAAACACCCGGGCTGGGAGCCCCATGAACATATGCATACATGAAAATTGTTGAAACAGAATACTTAACAAAGATTTTGAACTAAAAACATGCACATATGCAGTTACTCATCATACAGAGCGGAAACCAACAGCATTTAGTCATGCATGCATTTATCATGTTCATCATATCATTAACAGAAAAGATAGCTGCAGAAGTAAAATGCACAAGATCACTTATCTTATGAAGAGATTTGATCCACAACCAGCTACGTCACTGCAATGTTCCACCCAACCATAGGCCAGCGTGCTCCTTAATCTCTCAGCAACGCTACCACATCTGAGCTGGGCATGATTCTCCAAGGAATATGGGAACAGCAGGCTTACACATAGCCAAGGATACACAAAACACACAGCCAAGCCAACAGAGTTGGGTTTATCAGGCCATTCAGGAGCTGGAGAAGGCAAATTTCTAAGCTGGTGAGCTCATTACAGAGCTAAGAACACCTACACCAGAACTAGCCTAACCTCTAAGATACCCAAACATACCCAACACAAGGAATCAGTCCCTTCTCTGCTACATAGTCCCTCAGGCCCTACATTCCCTTCCAGTGCTATTCATGGGTGATGGAGAAGAAGGCCAGCCCTCTAGCTCTGTTTGTGTGGGTTCCAGCCACCAGGTTTATCAAGCAAAACTCAACCCCATCCTTTCTCCCTACACAGTCTGAGGACTGACCATTGCAGTCAGGCAATCACTCAGAAATTACAGCTAAATAGGGGGAACAATTTCTGATTCGTTCTTGGTCCTTTCATGGCCAAAACGACTCCCAACAATCGAATTACACAGCCCCAAATAAACAGTAAACGTGTGGGAAGAACAACAGTTCCAATCTTAGCATTAAAATGACTGAAATTACACAACCATACCGGTCTATAAGGAGAACATACAGTTGATAACGTGAATGGCTCTTCTAAGGAAATTCGTGGGTGAAAATGCACAGCTCTCAGCTCGCTATGTGATCCCAAAACAGAAGGATACCTGTGCGTGGAAACAATCCGACCCTGTGAGGAAATGAACAGACAATGGAGGTCCTGCGTGAGGAAAACAGCTCCGTTTTTATCCGTGGATGAACAAACAACAGCAAGGACGTGAATTGGAAGTGCGTGAGCCCTCAGCACAGTTGTGGGAGAGTCAAATTTCCTGCGTTAGTGATGGCAGTCATTTTTCCCCAGCCATTGTGAAGTCAACCAGGGTGGAGTGTGCGTGTGGGTGAGGACTGATAGTCCTGCCACACCCATTCCTAGACAATAATTGCCTCAACTGCCAGCAGAGATTCTTAATGAAGGTGGTTAGAAATAAGACAAGGGAAGAAGACACATGGGTTTTCTCTCATTGGCCAAGGTTTAACAATTTCCCCACCCTTATCCTTGTGAAAATCATGCCCCTTTCTC
>LPNX010737331.1:534722-571694 GCA_001517045.1 Pseudotsuga menziesii
CACAACTTCCAAGCTTCAAGGAACTCTTCCTTTCCCTCACTCTGAGGTAGACATGATCCCCAACATTGAACTCCCTGTTCACCCTATGCTTATCTGCATAGATTTTCTGTCTGTCCTATGCTGCTTTCAGCTTCTGCCTGATCTTTACAACCTCTTGCTCCATTTCCTTGAGCAATTCTGGTTCAAGCACAATCCTGTTCACTGGATTATCCCAAGTCACTGGTGTTCTACACCTTCTTCCATACAAAGCTTCATACGGACTCATCCCCAAGGATGTCTGCTGTCCATTGTTATAAGCAAACTCTACCAAGTGTAAGTAATCTTCCCACTTGGTTGGTTTGTCCATTACGTACATGCGAAGCATATCTTCAAGCACCTGATTAACTCTCTCGGTCTACCCATCCGTCTGAGGATGGTATGCAGTGCTGAAGTTTAGCTTTGTACCCAAATTTGCAAACAACCCCTTCCAAAAGTTGGAAGTAAACTTGACATCTCTGTCAGAAACTATTGCCTTAGGCAATCCATGCAATTTGAAAAGCTCCTTCATGAAGATCCTTGCAATGTCGCCAGTCTCATATATAGACTTAACCGGTATAAAATGTGCTGCCTTTGTCAACTTGTCTACCACAACCATGATAGAATCATGTTGTCTCCAAGTCATCGGCAATCCTATAATAAAATCCATGGAAATAACTTCCCATTTCCATTTCGGAACTGGCAAAGGCTGCAACAAACCTGCCGGATGCTGATGCTCAAACTTTACCTATTGACATTTCATACACCTCAAAATGTACTCAGCCATGTCCTTTTTCATTCCTGGCCAAAAGTACTTCTTTCTTGCTGTAGCAATTGTCTTCTGATATCCTGGGTGACCAGAAAATGGAGCTTGATGGATTTCATCCATGACAATTCTCCTCAAATCCGCTACATTCGGAATATAAATTCTACCTTTATAAGTGAGAAGTCCATCTTCTTCCAATTTATATCCCTCATACCTCTTCTCAAGACTTTGCTGCTGCAACTTGTCTTTTACCTGCTATACAATTCATCTCCAGCAACATGACTAACAATCTGCTGCCTCAAATCCGGTTGGCAAATACTAAGAGATGCCACATGCATTTCTTGCACCTTTCTGCTGAGTGCATCAGCTACCTTATTCTCTTTTCCCTTTATGTGCTTGATTTCGAAATCAAACTCACATAAAAACTCCAGCCATCTTGCTTGCCTAGCATTCAGAGTAGGCTGATCAAATAGATACTTTAAACCACAATGGTTTGTTCTGAGCTCAAATCTCCTGCCCATCAAGTAATGTCTCCACATCTTGAGAGCATGTACTATGGTTGCAAGCTCTAGATCATGAGTGGCATAGTTCTTCTCATGCTCCTTCACATTAGAGGAATTTTGGGGTCTAAAATGGGCCTCCTAAGGAAAATAATAAAATAATAGTTAAAATAATAAAATAATAGTTAAAATAATAAAATAATATTGATTAATTTTGGAGGAAGAAAGAAAAAACTACTTTTTGTGTTCATATTTTTGACATCTCTCCCTGTGTTTTTACTCAAATTTCGATCGGGAGAGCTCGTTGGATGCAGAATTTGATTCTGCATCCAACGAGTACCCACACTGCATACTTTTGACGGACCCTGCCACCCAAAAAACAAGAAATACCTGAAAAAATGTGATGATGACATCATCATCACGTTTTTTCAGGTATTTCTTGTTTTTGGGGTGGCAGGGTCTATCAAAAGTATGCAGTGTAGGTACTCGTTGGATGCGGAACCAAATTCCCCATCCAACGAGCTCTCCCGATCGAAATTTGAATAAAAACACAATGAGATATGTCGAAAATACGAACAAAAAAAGTAGTTTTTTTTAATGACAAATATGTCAATTCAACCATTATGGTTGACTTATTTTATTGAAATTCTATTGGTTCTTGAATTCCAACTCACAAAAACTTATTTTGGCACGTTTTCTTATAAGGCCCATTTTAGACCCCAAATTTCCTCTAATGAACTTTCTTGACTCATAACATATCACATGGTTGTCCTGCATAAGGACTCCTCCAAGCCCTTGTCTGCATGCATTGGTACACACCACAAAATCTTTCTCTGGATTTGCAACCTTCAATACTGGTGTACTGGTGAGAAGACTCTTCAACCGCTGGAAGCTTTCTTCACACCTCGACGTCCATTCAAACTTCATCCCCTTCTTCTGCAAAGAAGTGATTGCATGTGCAACTTTGGAGAATCCCTCAATGAATCTCCTATAGTATCCTGCAAGTCCCATGAAAGATCTTACATTTGTCACATTTCTTGGAGTAGGCCAATTCATAATGATTTCAATCTTTTCAAGGTCCACAGATATAGCCTCCTCTGAGATAATGTGACCCAAATACTGAATTCTATCTCTATAAAAGTCGCACTTGCTCAGCTTTGCATACAGCTGATGCTCCCTAAGCAATTGCAATGTCAATCTCAGATTCTCTTCGTGCTCCACCTCATTCTTAGAGTAAACAAGAATGCCATCAAGGAAAGTAAGAACAAACTTGTCCAAATACCTGCTGAAGACACTATTCATAAGGCACATAAATGTAGCTGGTGCATTGGTGAGACCAAATGGTACCACTACAAACTCATAATGCCCATACCTTGTCTTGAAGGCTGTCTTATGAATGTCTTCATCCTTGATCCTTACCTGATGGTAACGAGACCTCAAGTCAATCTTGGAAAATACCTTTGCTCCTCTCATTTGATCAAAGAGGTCATCAATCCTAGGCAAAGGATACTTATTCTTCACAGTAACCTTGTTCAACTGTCTGTAGTCAATGCATAACCTGAGTGTACCATCTTTCTTCTTGACAAATAGAACTGGTGCTCCCCAAGGAGACACACTCAGTCGGATATACTTCTTTTCCAACAACTCTTGCAGTTGCATCTTCAATTCTAGCATCTCTGGTGTACTCATCCTGTAGGGTGCCTTGGACACTGGTGCCGCTCTTGGCACAAGTTCAATAGTGAAATCGATGTCCCTCTTTGGAGGAAGCCCTGGAATCTCATCAGGAAACACATCCCTAAATTCCTGCAACACCTGATAGTCCTCCAACCTAGGAGCTTCATCTCCCGATGCCTCCAAAATCTGAGCTGCATACAACTGGCAACCCTTCCTACAGAACTTCTTTAACTGCATAGCTGAAACCTCCCTTACTGAAATCACCTTTGGAATGCCTTTCACAACTACTAGGTTCCCTTCTTCATCCATGCATTCGAAGGTCTTATTGTAACATTCAAGCTTCACCCTGTGAGCTTCTAACCAATCCATTCCAATTAGAACATCATAGGAACCAAGCAGTAGAACATTCAGGTCTATACAAGTGACCAACCCATTCATGACCAATGGACATTTCTCTATCACTTCACTGACCTTTCTTTTAGTTCCAGTGGCTAGCTGAACTAACCAAGACTTCCTATGCTTTACTTTCTTAAAAGCACAATTCTCTACTACTCTAGGAGTAATGTAGCTGTGCATAGAACCAGGGTCAATCAAAATAGAAACAGATTGCTCAACAATCTTACCTGCTACTTCAACCACAGCTGACTGGTGATCTGCTTGACGGTCCTCCAGTGTTGCATAGATCCTAGGAACTGCCCTTGCTACTTGACCTACTGTTTCCGCTTCTTGAATGTTATAAGTTGCCCTTGCACTCTCATTCTCGAGTGGACAATTCTTGCGCATGTGGGGTCCTCCACATTTCCAACATTGAAGTAGTCCTCTATTCTGTTGTGGATCCTTAGGATTTTCTCCGGTCACTCCAACTGGTTTACTCGCAGCCTGAGATGGCTGCTTCTACTGATTCCTGAAGCTAGAAGGTTTGAAACCTTTCTTCCTTTGGTCAAACTTCTCGTTCTTCTTGTCCTTCCATGCCTTATGGAAATCTGGCTTACCTTTGCTTTTCTCATAGCAATACTTAGACATACCTCAACAGCTCTAAAAACTTATTTGCATACTCTTCCATGGTCTGCTGTCCCAATCTCAACTCATGGAACTCCTTAATCTTGTCATCATAATACCTGTCAGATAGGTATTTTTGCTTAAAATACTTCTTGAACTGTTTCCACTTAAGCCTCCTTTCACTGATCCTCTTCACTTGCTTGAAGTGTTCCCACCAAATGGATGCTCTTCCATTCAGATTGAATATGGCAACTCTTGCCTTCATGTTTCCTAAATAGTCATGCACTTGAAAATACTTCTTAATACCAAGAAGCCAAGCTTCAGCCTCTTGTCCAGTCTTTACCTCACCATCAAATGTAGGAGGTTTAGCTTTCTTAAATTCATCCCGAGAGCGATCCCTATGGTGCCTCTTTCTTTTCCTTTTATGAGAAGAGGAACTTGAATCCCCGCTGGATTCTTCAGAATCATATGATCCATTGGAAGTCCTTCTCCTTCTCCTAGCACTACTCTTACTGCCTTCTGGTCTTGCGGTACCTCATCCAGAGTCTATCTTTCTCTGCAAGTCTGTCAAAATTTGCAACATAGCAGCATTCAACTGATGCTGCTCTTCCTGGGCTTTGATCAAGCTTCTCATAGTAGCTGCAACATCTGACAGTGTCTCTTGGAATCTCCTTCCATTAGACTCTATGTCATTGTTTCTATTATGTACATTTTCTCCCATGGCATCTTCTGCTCACTCGTAAGAATCCCGAGCATCATACCCATCATGAGTTCTCATACTGAACCACCACTTGCTTATCAAATGCACTATCTAGAATACTTCCCTTGAAGGTGACTATGACTCTGCAATGTGTTAGTAACACAATTGTCAGATGCATAACATTGATATAAATCATAATCACTTACCTTTTCCGGGAATAACCATAAAATAACAATTTGCTCAAACACACAAAATTTTCTTCATTAAGAACGTCTATCTGAGGGGGATGACGAGGGTCAAGGGGGCTTGCCCCCTTGTGGCTTCCCTGCGCCACTGCAGGGCGGGTCGAGGGTAGCGCCCTCGTTTTTTTTTTTGTAAATCATTGGTTTTCGCACAATCTGGCGCATTAGATCGCTGCCTCTTTTCTCATTTTCAGCCCTGAAATTTCACTAAGAAACAGTAAAAAATCCCACTGGAAAACAGTTAAAATTTGCTGGAAAAATCTCACGGAAAACTCAAATTTTCCCCTTGCACAGAATCAGATCTCATTCCACTATTCCTTCTGCTGAATCAGCTCTTGGAACCATTCTTCCTTCCGCAACGGCGGCTTCTCGGAAGCTCCAATCCTTCCGCAACGATGGCTTCTTGGAAGCTTCAATCTTTCCGCAACGGTGGCTCACCAAAGTCCATCTCCTTCTGACGTCCGCTCTTACGTGGAAATTTTTTTTTTAAAACTTTGGGCATCGACTGACTTCTTATATCGGAAGCCAAATGACTTTGGATTCCGCAACGGTGGCTCACCAAAGTCCGACTCCTTCCGACGTCCGCTCTTTACTTGGAGAATTTTTGAATTTCGGACGTCGGCTGACTTCTTACATCGGAAGCCAAATGACTTTGGCTTCCGCAACAGCGGCTCACCAAAGTCTGACTCCTTCCGACATCTGCTCTTTACTTGGAATATTTTGAACTTCGGGCGTCGGCTGACTTCTTACATCGGAAGCCAAATGACTTTGGCTTCCGCAACGGCAACTCACCAAAGTCCAACTCCTTCCAACGTCCGTTCTTTACTTGGAGAATTTTGAACTTCGGGCGTCGGCTGAATTCTTACATCAAAAGCCAAATGACTTTGGCTTCCGCAACGGCGGATGGGAAACCAATTTCTCTTCCGGTTGGCGAAAGTTCAGTTCACGAATTCTTCCGCAACGGCGGAAGTTCCACTTCGCAAAATATTCCGCAACGGCGGACGGGAAACTTCACCAATTCGTCCATAACGGCGGAATTCCACTTCGCCAGTTCTTCCGCAATGGCGAAAGTCAATTCCACTGGTTGCTCCGACTGCTCCAACACTTAGCCAAATTTTCTCAATTTTACAGTCATTCACATTTTGACTTCTACTGGGCAGAATGAAATACAACCTCTGTTACTGCATCTTCATGGCTCATGCAGGCCCATGCTGCAACATGAGCTCTGATACCATACTGTCACATCTCCATGCCTCCGACCGACAAAGAGGATGCGACCCATGGCTCAAAACACCCGGGCTGGGAGCCCCATGAACATATGCATACATGAAAATTGCTGAAACATAATACTTAACAAAGATTTTGAACTAAAAACATGCACATATGCAGTTACTCATCATACACAACGGAAACCAACAACATTCAGTCATGCATGCATTTATCATGTTCATCATATCATTAACAGAAAAGATAGCTACAGAATTAAAATGCACAAGATCACTTATCTTATGAAGAGCTTTGATCCGCAACCAGCTACGTCGCTGCAACGTTTCACCCAACCATAGGCCAACGTGCTCCTTAATCTCTCAGCAATGATGCCACCCCCGAGCTGGGCATGATTCTCCAAGGAATATGGGAACAACAGGCTTACACATAGCCAAGGATACACAAAACACACAGCCAAGCCAACAGAGTTGGGTTTATCAGGCCATTCAGGAGCTGGAGAAGGAAAATTGCTAAGCTGGTGAGCTCATTATAGAGCCAAGAACACCTACACCAGAACTAGCCTGACCTCTAAGAAACCCAAACACACCCAACACAAGGAATCAGTCCCTTCTCTGCTACATAATTCTTCAGGCCTTGCATTCCCTTCCAGTGCTATTCAGGGGTGTTGGAGAAGAAGGCCAGCCCTCTAGCTCTATCTGTGTGGGTTCCAGCCACCAGGTTTATCAAGCAAAACTCAGCCCCATCCTTTCTCCCTACGCAGTCCGAGGACCGACCATTGCACTCAGGAAATCACTCAGAAATTACAGCTGAACAAGGGGAATGATTTCTGAGTCATTCTTGGTCCTTTCGTGGCCAAAATGACTCCCAACAATCGAATTACACAGCCCCAACTAAACAGTAAACATGTGGGAAGAACAGCAGTTCCAATCTCAGCATTAAAATGACTGAAATTACACAACCATACCGGTATGTAAGGAGAACATACAGCTGAAGACGTGAATGGCTCTTCTCAGGAAATTCGTGGGTGAAAACACACAGCTCTCAGCTCGCTATGTGAGCCCAAAACAGAAGGATACCTGTGTGTGGAAACAATCCGACCCTGTGAGGAAATGAACAGACAATGGAGGTCCTGCGTGAGGAAAACAAGTCTGTTTTTGTCCGTGGATGAACAAACAACAGCAAGGATGTGAATTGGAAGTGCGTGAGCCCTCAACACAGTCGTGGGAGAGTCGAATTTCCTGCGTGAGTGATGGCAGTCATTTTTCCCCAGCCATTCTGAATTCAACCAGGGTGGAGTGTGCGTGTGGGTGAGGACTGACAGTCCTGCCACACCCATTCCTAGACAATAACTGCCTCAAATGCCAGTAGATATTCTTAATGAAGGTGGTTGGAAATAAGACAAGGGAAGAAGACACATGGGTTTTCTCTCATTGACCAAGGTTTAACAATTTCCCCACCCTTATCCTTGTGAAAATCATGCCCCTTTCTCATTTTAGTTGCCGCGATCATAGCTGGTCGGGTTCATTTAATTAATTATAGATGCATATTTACATGATGACCAACATAATATATGCCACATGCCTCGATATACCAACGGTGACAATTCAAATCCAAAACATAACATAATCGATCAATGGCGGGGCCTTAGCCTTTAGCTCCACACCGTGATCATTTACAATATATATACATCATATACATCTAATGCAAAGGGGTCAAAACTGGGGCATTACACTACGTGACCTAAATATTGAATTTTATCCTTGAATAAATCACATTTACTAAACTTTGCAAAGAGTTGATGTTCTTGCAACTCTTGCAAAACAATTTTTAGATGTTCTTTATGTTCTTCTTCAGTTTTTGAATAGATTAGAATGCCGTCAATAAATATGACCACAAGCTTATCTAAATACTTATGCATGACATTATTCATTAAACACATGAAGACACCTGGGGCATTAGTAATCCCGAATAACATTACAACAAATTCGTAATGACCATATCTAGTTCTAAAAGCCGTCTTAAAGATGTCTTCATCTTTAATCCTTACTTGATGATATCCAGACCTTAAATCTATTTTTGAAAACACCATGGCTCCTCGTAGTTGATCAAATAGATCATCTATGCGGGGCAACAGATATCGATTTTTAATGGTCATCTTGTTTAACTAACGGTAATCTATGCAAAGTCGCATAGTTCTGTCCTTCTTCTTGACGAAGATAACGGGTGCCCCCCATGGAGACACACTTGGTCGAATATACGTTTTATCAATTAATTCCTTTAACTGAGATTTTAATTCATTGAGTTCAAGTATATTCATTAGATAAGGGGCCTTTGAGCTAGGTACTGCACCCGGTACCAGCTCAATAGTGAAATCCAATTCCCTTTTCGGAGGTAATCCCAGAATCTCTTCTAGGAATACATCAACATATTCTTTTAATACTGGTATGTCTTCTAGTTTTAACTTATCCATTTTAATTAAACTTTCCTCATCAATTATTGTTACTGCATAAGCTTTACATCCCTTTCTAACAGCTCTCTTAAGCTGTAGGGCAGAAATCTGCCTTATGGTGGTTTTTCTAGGGATTCCTTTAACACTTACTGGTTTTTCATCACTGTTTAAACATGTGAAAGTTTTATCATAATAGTTTAGAATTACTTTATGTTGTTCTAACCAGTCCATACCAATCAACAAATCATAAGAACCAAGAGGCAAAACATTAAGGTTAACAACAGTTTCAAATTTATCCATAACTATTGCACATTCTTTAACAAAGCAAGTTACCATTCTTTTAGCACCAGTGGCTAACTGAACTAACCATGAATCCTCAAACTTATCAACAGATAACTTACATTTTTCTACTATTTGAGGTGAAATACAACTGAGACTAGTTCCCGTATCAATCAACATAGTTACAGGGGTCTGATTTATGATACCTTTTACTTCCACCATGGAATTCTGATATTCAGCTTGTCGATTTTCCAAAGCTGCGTTAATTCTAGCCATGGTCCTTGCTAGTTCCCCAACGGTCATCTCCTCTTGTATGGTATGAATGTTGTTACCAGTCTTCTTCCGGTTTGGACAGATTGAAGCATAGTGTGGGCCATTACACTCCTAGCACTTGACAAGTTCTTTGCGTTCAAATCTCTTAGTAAAATTTTCATGATTATTTGCAAAATCTTTACCTTTGGAATTATTCTGGTTGTTGGGTGTATTGTTCTTATTTCCTTGGAATTTCTTATTATTAGGATAATTTTTGGCCTTATTGTTCTTAAAAATTTTGTTAGGCACAAAATCCTTCTTTGTTTCTTCTTTTGTTCAAACTGATTATTATTTTTCTTAGCTTTCCATTTGGCCAAGCTTTATTTCTTCTGATTCTGCTCAAAACAGAAGTTAGCTTTTCTCATAGCTTCTTCCAAGGTCTTTGGGTTATCATATTCAATTCTATCTTTAATATGATAAGGGAGACAACTAATAAATCGTTGTACCTTTGGTTTCTCATCTATAAGGTATGGTACATACCTAAGTAGACTTAAGAACTTGTTGTTCAGATCCTTCATTGTCATTGATCCTAACTTCAGCTCATAAAACTCTTTGGCTCTCTCTTCATAATATTGCTCAGACAGAAATTTCTTTTTGAAATACCTCTTAAAGGTACTCCATTTTACATTTTTCTCCTTTATGCCTTTAACTCTTTTCAAGTCCTGCCACCAAATGTCAGCCTTTCCTGAGAGGTTATAAATAGCCATTATAGCCTTTAACTGGTTAGAATAGTTATATATTTGGAAGTACTTCTTCATCCCAGATAACCAGGATTCAGCTTCCTCCCCCTTCTCAGTCTCTCCATTAAAGGTTGGTGGTTTTATCTTTTTGAATTCCCCGAAAATTTCCTCATAAGGTTTGTATTTCCTTTTTTTAGTGTACTGATTATCATCACTACTGTCACTAGTAGAACGGTAATTTCGTTGTTCACCAAACAATTCAGAAGATGAACTACTTTCAGTTTTAGTATGTTTCATCTTTTTAGATTTACATTGATGACTGGTATCTTTTGATTCTATTTTTATACCCCTACCCTCAGTTTGAAACTTTTCAATTAGGATCTGATTCAGCTCTTCTTGAGCCCTCAGAATCCTTTCATTTTCTCGTTTTACAGACTCCATTTCAGTTTTTATATCTTTTACAGTTTGTAACAATTCTGAGGAATTGGTAGTTAAATCCTCTGGTATAGGATCTCTTGGTAGATTTCCTGTCTTAGTAACTATAGACTCCTCCTCTGTATACTCTTCCAGCCTTTCCATACCTTCCTGTTAAACTTCAAAAAACAATTCTCTGTTGAATAACATTTAAAATAAAATACATCAGCATAATAATTTAATTTACTGTTTCATGAAAGCTAGTTGGGCTTCATCAAGGCCTAGTGTTTGAACCTTGTGCTCTGATACCACATGTCAAAACCCCAAATTTTCATAAAAAATTAAAATTTTGAAAATACATAAAATGCTGAGAATGTGGTCTGCTAACAACTAACAATTATTTATAAAAGAATTGGTTACCAGATTAGTTAATACATAATCTTAATTAAGTAACTTAGCATTCTACTTTTTAATACAAGGTTAGGTTTAACTTGTGCAATAATTCCTCTTTCAGTTTGCTGATGAGTTTTAATTTGCAACAAGTAGGTGGAACTGTCTGGGATTCTGGGGCTTACTTAGCTTTTAAGATAACGCAGAAAGCTTACTTGTCCTTACACGTTTACAGGTATGAATGATCGAGTAACGCCTTTTAATTCCATAAAGCATTCAACTGTATTTCAATTTGCAAAATAAAAGGCTCGGTAAATAAACTGTTACATATCACTCTACTTCTATGAGGTAAAACAAGTAGTTTGTTTCTTTCAATTATTTTGTCAATGATATATATATAGAAGAGTTTCTTTCTTATATGTAAATAGTGATATTATTTATTCCCCTTGGTTCACCACTTGTGATTTTTATCGTAAGTTAATTTCACCTAGAGTGTATAACCTGTGATGCTGTAATGATTGTTCTAACAGTATTACACATTATCATCTTAAATATTAGTATAAGAAATTGCTTGTTATTCATCTTCTGTAATGAAGATTGCAGCCTATAAGGTTCTAAACATTACAGTGAAATACCCAGTCCTAAGGACTTAGAGTCTAGTGGGATGGTTCCGCTCTAGTTTCTTATTTTATTTTATAATACTTCTTTTGGATTAAGCCTCTGACCACATTACTTAACTTATGTCAATTCTTCAAAAGAGATTGATTTATTAACTCATGCAAGTACTAGACAGTTCTAAAATATTATGTTACTAATAAAAAACATGGAGAATCTAAAAGTACTTGTCATGGTTGGTAAATGGCCAAAAATTATTAAAGTTTGTTGATCTGAGCTATGTACAGGATTCATAGCCATCATCTGAGTATTTTCCACCCACTAATCTATAATTTCTATGATATTCAACGATAGACACAGAAACTATCTTATTTATAATGTATTCATGTTTACCAGAAATTCTGGTTATAAACAGATAAGGTTTATGATGTTCATAATCATTTTTAAAAACTATGTTGTATAAAATTATCAAGTCACATTTTGAACGTTAATGACAATAAGATTAGCTATACAATTCTATTATGAATACCTTGGTGATATCGTAGTTTGGCTAGGTGATGGAAAGTCCTACCCAATGCTCCTTCGAGAGCAACATATAGCTTGCGTTTTACGAGTGTGAAGGAAAGCAAGATCACTCGGAAAGATCCATTTGAGTACGAGAAATGGGGCTTACAACAATAAACTCGATGTTTTGATCTTAGTGTTTAACGAGCATGAAAAAAACATAAAGTACACTCAGAATATTTTTCATGTTTAGGTCCAGAGCACGAAAAAGAGAAAACTGAGCTCATACCGGGTGTTTCTTTCCGTAAATTTAGTCCCTTAGGTCCGGAAAAGTGATAAACCTATACCTAAGAATACTCTTCTCAATTCTGCAAAAAAGAGAGTGATCCTTTCTCATATTATTCCACATGGTCCGAGAAAGAGATAACCTGCTACCTATGCGGATGCCCATTCACATATTCTTAACAAGCTTGAATGGACAAGTTTACTCGGAAGTCAAGTCTATTTTGAGGAGTTAGACTTGGGCCTAAAGAAACTCCATAAAGATGGGGAGTCTTATAAAGGGATAGCTTGTAAAAAGAGACCAAAATGAGGCTCAATTTGGCATGAAAAATAACTAAGAAGACTCCCTTGAGCCTATGACAACTGCAGCATGAGTATCGAAAGACAATAAGTGGGTTTTAATGAGGATACTCATGTGAGGAAAGTCCTATCCATGGAAGAACAATGGCATAAACGAGGTACTAATGGTTAAAAATACCATAGTCCGTGGTCAAAGCATTAATGCTAGGATTAAGATGGATTAAGTATAAATGCAAAATGCATGTGAAATGACCAAAAACCATCCTATATGAGTGAAAAAACAACTTTAAACGACCATAGACCTGCCACATTGAAAAAAAAAGATATGGCATTAGTTTTATTTTAAAAAATATGAACTATAGGGAAAAAACCCGCTTTGAAAATAATATTTCTATAAATAGTTCAAAATATAAATAAAAACTCACCATTTGATTTTTTACCCAAAATAGACAAATTTTACCTCTACCTTTGATTGCTCAGTGTGTAAAACTCGGTGGACAATTCTTGAAACCGCAAGTGCCAGGTAAAACTACACTCCATGCTCTTTCATTTGATCCAAGCAAATTTCAATTTTTGGCAAAATTTGGATGTTTTTCGCCCTCCTCAAAACAGTCATGATGTGTACGTGGGTATGGTATGTCAAAATTCGTGTACACGCATTCTGTACATGGGTTGCCCAAAGGCAAGTCATGTACAGTACGCGACTTGTCCAAAAGATAGTTGCGTACATTGCGCGAGGTAGAAAAAGGCTATGTAGGGCCAAAAAAAATAATTATTTGAATTTAATGGTTTATAAATGGCTTGTTATCAGATTGAAATATGGTGCTTGAGTGGAGGGAGAGGGAACATGAAGACATGGACCAAGAAGCTCTACAAGGTTCCCCCATGGTAAATGATTTGTAGCAAAGTGGGTTATTAAATTTCTTTTGCACCTCACCTATGCGATCAAATATCCACCTACTAGGGTTTTTGATACACTACTGGGATCATGATCTTGGTATGTTTGACTTACAAGGTGAGTTTCTAGAGGTTACTTTGGAAGATGTCTATTTTATCTCCAGATTATCATGACGGGGAGCTCCGGTTAACTTGTAAGGTACCGGCAGAGGCGGTGACCTTCTAAGTGTATATAACTACATAGATATATACTGCATGCCTAGTACTCAAAAGAGGCTGCATCCCTATTGTTCATATTCGTAGCTTGCCATTATAGGTGTTGGCGAGTACTATAGTGAGGGTTGCAGGGTCATCATTACTTCACCTTGCAACTTGGAACCAAATGAGACTTGCAGTGGATTATCTACAGGGAGCTTTATATGATTGGTGTTTAGGAGTAATCCCGATAATGAGGAAGTAGCTCTCTGACTGTAAAAGAGGCTGGCGGAATTTTTTTTGTTATTCTAGCATATTGGTGGCCTTTTTCTTTGAGAGGGTGCCCGGTTTGAGTCCCGCGGCACCAGTACCAGTTCATTCTCCTTGTCAGCCTAGACTGAGTAGGTGGGGAGAAATCTTCCTCCACCAGGGAGGCGGTGGATCGATTCAGAGTGTATACGACGATGACTTCTACTTTTGGTGGGAGTGATAGGTACAAGCACTGGAGCAGTTTCCATATGCTGGACTAGATTTCTGAGGTGATACCGACCTTGTCCTCCCTCCTGGAGGAGCATGGGGAGAGTCAAGTATTTTTGTTTTCAAGTTTTTAAAATTTTTGTGAATTTTAATTATAAAGATATATACATATGTATAAGAGTTTTTAATCCTTTTAAAATGTTAAAATGTAGATATTGGGCCAGTCCACCCTACTGGGCATCCATGCATGTATGTGCGTCCTATGGTGGGAGAAGACTAGGGTCTGATTAGGGTTCTTGAGGGAAACCTGGCCAAGCTTACCCAAAGAGTACCTACATTACACATTGAGCATATCCCTGCCACCATGTAGGAGCTAGTGGTTGGTATACCACCTATCTGGATACGCCTTATGAGGCAGGTAGCTAGAGCAGTACTTGTATATATTGATGCCATTGAGGCTGCTGCAGCTGAGGAGGCTAAAGAAGCCTGAGAGCAGGGTGCTCAAGATGATCAGGGGGACTAGGGTGGTCAAGCTTAGACCAGGGAGCATTTTATGGACTTTGATTCATTTTTTGTATATTATATAGTTATGACTGGATCTGAGGATTAGAAACTCGACCTATCTATATGGACAAATATTCACATGTATATATATATTTTGTCGGTTTTATTTACATGTGTTTTCTAATGTGTCTGTTGTATATTTTTATGCAAAATGTGTTAAGTGCCAATCCAAGATATAATTAGCATACGCATCAGTTAATGAATTTAATTTCTTGGAATATGATTGAATGTAATAAACTCAAAATTTCTTTCCAATAACCTAACTTGCATAAACTGACGTAGTAAAATAGGGCTCCTTACTTGATAAGCTCGATTGAGCTGGGAAACCACAAGTTGAGAGTCAAGTCAGAATTCCAGCTGAGTGATACCACGTGACAAAGCATCCCATAAAAGCTCAATGACAGCCCTGTATTCGGCCACATTATTGGTAGCAGGACCTAAGTAAGCGCCTCCAGAGGCAACTAGCTGTCCTGAGGGCGAGTAAATGACCCATGCGGCTGAAGCCAGGTTACAAGTGTGGCGACTGGCACCATAAGAGAAACCTAAGAACCACTCGGAAGACATTTGTAACAACCAACATATGGTATAAAAATACAACTCAGTGAACTATTGTACATAAAAATACATACAATAAAAATACAGGAAAAAGCGCTGAGCCTAATCATAGTACTTTTTCAAGTAGAGCCCATTTCTAGGCTCAGGCAGCTTATTCGCTTCAAAATCTATCAATTCATATGCACTTTTCTTCAACACCTTTGACACGACATAAGGCCCTAACCACATAGACCTGAATTTTCCTGTCCCCAGGGGTTCTTTGTCCTGATCCCAGAGGAAGACAAGCTCCCCTTCAGAAAAAATACAAGGTTTGATCGATTTATCGTATTGGTTTTTTACCCTATTTTTATGAGCCTCATTAGCTGATAGCACATCTCTACGCTACTCATCTAGATGTTCTAAATCTAATAAAGGTTCTTCTAGCTCAGTTGTATCAGGTAACACCTGAATAAAAATCTTTAAGGACAAGATTTCGCTTTCGAATGAGGTGACTGCTTCCAGTCCATGAATGAGTTGGAAAAGAGAAAACCCTGTAGCGGTTTTCACATTGGTCCAATATGCCCAAAGTGCAGGGTATAGCATCATGTGCCAATTGGAACGGGCTGCATTAATAGTGCACTTGAGAATAGTCTTCAAGGTTTTATTTACAGCCTCGACTTGACTATTTGCTTGAGGATAGAATGAAGATGAATTCTCTTGTCTAAACCCTAGCATAGTGGTCAATTCAGTCATGATACTATTTTGGAAGTGACTTCCATGGTCAGTGGAAATCTCTTTAGGGATACCAAATCGTGCAATAATTTGGTTGAGAATGAAAAAAGCTACAGTTTCCCTGTCAGCTTTAAAGGTGGGCATTGTCTCTGCCCACTTCGTGAAATAATCTACAGTGACAATGATATGTTTGTGCCCCCCAGCCGAGACTGGATTGCACGTCACGTAATCTATCCCCCACTTCATGAAGAGGCCCACTGAGATGATGGAAAATAACAAAGCGGGATGCGACTGCATCTTTCTGGTGTAAAGCTGACAAGGATGACAATGCTTCATGACTTCTACACAATCTTTAAAGATTGTGGGCCAGAAATAACCAGCACATAAGATCTTCTGAGCTGTTGCTAACCCAGATAAATGACCCCCACATGCTCCACTATGGGAATCGTTTAGGACAGTTTTTGCTTCCTCGTGGGTAAGACATCGACGCAAAACAGAATCTACCCCCCTACGAAATAAAGTATCTCCAATAATGAGGTAGTTCTTGGCATGTACGTGTAGTTTACGCCGTTCTTCCCGCGAGAAGGCTGTAGGGTAGTTCAAAGTCTGGAGATAGATAAGTATATCTCCATACGAGGGCCAAAGGTGGAAATCAAAAAGATATGCTCATCTAGGAATGAGTCTTCTTCAATGGCTACATCTTCCTCTACTAGAAATTCTGCAATGAGCTCAGCAAAAACTAAGGATTTCTTGGATTTGGTGGATTGGAAATCTAAGTCAAACTCCTGAAGAATGACTATCCATTTGTTGAATTTTCCTCCAACTATACGTCGGGAAAAAACATATTGGAAAGGATTAACATCTGCCACTACCGTCATAGTCCTCAGTAAGATGTAGTGACGCAACCTTTGAACAACATACACAGCTGCCAATGACAACTTCTTGACATGGGAATACTTGAGTTCAGGGCCGGCTAAAGCACGACCAAGATAGTAGATGACATGCTCTTGGAGATTATCGTCCTCCTAGACTATTACTACCCTTATGGTCGACTCAGATGCATCCAGATACAATATAAAATCACGAGAGTAATCTAGCGGGTGCAATAATGGTGCCGACAACAAAAAAAATTTTAATGCCTCGAATGCAAGTTATGTGATTTCGACCCATACAAATGGGGTGTCCTGTTTCAACAGGCGCATGAAACCTTTAGTAATCTTGGCATAATTTACAATAAAACATCGAAGGAAGTTGGACTTCCCTTGCAGGCTTTGAAGCTTCCCGATAGAATGAGGAGGAGGCAGATTTATGATGGCCTCAACTTTCAAAGGATCCACCTAAATGCCTTTGTTGGAAACAATGAATTTGAGCAGTCTGCCTGACTCAACACAGAAAACGCACTTGTGGGGATTCAAGGGAATTTTGCAGTATCTGCATCGTTAAAAAATCAAACACAAGTGATCTGGGTGATCGATCCTCTTACAAGAATGTGCTGGAAGATCATCAAGGTAGGGTTCGACAATGGCTTTAATGTCGTGAAAGGAAAAATTCATTGCCCGCTGAAAGGTTGCCCCTGCATTTTTCAATCCAAAGGGCATTTTCTTGTATGCGAAGGTACCCCAAGGATAAATAAAAGTTGTTTTATGTTGGTCTTCCAGTTTATTTAGATTTGATTATATCTGGAGAAACAATCCATAAATGAAAAGACTTCACTTCCTGCACAGGCATCAATAATTTGATCTATAAATGGCGTGGGATAGTTGTCCTTGGGATAGGATTTGCTTAGATCTTGAAAGTCAGTACAAGTGCATATAGTCCCTTGCTTTTTGTCAACAGGAAAAAGGTTGGATACCCATTCTGTCAAAGCTATGGGGTAAATGAAACTGGCTTTCAGAAGTTTCTCAATTTTAGCCTTGACTGCTGCCGCTTTACGCAGTTTGACAGGTCTCAACTTTTGTCAAATGAGTCTAGCATCAGGGTAAGTTCAGATTTTGTGCTCGACTATTAATGGATCGATGCTTGGCATCTCCTCATATGACCAGGAAAATATGTCGCAGAATTCCTTAAACAAGGTTGTATAGATCGCAATCTCCTCCGGAGAGCAGTTCGCGCTGATGTGTACATTTTCCACAGCGTTTGGTTTTGCAGAGATGTTGATGGGAATCATAGCGGAAATGTTTGCCATATTCCCCTCAGTAAATATTACTTCCCTTGGTAAGGGATTAATAGGTGTATCAACATCACCTGCTAGTCTTATATGGAACTCCTGGTTCTCGATCCTACTTAACTTTGGAAGAAAATAGGATCGATGGTGAAGATCTTTGCAGATCTTATCTCATCCACACATGGCTTCCAAAATGGCTTCATCCGAAGGTAAAACCATATCTAAGCAATCTCTAGAATGCAAAGAGTTCTCTGCCCAAGCAGGCAGATAGGCTTCTTTCATCTCCTTTGAGACTATGAGAGGGACCGGAATGGGATCAACAACGGTATGAACAATAGCTTGATAAGCTACTTCCACTATCGATAAGGGAACTTTAGTTTCATGGTGGGAAGGAAGAACCCAAGGATCTGTTCTATCAACAACCGTTGCTATAGAATTCCCTACACTAGTAGAACCTATATAATTAATCGGAGATGGAATGTCAAATGTGCCCATCAATGATGCGTACATTCCAGCCCCTAAGCTCTTTGAAGCAGGTCTAACCTGATCAACTAATGGTACGGTGGACTCGTTAGTTTCCATGCGGCCTCTTCGAGTAAAATTGAGTTGGTCTATAGTAACAAACTTCCCTTCGTATGGAAACACTACCACCTGAAATACGACTGATGCAATAGTTGACATGGCATTAGTCCAACTTCTCCCCAAGAGAAAGTTATAATCCAAAGGTGCATCAATCACCTCTACCTCAATAGACACTGCTTTCCCTGCCAACTTAATTTCAAAACCCGATAGGATACCATGTGGACGAAATGACCTTTCGTCGAAAGTAGTAAGTAGGGTGTTTGATGGAACTAGCTCTGGAGATCTAAGAGCTTTCCAACAAGACAGGGACAGGACACATGTAGAAGCACCCTCATTGACAACTACCCTTCCAATGGTCTTTCCACCATGGATGCCATTTATCGATAAGGCTACATGATATGGCAGATGAATTTTGACATTAGACAAATTAAACTTTGCCAAGAGGCTCGATGAGTCCATACTGCCTAAGGATGCTAAGAGTGCATCTCGCTGGGCAGGACAACTCCATAACACCTCTAAAGCCGACATCGTACAAGGATTTTGGGCTAAATCTTCAACTACGGAGTAGTTTGCTGTAGCCCTATCATTAGGATTGTGCAAGGTTTTCTTAAAGACACCTTTCGGTATCTTGGGCATAGGTTTGGTAGGCTTCTCAATCGTGAGAGGGTTGGAAGTTTCACCTATTGACTTACCCTTCTCCGAGGCCTCTGTTTCATAGTTTTTGTTCCTAGTCTAAAGTAAAGTCTAGGATCGAACCATGTTGATATAATTGGGGTCAGGAGTATTTGGGGTGCCCCCTGCCACATTTGAAGCTGAAGCAGAATTCTGTCCTTGGGGAAAGGGATCCTTCAAGACAGTCGGTTGTTGTCCTTTTAACAGTTTCTGAGCTTGTTCCATAAGGGGACATAGGTGGGTCAGGTGATCTTCATGGCACAACTTACATGGGAATTTCACCTTCTTCTTTTCTTTTTTTCCTCCATCAGCATTGTTTGTGGGTTTTTGCTTGTTTTGGTTTCCCTCACCCTTTTTTCCTTTCTTCTTTTTCCCATCGGGTTGCTGATTTCCCTTCTGAGATGATTGTGCAAAAAAATTTGCATTCTGGGGTGAGGGGGAAGCCTTTGCTGCCTCTATCGTAGAATGTTTGATAGACAACTCATGCAGCTGTTTAGCCAAAGACTCTACAGTGGGATATTTCACAGAACCAACCACACCATCGGTATGGGGTCCGAGCTTAGGTTTCTCTACATTGTGTGTTGGCCTCGGAGCTTTAGGGATAATTTCATATAAAATCCCAGACTGAGAATATATCAAATCTAGCTGCTGGGCCCTGAGGATAGCTTCTTCTTCATTGGTCACTCCCGAAGTGGATACATCCTTAGATATATATGGAAATAGGGATTTAAGAACCGTTCTAATAAGAACTCGGGAGGAATAGTGGCTTTGATAAGGCTCTTCCTTCTTCTCCACTCTTGGATGTGATCCGAAATATGAGTAGCCTTGTTCTGCCGAAAGGTAGACAACAAGTCTGTCCTGAAATCGTATCAGACAAGAAGTTGGAAGTGACTAAGGAATACATTAGCCAAGTCCCAAAAATTGTTAAACGAAGCAGAAGGCAATTCAATATACCATTTTGCTGCAGTACTGGTTAGAGTTCTTTGGAATAGCCTCAACCGAACTGAATCTTTGTTCAGTGAGTTGGAAGAGCACCACAAATGGAAAGTGGTGACATGAGCTCCTGGATCATCACCAACTTTGCCTTTGAATTTTGGGATATCCGAGGGTAGATTGGTAGGAACGGGTGTCCATGAAGAGTTATGTCTCATTGGGTCATTCATTAGTTTTGAAAAATCTAGCAAATTTAACGTTTCCAGGAAAGGGATCTTGGGTCTAATCGGAGCACTAAAAGTACCAACTTGGGGATTAGAGGGACTTGCACCCATATTCCCATATGTGAAGGTGGGTTGCCCTCGGTTGATGGTTGTGAAGTGGTTGGGATGCTTTGGAAAGGATTCCATCCATAAGCTAGCAGATTGTTTGTGTGCGGTGTAGTGTATGAGGTTCCAGCTTCCCCAGTCGAAGCTGGGGTTTGGAACACAGGAGCAGGTATCCCTCCGCTTAAAAGCAAAAAAGGAGAGCTCGTGAAAGGGGCTGAAACCGGAGTTTGAAAACCTTGACCATAAGGATTGGGTTTTTCGAACTGCACCCCTACATATGAGGGTGTTGGGCCTACATATGGAGTGGATGGGGGAGTGTGCCCCCCATTCCAAGGAAAACCTTGGACAAAATATGAGGATTCTATAGGACCACTCTGAGCAGTGTGTGTGAAGGAAGTAGGAACTGTAGGTACATTAGGAATCCAAGTGACCATACCACTAGAAGTACCTGCTAAAATTGTGGGAGCCGGTGGTTGAACCACCCGGATAGATGGAGTTAATGGTGTAGTAGGTATACTTGTTCTAGGGGAACCTACCGGGGGAGGTAGCACCCCTTCAGCCAGAGCGGCTGAGGTGGAAGTAAAAGAACTTTCTCCTGCATTAGACATTAATCTTCCCAAAGGGACACCAATCACGGGTGGATTGAAAGGACAAACCTGAATGATCATAGGATCGTTTAAGTCAGTTAGAGGTGAATTAAAGTTCCTTGAAAAATCATCATCCTGCAAGTCTTCTATCTCAACCGTGTTTAAATTAAAATGGTTTGCCCTAAGTTCTGGTTCACCCAGAACTTTACTAACTCCTATCTGTTTGAAAGATTGGCCCTCCACGATTGTAAATTTGACTCTTCACACCCTAAGTTCGGCTAAAAACACAGACAAACCATAGAGCTATCACTACAAAATTTCCTAAAGTCTCAACAATCACAAGGGGTATAAGATATGCTTTCCTAAAGAAAGCTAAGAGACAGTTACTTGGCATCCTTGAAGAGGTTCTTAGGCACAAGCGGAGGAATCACCCACCGCCTTCCTACACTTTCATCAAAGGTTACCTTCCAAGCCCATCCAAGGTGAACCAGAAATAGCCTTTCCTTTTACCTGTGTATAAACCCTAGATTTCCAAGAGACTAGAGGCTACCTTAACTATATCAATAGTCTGGGGGGACAGTCACAAGCCTGATTTGTACGCATGGGCATAGTAGCAAAGCCTGAAACTATGTCTAGGATAGAATCCCCAGATGCTTAAAAACCTTGGTCTACGTTTTGACAAGGAATTAGAGGGTTATCTCCTTAGTCTAAGCCTCCATGCGGCCTTGTGCTTAACTCCCGTTTGAGAGGATATTCCTAGATACTATCAACACAGAGAAGGATTTACCTATTGATTGGCCAACTACGTCTGAATTTAAGTACTTGTGGGTAGTTTACACTTCCTATCCTACAAGTCTAGCATAAGCTAGTAGGTGTATGACCCTATAAAACAAAAATTACTACTAAATTTTAAATTATAGTGTTCATTTTAAGGGTTGTTCTTAGTCAGAGGGTAAGTGGCATGAATGACTATGATATTATAGACTCCATAAGAAAAGTAAAAAAGGTGTATAAAATGAATTCCAAAGCAAATTATAACTACTTAAAGCAAGCTTCTTTTTCTTTTTGTAGATATGAACTAATGAAATTAAAACTAAGAGAAAGATAAGACTTATTTTTGTAATTTTTAAGATTTTATTCAAAAACTGAAAATAAAACTACAATATGCAATTCAAATGCAAATGTTTCCAATGCTTTTTTTTTCAATTTTCAAATTCTTCAAAAATTACTTATGCACCAAAATGCGAAAATTCTTGAGTATGCTTGAATAATCAGACTATAAAGCAAGCAAAAAGAAGTATAGCAGACTTATAAGAACCAAAAATCAACCACCTAAGGAAGAGACTTGGAAAACACCTAGCTTGGGAAGAAACAATGAATGAAATCCACTGAAATCACTAAAAGGTAAGTGACCAACTGAAACTACTTGGAAATAGTACAGGGTACAATGGTATCTAAAATCTTGATCACTGATTCAAGTACAGAACAATGAAACTATCACCCAAACAGTATAATCCACCTTAGATTTATAAAAGAAAGAAGATTCAAACAACAAAAAAACTCAAGGGATTACTTAAAAGTACAAAGTATGGTGCACAGGGCTTTCAAACCTACAGTGAAGTGCCAATACGAAAAGACCCCAAAGCAAGGCAAAATCCAAATAAGATAGGGACAAGCAACCCTACCCAAAATGTTGCTGCTAAGATATGTACACGACTGTCTAATAGAACAACCCGCATACTGTACGTGACTGTTCATTATAGCAACCCACGAATACAAGCTTCTGTACACGACTATGTAGCACAGCAACCCGCGTACAGGACAAAAAAAATTTGAAAAAGAAAAAATAAGGAAGGTCTCTAAAACACTACTGCAATTCAAAAACAAGATATAAAACCATACACTGAATCAAAGCAAGGACTGAGCAAGGATCTATAGGACTAACCCACAATAGGCTGGACTCCCTAGTGAAGTCGCTAGTTCTGATGTTCAGGATTAAGCACCCTTTTAACCTAGGGTCTGGGCTTACCAACTTACTACTAACCTACAGACAATCAGCTTTACAAGAGAATAGAAATGGATTAGGAAGAAAGTCTTGACTTACCCGATTACTAACGATTGATCCAAGATTTATCTTCTCCCACTCCTCTTCTCTCCAAAGCTTCTAGAGATGCACCTCTTTCACCTGTAAAGAGAAAATTCTCCAAGTACTATATCATGCATATATATATAAGAGGTTAGATAAACAATATGTCAAATAGATAATCAAATATATTCATTAACCATGATACATGAAGGAGACTCAACACAATGTTGGAAGAAGAATTCTCTTTATTAACAATCAGTGAATGAGATAAGAGTACAACCCAACTTCTGAGACAATGACTCCTCTGCAACCAAAGGACTCTAAGTTTTGCTGCTCCAAGACTTTTGAAAAGATATTACCAGCATAAATTTTCTCTCCAATCTTGATTGATTAATGCCCTCCCCAAGGCCTCTATTTCTACTTTGGGAAATGGAGTGTGTTATCCCTAAAGTTGAAACTAGACTACTGGGTTCAAGCTTAGAGAAATATTTAAAGATAATTCAATATAATGAAATCAAATCAAAACAGAGATGGTATGTAATCAAAAGGTACTGGGAAACTAAATATCCATCATAGAACTGCATGACATAAAGTAAGATACAAAATTCAATAATAGAAGGGAATATGAGCATGAATTTATGAATTGAACTTGGTTCTGTCACTAAGTATTAAATGGTAATTGCACTTTATCATAAGAATCATGCAATGGATTTTAAGATGACCATACACAGGATAAATTCATAATAAAAATACAATTCATAAAGGAGAACAAAATAAGCTCATGATCATAATCATATCAAAGTAAGTTCTATATTAAAGATGCAAGGAGTGTTTATGTCTTATAGTTCATCTTCAAAACTGGATTCCCATCTTTGATTCCACCCCCTTCTTCTGTCTCGGTTTCTTTCATATATACAACTAATTTCAAAAATTAACAAGGTTTCTAGATCCTTAAATTCTGGATCTCGAATAACCAAAAATAGTAAATTTGTTTTAAAGTAGGACTTCATTTAAAATTTACACAAATACTTAGGACTGCCATGTGGACAAAAATACAACAACCTTATCTATTATTTGTCAATTCTACTGACTCGATACTAATCAAGATCTCCTATCAAATACTTTTAGAATTTTCAGTTTATAAGGTCATATCATGAAGGACCTGTGATCTCTTTTGTAACCTGGTGTATTCAGCATCCTGGTTCAGCTCTTTGCTCTGCAAATTTCTATTTTGATCCAAGACTTTCTCATACTGCTCCTGTAAATCCCTTTTCTTATTCAGTATGTCTTTGGAAATATAAACCAACTTCTGATAATCAACCGCCTTATTTTCTAAATCCTCTTGCAATGTTTTATTTGAAAGCATTAAATTTTGATTCAACTGATGCAAGAACTCATTTTGTTTTTTATAAGATATCATGAATTTCCTTATCTGTGTTAATTATGGAATAATATCTGATTCATCCTTATCCACCATGCTATCTTCTTTCTGTACAGATGCTAGACCTGTATCTATTTCCTCTTTATCATAATTTTGCTTTCCTGTGCAAAATATTTCTGGAATATGTTCATCTCTTCCTTGTAATTCCACAAATGCTTCACCTTCAGAAACCTGCTCTTCATTTACTGGCTGAATCTTATCGTTGCTAAATGATTTCTCTATAACAACCAATTCACTGTCCTTTATAAGATTTGGGATAGCTTCGATTTCAAGTTTTCTTCTTAGTCGAGTTCTAGGTCTTACACTCGAATCCACAGCCTTACCCTTCAAATATTTTACTGAATTAACAGTGCATGCTTCTGATAATTCATCGTTCACTTATGACCCTTTCTCTGCTAACCCATCATTATCTGCATTTAGGGCTTCCTCTTGCTTTGTTTGGTTATCTGCATTATCTAGGGTTTCATCTTGCTCTGTTTGGTTATCTGCCTTTAAGGTTTCCTTCTCTGCATCAAAACCATATTCAAAAAGAAATTCCTTCCACGTTTTCCCCTTTTTCTTCAAATGAAAAACAATTAACAATTTGATTAGCCCCTGATGGAAAAGAGAACGCACTGTATGTTCTTGATGATTGTGAACCCTTGCAATCATTTTCTGGATACTTTTCAACAGATAATAGGGCAAGTTCATTTTCTTTTCTCCACTGAGATGCATAAAAAACGTAAATGACAGCTCAAGACTCTGTCATAACGACCCTCACAGGTTATATAGTTTTGGATCATCTACAATGGTGTTTTCCACATAGGTTTCAACTTTGTAACATGTATACCATTCTTCCAATCAAGCTTTTCAAACCCTGGAAAAAGAAATTTGCTGAAATCAGCTTGAGATGATTGCTGTTTAAACCATTTCTCTCCTTTAGACAATACACCAATGGCGTCTGCTATAGTTTCTTCATTCACTATTTTCTGTAAGTATTCAAACCAAACAACTTCATCATTGTAATTTTTTATGAAATCCCTAGTTACCTGTTCATTGTGCCCCTGCAACTTTTCAGAAAATGGAAACCAGCCAGCATCCTGCATCATCTTCGCTGATCTAGGGCATTCATGAACCCACTGTAGATTATCAGGTTCAATTCTGCATAAAAATCCTCCAGAGCTCTTTTTTTTAGTCATCCTACATGAACCTAGAATACCTTCCTGCATGAAAAACAAAACCCTTACTCCAGAACACGTGGCTACAATGAATATGGGCTTCAATTCATAAACCCTATGTGTATGGATATAGTACAGCATGAACCCTTGTCGTTATGATGAAGTATGGAGTTGAATACACGTTTAATGAAACTACCGCCACCTGTGTACAAACATTAGCCGGTACTTACGCTCCATCATTATAATAACCAAAAACTCTTATCGTGAATCCCATCAAACTGTCAATCGGAAGCGCTGCAAATTTTTATTATTATTATATATGCTGCCAGTTTATAAGAAAAGTTATATATGTACTTTACTTCACGATATACTTTGATTCAATATGAATCCATAACCTTTGATAGATAAGTGATTTGAGCCCTTATTGAGGTTTTTAAAAGAAAACATAATAAGAATCATAAAAGAAAACTAGGGTAAAGATTAGGATAAATTTCCACAATAAAAATGTATGGTAAAACAAAGATTATGACCCTCAAATGAAAACACTTAAGAAAAATAAAATGAAATCTCTAAGATAAATATGAAAACAACAATAGAGATAACATCGGGCTCTGGCTAGGGATAAGGCTCTCCCTGTGAGGATTTAAGAACATCTTGACCTGTGCCTTCTGGAATCTACTAAAGTCATAATTTCTGTCTTATTGGGCTGGAGTCTTAGTCATGAAACTAAAATGATATATACAGTGAATATGTACAATGACCTTCTGCCACTCAATATGTGTGGAAATACTTTAGAAAACGTCCATTCACTGGACCTACAATCTCCTCACCACTCAAATTTTGTAAAACAAAAGTATTATTTCCCAGAATATTGATCACTGTAAAAGGCCCTCCACAAATGATCGAACTTTCCATGCTTACCTTTTTCATCCTTTCGTGCATCCCACCTAAGAACAAGGTCACCCACTGCAAAAACATCTGTTTTAACTTTCTTATCAAAACTTTCTTTCACCTTTTTTTTGTGCATCTCAACTGTATTTTCAATGGTTTCTCTCTCCTGTTGCAATTGGATTATCTAAAACATTTTTCTTCTTATATCATCAGGTTCTTCTTTTATTTCCCACAAGAATTTAATTACCAGGGAAGCTAATTAAACATGAAACAAAGCATCAACTCCATATACCAATTGAAAAGAGGATGTCCCAATTGACTTCTTTATAGTTACGCTATCAGCCCAAAGAGAAAATTTTAATTTGGTATCCCAGCTCCTTTTATTTTCAAATAACATTTTCTTGATACTGTTCACAATATTTTTATTACTAGACTTTCCTAATCCATTACCCTGTGGGTAATATGTTGTGGATTGTTTCAAGCTAATATTATTTTCTTCACAAAATTTCACCATCTTTTTTTATTTAAAAGCAGGAGCATTATCAGTAATTAATTTCCTAGGGCATCCAAATCTGCTAAGAATATTTTCCTGAAGGAAATTAATTATGACTTGTTCAGTTGCTCTCCTTGTGGGGATTGCCTCCATCTACTTAGTAAAAAAATCAGTGGCAGTTAAAATCCATTTGTGCTGACCAATAGAAAGAGGATGAATTTCTCCTATGAAATCTAAACCCCACTGCTGAAATGGAAATTTTACTGTTATAGGTTTCAAGGGTAATGACTGAAGTTTATGCTTACCTACAAACTTTTGACACTCCACACATACTCTAACCTGAAGATATACATTTGAAAAAAGAGTAGGCCAATAATATCCTGCTCTTAGGATTTTAAATGCAGTTTCCTTCCAGTACTTGTGCCCACCACATAATCCACTATGCAATTCAGCAGTAACAACGTCAACTTCTGATTTTTCCAAACACTTCAACAATATTGCTCCAGGATCTTTCCATTACAAGACTTGATCTATTAAAACGTATTTCATTGCTTTAAGTTTTAATGATATGCATTCATTTCTATTCAATTCTAGAGGGCATTGTAAATATAAAAGGAAATATACAATTTCTTTATACCAAGAAGAATCACAATACCTGCTATTAATCTGTTGCTTACTGTATTCTGCTGGCATATCTTGTTCTGAATTTTTTGCCGTCAAATGAAGATTTAATACCTGGCAATTTGATTCTGTTAAAAGCTTAGCTAAGCCCTGACCTTTCACTAATTTTGTTGGTTTAATATCCACGTCATACTCCATAACCTTTACTATCCATCTACCTCTTTTTCCCTCACTGTCAGGTTGTACTAAAATCTCCTTGACTGCTGAACTTGGAACATATGCCAAAATTATGGAATGTAAAACATATATTCTGAAAAATTTGAGAGCTTTAACTAATGCATATGCTTGCTTTTCCATTGTATTATATTTAAGCTATGAATCTCTTAATGTTTTACTGAAAGAAGAAATTGGTTGTTCCAAGCCATCTGAATTCTTCTGCAATAACACAACAGCTATGGTATCTTCAAATGTGAATGAAAAAATTTCAAAATCCTTAGTATAATCTGGAGCTATCAATATTGGTGCTTTTATCAATGCATGCTTTATTGCTTCAAATGACTATCTAGCCTGATCTGACCATTTAACCTCCCTATCCTTTTTTAGCATCTTAGTGATATGTTTGATAATTTTTGCGAAATTAGGAATGAAGCGTCTTAAAAAATTAATTTTCCCAATGAAAGATTGAATCTCTTTTTTATTTCTGGAAATAGTAATTTTTAAGATGGCTTTTACTCGTTCTGGATCTATTTTGATTCCTTTAGCAGAAACAATGTGCCCTAACAACTTACCTTCTGTCATAGCAAAGTGAGATTTCTTTGGGTTTAATGACAAACCAAATTTTGGGCACTTAGTAAAAACCTGTTTTAGATGTTTCAGATGATCTTCATTAGACTTGGAGAACACTGTGATATCATCTTGGTATATTACTACGAATTTTTCATTCTCCCTGACAAAGGCTATGTCCATAGCCCTCTGAAATGTGGCACCTACGTTCATAATCCCAAAAGGAATTTTGTCGTACATAAAATTCCCCCATGGAGTTTTGAATGTTGTTTTTTCTCTGTCTTCAGGTTGTACTGCAATCTGGTTATAACCAGAACAACCATCAATCATTGAAGTTCTATGAGACCCTACCATTCTTTGCAAAATCTGATCAATTTTTGGTAATGAATAATTCTCTTTCAAACAAGATCTGTTCAAGTTGCGGAAGTCAACACAAAGCCTTATTTCTCCATTTTTCTTACGTACAGGCACCAAGTTTGCAATCCATGATGAATATCTCAGAGGTACAATAATTTTTGCATCCAACAATTTTTTTACCTCCTTTTCAATTACTGGCAGCAATGCTGGGTTAATCCTTCTAAGTTTATGTTTGAAAGGCTTAGTATTTGGTTTCAAAGGAATTTTATGATGAATTATGCTAGTGTCATAAGTTCTTAAATCTTGATATGACCAAGCAAAAATATCCACAAATTCTTTCAGCAAACTAATATATTTTTTCTTTTCCTTTTCTGACAGTGATTTTGACATTCTGATCATTTTAGGTTCATCTTCAGAACCAATGTTATAATCTATAATATTTTCTTCAGTGGTCTGCAAGGTGGGCTTCAACAACGTATCATCCTTTGAAAACAACCTCTCAAGTGGAACAAGTCCCTTAGGAATGAAATTTCCTTTTAATTCAACAATCTTATGATAAACTATTGAATCATTTATACAAGGTTCATTTTCCATTAATTCAAAATCTTGTTCTTGATAAACTAAGTCATTTGAAAATTCCCCTACTAACTCCAGAAATTCTTTTATCTCCTGATCATCATGAAAAACTTTCCAGTGTTTAATGTCATCTGGAACAGATGGCCTGTATCTCACATCAATTGGATATTTCAAATGTGTTACTTTTGGAACCTTAAAGTAAGATGCTGCTAAGGCTAGGGAATTAGCTGTTTCATTATATTCTCTTGGAACAAAAGTTATATTGAATGCTATAAAGAAATTTTCTATTAAATCCCAAGCCTCATTTCTATAAACTTTCAATAAATGTTGCTTTACCTGGTAAACATTCTTTACTTGCTGGATTACTAATTTGGAGTCACCAAACACAACAAGCTCTTGAATACCCAAGTCTTTTGCTGCTCTTAATCCAAGAATCAAAGCCTCATACTCAGCAATATTATTAGTTGTTTTAAATTCCAACTTGTACATAAGAGAAATGACCTCACCTCCAGCTGAAATCAGTAACACTCCTGCTCCTACTCCCTCCTTACTTGACGAACCATCAAAATACATCTGCCATAAACCATCTGGTTTTTCTTTTTTATCTAAACTGGATATCTTTATGCACTTGTAAAACTCCTTCAACCTAATCACTTAATTGCAACATACAAGAACCAAGGTTCTTATCAATTGAATAAACTGGGTGATTATTAGTGTGTTTACTATCACTTACCAAATATGCCATTTGTACTTCTCTGTAAAGTCTTTTGAATTCTCCTCCAAATACTGGAATTGTAGCATATGAATGATCCATTTGCAGAGTTCCTCCCACTCTCTTTGCCCAAGATCTAGACAATATCATACCTAATTTAGGAGAAATGTCTGCTACAACTATGTCCATCAATACACTCTTCATAGGTGCTTGAGTCAAATTCACCATAAGATCTTTAATAACCCCAATACACTTCACTTCCCTAGAGTCAAACGCATACAAATCATGATATGGTTTAGTAACATTCATCCCTAAAGCTTCCATGATGGCTTTTGGCATGAGGTTATGTGAAGCTCCTGAATCTAGAAGACAATTGTGTACTAATTGCTCATGCATTGAAAGAGTCACATAAAAAGGAGGAGGATATTCTGAATTATCATTAGGCTGATCAAAAGTTCTAGAACCCACAGCGATGAAAAAATTTGGAAAAATCATGGTCCCCAACATTGATGTGTTGTCTTCAAAATGATACTTTTAGTTTTTTTGTTTTGTTTTGAATTGGAAATTAGGGAAGATGTTGTGTCAAACTAAACATGTCAGTTTTATGCTAGTTTTTCAGATTGGTCCACTTCAAAAATTTCTAATAATTATTGCATGCGGTTGTTGGATACGAAATTATAGGCAGATGTTAGTACAATTTGTGTAGATCATCATAACATATTTTGTTTTTAATGAACAATAGTTGAATAATGAATTAACTAGTGTCTAAAAACATAACTATTTATCATAATTTCATTAATTAATAACATAAGTAATCAAATACTTGCAAAAATGACATATCAAATGCCAATTTAAAAAACTAAAAAATAACCGATAGAAAGCTAACACAATTCTCTACAACTTTGGTTTTTACTACAAAATGAAATTCTAAATACAATTATAATTTTTCTTTGCTCAAAGTTGGCAAACTTGCAAAAAGAACACTCATTTTCTCATCACCCCCCCAAAATAGACAGCCAGATTCATGATTTCACCATGGGGTGCAATAGAAGATGGTAGGAAGGTCACTCATAATTAGAATTTTGATTTAAAAAATATTGAACATTACATCAATGATGTTAGTAAGCACAGTGCAATTGGTTTGATCTATTATTATACAAAACAATTATTACAAAAGCACATGAATCATTTCCAATAGAAAATAATAAGCTACACAAAATTATAAAGAAAATGTTCAGATTGAGCGGTAAATTAACATCAATTCCACATTAAATATAAAAATTTAAAATTGAGAAACACATTTTCAAATTCAATTTATAAATTAAATTAACAATTTATAAAACATAATTTCAAACTAAGCAATACATTAACATGGCTCCCATAATAAATTGACAGATACAATTAATCAATGTTGTTTTGTCATATGTTCCAAGGGAACGTATACGGGTAATCCCAATGTGATACGTCTCTAGCGAGCGGTTGGTTGTCTACGAAAGTTGTAGTTTATTGACAACTTGTCACCAGAAGAAAAAATACATATTGCATGTACAACAACAAATCTTGACGCTTTCTGTTTCATAAATAACTCCTGGTCATTGAAGTGTTCCTCAAATGAACAATTTGCAGAAAATAAAGAGCACCTAGAACTACTTATGAACACTGCATTATTCCCATGGGTGTGTGGACCACCATCTATATATAACAGGTTCTTCCTGTTAAATTTTCAAGAAACATAACCATTCATGCACATATTATAGATCGAAATGATATGCTTGTATTTAACAATATTCCAATAATGAGACCGACAATACATAGGACCACAAAATGACATAAGTGCTACTGATTGTTTGGGAGGAACACGTACATGTGAAAGGATAAATAAACCAAGGCTTGCAACATCAATATTAAAATTCAAAATCATAAAACAATTAGCACAAAATGAGAATTCGGTCCCAACATCAGGCACATGTAGAGAAGACGACCAAGAGCCATACAAAGCATGGTCGTAAGAAGTTTGATATTTACTTTGCAAATTCACAGGAAGGGAGAAATAATTGCTATCCTCTAACAATTGGACAAAGCTCGACGTGTACTTGGAGATTTTTTCTCTCATTTCATGCAACTTTTTGAATATTCTAATAGAGAGGGGGTGGGTAACATTCGAATCATACTTTGGATCACTATAAATTTCAGTTGACTGAACATAAGAAGAGGGGCTATTCAATTTAGGATGATACATAGTTGTTTTGGCTTCTAACTTTTTCAAAAAAGAGAATAGGAAAGTGTTCCTGCGTGTCTTTTCTATATCACCTATTGGATTTTTTATTGCAGGAGAGGGTATTAGACCATTGCCATTGGGTAATCTATCATTGGTGTAATGGGTGAGTGTGAAACGTCGACGTTTTTCCTTCAACCCTTAACATTTTGAAGAACCACAAACTACTTGGGTGTCATAAAAGATTTCTAGCTCACAATGAATTACCGTCGATGAACCAGGATTGCATCTTGAAGACAACATGTTACAATTTGCACGGTAAAGAGACTGCCCATCTTCATCTACGAACTGTTTGTGGTATCTTGCTCATGTTAAGATCTTATGGCATTTTGAAACTAGTGGAATGTCTTTTTCATCCGAACTTGAACTTGAATCGAAATTCTGCAATAAAGAATAAATTGATATTCAGATTCACATGGATAAGTAACATAAATTCAAATATATAGTCAAAATATAAATAAAACCTTAACTTACTGGGTATGGAAAGAGAGAACTCGTTGAATTTTGAACATGATGGAATGAGCTGGAATCTAAAGAATCAGCCATTTGATACTACACATTTTTCTCCATGTATTTGAGCCAAATCAACAATAAATATACGCCTCTACACTCCTAATTTTTTTCAAGAACTCTATTATGATCTAACTTCAAATATAGTTTGTAAATGATTTTGTATGAACATGGTGAGTTTAAGCAACATATATATATTATGAAATATTTTAATTGGTGTTGTTGAATACTATTGGTGAAATTATATGCCATTAATTCCCAATATTAAATTGTCATCAGGAGAATCATAGATTTAAAGGTGCAAGCACAATATGTGTAGGACTAGAGCCTAACCTAACCTAATCTAAATGACTAATTGTCGACAAACACACTTCAATTGATAAATAAAAGAAGCAAACTAACATGAACTCAATTAAATGAAAATAATCTAACACTTTAGATTGAAACCTATTACAGTAAAGTCATATCTCACTAGTTAAGATTTAATCTTCTTTTGATGATTAAATTTATAGAAAATCAAAATATAAACATTTAAAATTTAAAATGCAAAAAATATAATCTAAAAAAAGTTAAACCAAACTCAAAACAAGTAAAAAAAATCAAAATACAAAACCAAAACTAAAACTAAATTAAATAAATCCAAGAACTAAATGTTCTTACACTCAAAATCCATTCCTCTCATTCATTTAATAACACACTATTTTTAATAATGTAATAAAGCTTAAAATATATTTAAAGTTGTACGAAATACCAAATATATTACAAAGTCCAATATTCACATAATACAAAACCTTTTAAACATACACAAATTACCATACATATTAAATATTATTACGCATGCACAATTTCCACACATTAAACATACATAAATTACCTCCCATAAATATATTAAATATTTACAAAAATATAAAGTGACTTTTAAAACTTTTGGAAATATTCTATTAACATAAGAGTTTTAAAGTTATGACCAACAATTTCTAAAATAAAGTTAGCAAAGATAATGTTACCAAGTTATCAATGAAGTCGTTTCAAATCACGATTTGGAGGTCGTCGTTTGCTAACAGAACATCATATCATTTTGGAGAGAAATAAACATTTCAAAAATATGGACACAATTTTGGAATGATGGTACAATGTAAAGATCAAGAAGATGTTATAATTTACAAAAGATGATTTAATGGGAACACAATGAACAAAAAAAACTGAGCTTACAGATAGATTGGTAACTTGTTACAACACTTTGTGCATGCGATTCATCACACTAACAAAATGTAGATCACAACATCAACGAAAAATATCTCGAACACAATGGAAATCTGAACATAATGAAATCTTTTTATGAATTTGTGTATATATCCATTTACATACACAGTGCGTAAATATATAGATATCACTGAGCTCATCACTCTCAGATTCTACTCGAGTCTTCACAAAATACAGGAAACGACCCCTTTGAATTTGGTCATACCATGATCTGTTCAAGATATATTTATCAAAGAAATAGATTGGTGATTCATTCTCATGCCACACTTGATAGAATCTCAAATTCTGGTACCAAACCTTTGGATTCTATCTCCTGCATTGATCAGGTGGCACTACATAGTACATATGGATTCTATCTCCTGCATTGATCAGGTGGCACTGCATTGATCGTATTCTCTTTCCTACATTTATTGTCTGTTTATTGAGCTGGTAAGATCACATTGATAGTTTGAGTCTCGTGCCTTTTGCAATTAATTTTCGTATAAACTAAATCCCTCGATTCTAGATCCCATTTGGAAAGCTTGAAATTCGTGATTGATATTTTGTAAATATGGCCATGACTAGTATTTCGGGTGCAGGAACAGGAACATATGGTGTGGGAACACCGAGTGTGCAGGAACTAGTGGCGAGGGAACCTTTGGTGCACGAACCGTTCGTACAAGAATTCTGGAAATATGATTTTGACTGCTTGATGTAGGAACATTTTTTCTTGTCCAGAACAACAAATTATTAAACCTTCATGGATAAAACCATGATAAGACAACTTTAATAGTTAAAAAGACAAAAAAATCATAATAATTAACCATTAGATAGAATAAATGGATTTAGTGATGAGTGATGGAATAATGGTGCTTGAATGCATTAAAAGTGAAGGAACAAGAGTTGTGAATGGGTCTTTTTATAGTAGAAAATATGACTTATTTGGAGCCCAACAAATACTAAAATAAAATTTGAGATATACATGTACCATTGTGTTTTTATTCAATAAACGCACTAGTGCTTAACAACGATAAACACACTATGAAAGAATCTCCACAAAATCTCCCTCAAGAAAAAATATCCACTACACTTGGTAGAAGATATTTATATATGCATTATACACAATTATTCACTACAGTGCATTTTATAAACACAAGTGCACCGATGCGTTATATGTATATTTGCACGGATACACGATTTTTTTTTAAATCCCCTGTAGTAGAAAATATATGCTACATTTGGTAGCATATATCTATACATGCATTTTTACACTAGCTTTCAGTTCATTGCGTTTTGTAAACACGAGCGCACCAATGTGTCATAAGTATATGCGCACATAGTGATGAGATTTTTTTTAAGTTGCGGGAGTCTCGCTCTTTTTAGTGACTATCACACTCGTGTGTTACATACACATGCGCATGAAATGCCGAAAATTCAAAATTAAAAAAAAATCACACAAGCTATTTTTTCCCTAAACTGAAAAAACGACGACAATTTTAAGTTCGAAAAGTTATTCGAAAGTGTGTTTCAAAGAAAACAAAAACTTAAACATTAATTCATCCTTTTATTGAAAGTTTCAGGGAAATATTTGGAAAAAGTCTTAAGTGGAAAGTGTTTGGAGCATTTGGATTATTCCAAGGATTGAAATTTGTGAGTTATGGTGAATGAAACAAAACCCTGCATAGTAAAAATTTCAAGTATGTAAAAATTATTGTTGATGTTATTATCTTATTTATAATTTAACTAGATTTAGAAAAAAACTTCATACTTACATTCAATGTTGCAACCCTTATTTTCTCAGTACTTCTTTTTGTTTGTTGTGGCTACAAAATTTTACATTAGGGTTTAAATTACTCTACTGTTTCACACAATTACGATTTCACCTTTTAGGGATTTTAGATTTGTTGAATTTGTGAATATATATAGAAATCGTAGGGAGATATGGGGCAATTTTTTGGATTGAATTTGTAACCATGTCAGTCCTCTAAATTTTTATTGTTTTTATTTTTTCTAAAGCCATGAATGTGTCAAAATCGAGGTGTTTATTTTTACAAAATGTATCGGTTCTCTTATCAGCGCAGCACACCACTAATGACATGCAACACACAATGTTTTCTCATTTTTTCATTTCCCGGTTGTTTGTTATTGATGACTTTATACAAATATAGCATCGATAATGGCAGGAACACACTATTTTTTTACTTCCATAAAATGATAAATATAGTGGAAAGAACATACATACTTACTTTTCACTATCAATATAGAAACTAATCAAACGATTTGAAAAATTAGTTCATATGTAAACTACAAGAGGTGTTCCAAGAGAAAAGGTTAATGAGACTTGTTAGACTTACAATAGAAAAAACATACAACATCAAAAAAGAATCATTGAAAAAAGTAATATTCCTAAATATGTTTATGATGAATATGTATGTATAACTACTACAAAGTGTTATTCCAATAATAATTTTAATATTTCTATATTATTTACTTTTCATACTAAACATAAAAATTGTTTAATGTAGTCATTTTATATTACCAAGAAGAATATGAAAATCCCAAAGGATGAACGAGGTGATATGCGAAATGTGCCAGTAAGGGTTCCCCAAAAAGTGTACAAAGCGATGGTCAAGGAAATATATATAATTGCATCACAAGAGGAGCCATCTCAACAACAACGTGCTTCAAATGTATGAAATCATTGATTTTCAGGATTATGGGTGAATCCACGGACCTGGGTAACACTTTTTGGCAAGCGCATTTCGGCAAAAACAGAAAAACGCACCTCGGTCGAGGGCTTGTTAAGCCCTCGAC
>LPNX010737331.1:572313-587544 GCA_001517045.1 Pseudotsuga menziesii
AATATCATTAATTAATTCAACATTAAATATTCATTTTCAAATGTTTTGTTAATGCAAAAAATAAAACAAAATGGAACCCGGTCAACAAATAGGACATGATAACAAGGAAAAAATGGGTTGATAGCAAAGTTTGTGAGTATTTGTAATTTCCTTATAAGAAATTAAGATTTCGCAGTGGTTGTTAACAGACAAAGATAAACCATCAAAAGAATTATATAACATTGGTTTAAGAAAGGGTTGTGAGTATATTGTTGGCGCATAAAAATTAATTGTGGATTTTGTAAGTATCTATATTGTTTTACTGCTCTCATTTTATAATTAATAAAACAACAAAAACCCTTTATATTAAATCTATGATTTATGACAGTGCATAAAACTTGTAGGAAACAAAGTATGAAGTGGAGCCAACATAAGACTTGTTGATGGATGGCATGAGATATGGTTTTGAAAGAATGTGTATCATTCATGACTCATATATTACAATGCATATACGTTGCTTTTCAATTTACATTCATATATACTATCTATTTTATTTTTCATTATTCCCAAGAATGTAGATACACTCATTGCACTTTATTTTTATGTTTACAGATGGAAGCTGAGGACAAGGAAAACAATCATGCCAATGATAATTGTTTTTGTCCAAATAGACCAATTAATGCGAAGTGGCTCAAGTATCGATAACAATTCCAACGAAGAGTGATGATCCATATTTAATTTGATGTTAATGTTGTTAAGTTTTCTATGTTGTCATAGCTTGATTCATAACTTGATTAGCATTTAATACATTTTCATAATAACAACATAAAGAGAATCACCGAAAGAAACACAATCACAAGGTACACAACAATTTACCCTGGGAAACCCTAAAGGGAAAAATCCAACAAAACTTCCTCAATATAGATTACCAGTATGCAATGAGAAAATAACAAGGTCTCATAGATAGAGATACCAAACCCCAAGCATAAGAGCTAAGACACCAAAGACATTGGTCCTCCTCCATCTCTCTCTCCTTATTTATCTCTCTTGTGTAATACAAGTGTGAGTGTGTGTGTATAAATGAGGGAGGGCGCCTCCCTATTTATACTAAACTTCCCAATTGACATTTTACCTAACTAGGCCAACCTACCTAACTGGTAGTGCTGACCTACCTAACTAAACTTCACAATAATAATTATAATCATCTTTTCTGGGTGTTATTGACCCGACTTATAATTGAGGGTTTACCTCATGACATTTACACGACCTTTTACATTAGTAACTTCTCCCAAAGCAGGAATAATAATAATGTGAAGTACAAGTAGAATATTCTTTGAAGTTACATCATTTCAGCACTCCCCCTTAACAAGAAGGGTATTCTATTGACAACAACAATAGATGGTGTGGCTCGACACAACATCATCAGAAGGAGAGAGCAAGGAGGAATCTTCAACATCATCTTTTGGAACATCCTCTGGTACATCTATAGATCATCATCAGAATTTTTGAACAACATCATCATCTTCAACACAGAGCTAGAGCATCAACATCTTTAGTACAAAGATGAAGTATCATCATCGTCATCTTCAGTATAGAGTTGAATTGTCATCGTAATGATATTTAGTACATAACTAAAGTAACATCATCAACATCTTTAGTACAGAGTTGAAGTAACATCATCTACATCATGGAACTTGGGGATCATCATATGCAGCATGGAACTAGAAGATCATCTACGGCGTGGAGTTGGAGCATCATCATATGTAGTATAAAACTGGAGCATCATCTGAAGGATGGAGCTGGAAAATCATCATCATATGCAACATGGAACTGAGACATCATCAACAACATGGGGCTGGAGCATCATCATACGCAGTATGGAACTAGAGCATCATCTGTAGCATGGAGCTGGAGAATCATCATCATATGCTGGAACATCATCATGTACATAACAACTGATACATCACTAGAATTGACAGCACAAGGTTGGATCATCAACATAAATACATAATAAAAACAACAACATGTGAAATCATCATCAACAGCTTCAGGCTAGAGCAACACCATCTATGGCAGGTATAACAACAACCAATGGGATCCTTCCTTTTGGAATTATGGGATCATGGACAACACATCTATGGTACTCAAACAGTCCTTCCTTTCGGAATTACAGGATCAAGTATTTTAAGAGCTACCAATACTAATCATAATTAACACATACATACAGAGGACGATCCTTCCTTTCAGAATTAAGGGATCAAGTCCATCACTAACATCCTGGATGATCCTTCCCTTTGGAATTACGGGATCAATTCCACTTACTAAAATTATGGATTTTCCTTCCTTTCAAAATTATGGGATCAATTCCACTACTCACATTCAATATGATCCTTCCTTTCAGAATTACAGGAACTACTAACATTTTGGATGATACTTCATTTCCAAATTACGAGATCAAGTTCACTACTAACATTCTGGATTACCTTTCAGAATTATGGGATCGAGTCCACTACTAACATTCTGGACGATCCTTACTTTCTTAATTGCAGGATCAAGTCCACTACTAACATTCTTGATGATCCTTCCTTTCATAATTATGAGATCAATTCCATTACTTCATCAGTATTTAAGACAATCCTTCCTTTCAGAATTACAGGATCAAGTCTAAGGATGATTAGTCCTTCCGCATCAACATTTAAGATGATCCTTCCTTTCAGAGTTATGAGATCAAGTCTAAGGATGGTTAGTCCTTCCACATCAAAATTTAAGATGATCTTTCCTTTCGGAATAATGAGATCAAGTCTAAGGATGGTTAGTCCTTCCACATCAACATTTAAGATGATCATTCCTTTCAAAATTATAGGATAAAGTCTAAGTAAGGATGGTTAGTCCTAACTTCAACATCTTGGATGATCCTTCCTTTTAGAATTACAGGATCTAGTCCAATAATATCAACATATAAGATGATCCTTCCTTTCGAAATAATGAGATCAAGTCTAAGGATGATCAATCCCAACATCATCATCTTGGACGATCATTCCTTTCGAAATTATGAGATCCAGTACAACAAGATCATCATTTAAGACGATCGTTTCTTTCAGAGTTATGTGATTAATTATAAGGACGATCAATCCCAACATTATCATCTTGGATGATCCTTCCTTTCAGAAATATGAGATCCAATCCAACAAGATCAACATTTAAGACAATCCTTCCTTTCGGAATTACGGGATCAAGTCTAGATGATCAATCCCAACATATTCAACTTGGATGATCCTTCCTTTCAGAATTACAGGATCCAGTCCAAAAAGATCAAAATTTAAGAATATCCTTCCTTTCAGAATTACGGGATCAAGTCTAAGGATGATCATTCTCAACTAAGCTACCTGCTGTGATCAGGATTCCATATCATCAATACTACTCCCCCTTTTTAGGGAAGTCCTTACGGACAACACCAATATTGTCTCGGATGTTTTCAAACTTCACATGGGACATAGGCATAGTCAACACATCTGCAACCTGCTCATCTGTGCTTAGATATTGGAGCTTTATAGATCCCTTATGCACCATGTCACCAAACTAGAAGTATCCAATTTCTATGTAATTCGTCTTATCATGGAACACAGGGTTATATTTTATCTTCTTAAATATTTGGTTATCACATAGAATCACAGTAGCATCCATATCCATATCGAATAGATCTGATAACAACTTCTGAAGCCATAAGGATTCACAACTGGTGGAACAAGCTGCAATATATTATGATTCTATAGCCCTAAGAGCAACACTGGACTGTTTCTTGCTTATCCATGAGATCATGGATGACCCTAGAATAAAACATCCTCTTGAAGTGCTCTTTCTATCTGAGACACTTCCTGCCCAATCTGAATTTGTATAACCATACATTTCGAAGTCATGATCGCTAGTATAACTAAGACCATAATCTATTGTACCTTTTAGGTACCTCATCACATGATTTGTAGCTACCAAGTAAACGTGTCTAGGTTCAACCATATACTGAGTCAAATTGTTAGCAAATCATATCTGGCTGGGTATTCGTCAGATACATCAATGAACCAATGATCTGTCTATATAGTGTCACATCCACTAATTCTAATGAAGCATCAACCAACAAATTCAAGTGTGTATCCATGGGTGTGGCCATGGATTTACATTCCAACACGTCAAATTTTTTCAAGATTTCCATTGCATACTTCCCTTGTTTAAGGAAGATTCCTTATGGCCTCTGCCATACTTCAATACCTATAAAATAATGAATCAAGCAAATATATTTCATTTCAAATTCTCCAGCGATCAACTTCTTCTTACACTTAGAGATTTACTTCTCATTACATGTCAGGAATAAGTCATCCACATACAACAATAATTTGACAGGTTCATTATCTATAACCTTCAAGTAAAGGTTAGGATCAACCTTACCTTTGGTAAATCCCAAGCTCTTCAGAAAGCTATCAATTCTTCAATACTAATCTCTTTGAGCTTGTTTCATTTCGTGTAGATCCTTCTTCAATTTGTAGATATGTGTTCTTCAGTCTTCGACTTCAAAACCTTGTGTTTGTTCTATGTACACTTCTCATTCAATAACACCATTTAGGAAGGTTGCTTACACATCCATCTGATGTAACTTCCATTCTGTCTTGGTTGCTAGTGCTATGATGGTTCTGATAGAAATGTACCTTTCTACCAGAGAAAGTGTGTCTTCATAACCGATTCCTTCTTTTGAGGGAATCCACATGCCACAAATATGGATTTGTAATTCTCAATACTTCCATTAGTTGTATGTTTTAGCTTGTAGATCCATTTGAAAGATACCACACTTTTTCCTTCTGGCTTGGGAACTGTTTGCCATACATCATTCTTCATTATGGATTGGGATTCTTTCGTCATAGCTTATACACATTCTTTATTTTGAATAGGTGCTTCAAAACAAGTAGGTTCTTTGTCTACATGATCAGACATAAAATCTACATAGCTAGGAAATGGCTTTGGCTTCTTGCTTTTCCTTTTGGATCCTTCTGGAGCACCATACCTTTATGCTTCTTGAATAATATCATAGACCCAAGCTAGATTTATCTTGTGGGCGATATTCATGTGGGGAGGCTTGGGGATCCAACATGTCATGTTCTTCTGAAAACTCATCATCATGAGAATGTTTAACTTACTTAATTGGTTCTACAACTCTGGGAGCTACAACTTCTTCTTCATATGTTTTTGTAGGTTGGAAATTTCTCTACTTATTGAGAGCTACATATTCATCAAAGGTTACATCCCTGCTAGTTTACATATGATGGTAACCTGATATATATATTCTAAAGGCCTTGGAGACCTCACAGTAGCCAATAAATATTCCTTTCTTTTTGGAAGGATCTAATTTTGTTCTTTTCTCTTTTGAACAAACACTAGACATCCAAATATCTTGAGGTGTCGTACCTCTGGTTTCTTGCCGGTGAACATTTCTTCAGGTTTTTGAATCCAAGTGCACTATGGGATATTCTGTTCTGGACATATATTGTTGTCCTTGTTTCTTCATTCCATAAGTACATAGGAATATATTGATCATGGATCAAGGATGCTTCTGAGTGACCTCTTAGTTCATACATGCCACCCTCTAGTGACAGATACATCTTCTATAGAACATATTCTTTAACTTCTAATTTTGATAACTTCATGGGAGGTTCTTCTTATTATTATTCTAAGTTAGCATGATGTCTTTTGTTATTCTGCCTCTTAAATTCTTCTTTCTTTTTTTGACAATTTCTGGGAATGTGTCTTCTCTTTTCACAATGGTAACATTGATACGTGGAGAAGTCTTTTTGCTTGTAATTTCCCTTTTTATTCTTTTGAAACTTCTTAGGATGATAAGACCCCTTATGAGTTTCCTTCTTGAAATGATGCTTTCCTTTTCTTCTTCTGGTGTGAGTATCTAGAGCATGGTCATCTTCTCTAAGTAGTGCTTCTCAGTTAGCAACTTAGCTACTATAGCTTGTTCTTGAACACATTCTTCCCATAGCATATCAAATTTTAGGATTTCCTTCCTTGCACAGATTGTCTAGATGAAGGAGTCCCATGGTCTAATAAGAACATTGAGAGTGGTCATTACTAGTTCAATTTCATCAATTGTCTTCAATTGCTTCTAGTTTTTCTTTGAATTTAGAGAATCTTGTGAAGTATTCATTGATGGATTCACCCTTGCTCATCTTTGTACTTTTGAGTTGGGCTCTCAAGTTCATCTTTCGATTGATGTTTCTTCCTTCATACATTCCTGATGGGGCATCAAACATCTCCTTATGTGTATACTTAGAGGATACTTGAGGAATCAAGTGATCCTTGATTGAATCGGCTATGATCCTGTTATCCCTAATCATATCTTTTTTGAACTTTTATTTTTCTTCACCTTCTTCGGAATATGACACAATTCAATTGATAAAATTTGCAAGATCATTCTCTTCTAGAATGAATCCTATTATGTATTTCCAAGCACATAAGTTTTCTATACCTTCCAACTTGTCATCAAGCTTAGTGCTTGGAGACATCTTGTCTCGGAGATCAGAAAATGACAAAAAATAGAAAATTTCTCAGAAATGAAAATTGTACTCACCAAAAGATGCGCTTGACTGAGGTGAGTATGATGGTACAATCAGTTTATGAAGAATCCAAATTCTAACCCTTGAAACTGGACTTACAAGATTTTAGACTGTAGTTTTTTGTTATGTTTTCAGTTTTCTGGTTTCAAACCAAACTAGGGCTTAACTTTCTTGAGGATATTCCCATTGGAAAAATTCGATCTTGGTGCCAAAAGATGCTCCTAGGAGGGGCACACTCCCTTATGTCACTTGCACTAAGAAAATTGACTTTATCAAAAATCCCTAATTTCCATGTCCGGAGAAAGAGAGAGAGAGAGATTTAGCTCATGAAAGATGCTCTTTTCAGGCTAGCTCTGATACCGTGTTAATTTTTCTATTTTGTCATAGCTTAAGTCCTAACTTGATTAGAATTTAATGCATTTTCATAATAATAACATAAATATGATCATTGAAAGAAACAAAATCAGAAGGTACTCAACAATTTACCCTGGTAAACCCTAAAGGGAAAAACCCAATAAAAACTCCTCAATATAGATTACCGGTATGCAATTACCAAAGAAAGAGGTGTCATAGATAGAGATAAAAAACTCCAAGCATAAGATCTAAGACACCAAAGACATTGGTCCTCCTCCTTCTCTATCTCTCCTTCTTTCTCCCTCTTGTGCAATACAAGTGTGAGTGTGTGTGTATAAATGATGGAGGGAACCTCCCTATTTATACTAAACTTCCCAGCTAGAATTTTACCTAATTGGGCCAACCTACCTAGGTACACTTCATAATAATAATTATAATCATCTTTTCTGGGTGCTATTGACCCGGCTTACAACTAAGGGTTTACCTCATGACATTTACATGACCTTTTACATCAGTAACATCTATCAAAGGAGGAATAATAATAATGTGAAGTACAAGTAGAATATTCTTAGAAGTTACATCATTTCAACAAATGCAAGCTATTGTAGCTTGTTGCGTATTTTGAAATAATTGTCTGTGAAACTTGGACATTTTGTATAATAATGTATTGGACATATTGTCGGAATTGAAAAAAATGGGTTACCAATAAGTGTAACAATTACATGCATGTTGACTTTTTGATTTTTTTTATCCCTATGTTTTCCTATTTTGTATGTATAATAAAATAAACTTTTTATTCAATTGCATTCTTCATTTTTTTTGTCAAACATTACATGTGAAACGATACATTGGTAATTAAATATATGGATGATTAAATATTACAATAGATGTTTTCATCTATGATATAAGAAATTAATCAAAACAAACTTAATAATTAAAATTGAAATGAATAGTACTAAAAAAATATTTCAATTTCAAATAAATAATGGAATTCAAAAATAAAATATATAATTTATATATTTCACTACAATGTCAATAGTCGTTTAAAGAATCATATGTGGTGCCTTTGATAATTAATGTCACTTTGGTGCATCTCCTCGAACACAAAAAAAACTCACATCACAATCATTAAAAGTGAAATGAATAGTACTATAAAAAAACTTTCAATTTTAGAAGAATAATGGAACAAAAGAATATATAATTGATATATTTGGATGCAATGTTAGTAACCACTGTTTGAATAATCATATGGGGTGATTTTGGTAATCGATGATGCACCGTTGTGTCTACTCAAATTCTCTGCACCGATGTGTCTACGCGAACTCTCCGCACTTGTGCATTTATGTAAATTCAACACTGTTAAATTTTAAAATCAAGATTCCCACTTGCTAGACGGTGTCATTGGTGCGTTTTTATTTTTTTTCGCAATAGTGCATATCAATGGATTATATGTACCAATAATGATGAAATATTACTTGAATCAATGATTTATATGTTTTTAAGTGCCTCGGTGCATTCTAGTTATTTAAATGCATCGAGTTATTTTGATAGATTATAAGCACCAGTGCATAACACAATTGAACACACCAGTGTGCTCATATTAATCGATTGCGTTGCCAAAGCTAAAAAATAAATTTTGTATGGTGTGTACGATGTGACTAGTTACATCAATGTTTTTTTTTAGATAAGAAAACACAAGTGCATATAATCTATACATAATCAATGGTATAACGTTGAAATTTTGTTATTTCCAATGCTCATTCTGTTTGATTACACCAGTGAAAATACTTTACATTGTACAATACTGGTGTGTTGTGTTATGTAAGGCACCAATGTGCCTATATTGAACAAAACAAATTGATACAAAAACATCCGCTAAAGCATCCAACCACTGAGTTTTTTTAGTTATAACATATGTTCGTTATGACCTTCGTTAAAACATCCACTAGCATTAGTGGAGGTTGTAGCAGTGGTTTTTTTACTTTTTTTTTCCAATATTGTAACACTAAAATCCTCCGCTATAGGCTCTTTTCCTTGTAGTGGAAAGACCTATTTCCCATGAGAATAAGGTAGTACCAATACTAGATTGTATGGCCCAATAATTGGTGCACTGAATCTCATTGGTTTTCCACCCTGTGACGAGGCCACTCGATCTACCAGTTGCATCAACATTGACAAAATCCCATTTGAGAAAAAGTTTCTTAATATCCAATATAATACCATAATCTTTATCCAGTGATAACTGAATTAAAATAGCAAAATAGTTTTGTGAAATAATTAATCTCTTCAAAGTGATATTTTTATAGGTAAGCCCCAACCCCCTAGCATTGAAATGCATAATGATAATTGAGTAAATGAGACACATGGATGACTTACTCTAAGATTCCCATCAATGGTCAGTTGTTTTCCTGCTCTAACATATTGGATGGCTTGGTCCCTGGTAGATCATAATAGGGATCTTTTTCCCCTGAGTCTTTGAGGTGGATAAGGGGGGTTTGATCCAAGCCTGAAGTTTCTATAAATTGTCACTTTGGTTTTGTCCCTTGTTCAAGGTAGAAGTTCATAACCATGGCCTCCAGACAATGCAAGAATCTTGGAATCAGAGATAGCATCATTGAAATCCATGTGATCAAATGGCTCTTCACTATAGTGGTCCTACCAAATTTTAGGAGCTACTGCATAGCTAGTATTTCCGAGCTTGGGATGGTAAAAAGGGGGAGGAGCTAGAGAGGCTATATCATCAAGATTATGTGGGGGGGGGGGGGGGGGGGTAGCAAAAAGTTATGGTATAGAACTGTAATAAGCATGAGCCTTTTGAGATGAAGTGGCAGATTCAACAAGTCCTGGCTAAGTAGAAATCGACGCCATGTCTGCCTTTAGGTGTTCGGTGCAAGGAAGGGTGGCCTGATAAAGGTAACGAGGTGATCTAATATGAAACCCAAAAATTCCCCATCACCCCAAGTATTTAGGTCCAATATGTGTAGGGTTTCGGCCAACAATGCAAATGGTAGACAAAACCCTATTAGTGATACCACTTCTATGGCTAAATGGAAGCGATAAAATGCGGGGTTTGTATGGTTTAGCTGGAAAATTACCCAAAAAAATATTTGTAGAACCAGCAACCAGACTTGGTAAAAATAGTTGCACTGCAGTAGCCACTCTGTCAATGGATTCCTTGTGGCTAGCTAAAGGAGAGGAAACCTATGGATGGCAAGTAATGGGATGACAAGTAGTCTTTGGAACCCAAACTCAATAAATCATAAGATATCCATTATTCTTTTTCTTATACATGTGGTTCCTTCTTAATGGATAAGGGCATTCCTTAACAAGATGTTCTAGAGAGTGGCAGTGACTCCAATGGAAGGGTATACTAGAGTAGTCTAACTTTTGAGAGATAGAACATCCCCCAATCGATATGCACATTTCCACATATAAATCCTCTCTCATGTCAATGTCAACAAGAATCTAGGAAACTGACATATGCCTTGTATCCATAAATCTCATATCCTCATAAACAAAATGGCACAATTGTGATCCAATCATGTTAAAGATGTCCATAGACCAGAGCTACAAAGGAAGGCCCAAAAGGTTAACCCATATCCTTTGTGAATAAATCATGGTTCTCCTAGCATCAAAAAATGCTAACCACTGAAGCAACTTTAGGGGAGCCAAGTCCCAAAACCAGGTAGCATTGAGCAACATAATAGAATCCTTAGGGTTGTCTAGAATGACACCTAGCCATCATGTGGCTAGATAATAACACTTAGGATATTAATCTAGTGTACAAGACCAGATAAAAAGAGGCACATTCCCTGACCTGAGATTATGCCCACCATGGCATTGTTTAACATAACTCGAAAATCACCCATCTACACATCTTCATTGAGTCCTAGTATAATCTTAGTGCTCTTCCTCTTTAGCTTAGAGCATGATTTTCTTGGTGACAAACCATTACTAGGGTTTTTAGTTAGGGCTTGAGCACAAGTAAAAGTAGGAGTGGATACATGACAAGTAGAAGAAGTGATTGACCGAACCTGTCTGCAAGGATTGTTAGCTATATATTTTGGTGGTGGGTCCAGAAGTGGGACTATGGATAAATCCCAAAAACGTTTAAAAGCATTAAAAACCATAGTTGTTAGGTCCATATGGTTAATAGTTAGGTGAGATCTTATGATATGACATCAATGGAAGACATAGAGCAGAGTGCGAACAATACAAGTTCTAGGGAATCATTAAGGGAACCAGGTGCACCATACAAGATGGATGTGTATGGAGAAATAAACTATAATGATAATAAACCCCTGTCTAGACCAGATAGGCCAAATATTCCTGGGATACACATAAAGAACTTATGGATCTCATAGTGATTAACTAATATTGAATTAAAATGGCATTAAATCCTAATTCCGATTAGTAAGATGGCATTAGACCCTGGTGCATAGCTATGAAATTTAAGAACAAGTCTATTGGCGTTGTGTCGTTTTTATATGAAAATGCTATAAATTTTGTTTTATCTTTTATTCCTTGTATTTTAGCTATGTTTTTATATCCTAGTTGGATAGCTAACAATATAATAAAAATAATATGATATTTGGATACAACCTATTAGAAGAATAAAGAGTATTTTTCATAATCATTTTGTTTGGTTGTCAATTGGAGACAATTTTACTATGCAAGAAAATATTTATAATTGGAATAATCCACCAAAGAGAGAATGTCTAATGAATGTGATCATTCTTCATGGTCACATGCTGGAGAAATCATACAATCACCATATATTTTGAAAAACCACATATCAACTCCATTGATGCTTTCATTTAGAGAAGTTGTAAAAAATCTACATGGAATGCTAAACACAAACAAAATACTAGGTTCTAGCTTAAAAAACAAGATTTATTGTGAATTATACAATTATACTTTTTATAGTTTATCTGCACAACAATATTTAACAATTAACACATTTCCTCATTTTACAATGAATGGAAAAAGCTACAATAACATTACTAAAAGGATGTAACACCATCTCGAAGATTCTCACAAGATTTTCTTTGGAAAAAATAATATACCAATAATGGATTGGCTAGACTATACATCTATTGCAAATGAGAATCCCATTAATTAAAAAATGAAATACAAGTTCATTTTGCATGTCTACAAAATGCAACAACATCGTTCCAATGTTGGGATCATGCCACAAAATGGTGTTCACATTGTTGCCATATTTTCCTACTTGAACTAAGGTGATAAACATCATGAGACCTTGAAAAGACCATTGTAAGATAATGCAATACCCTATTGGTAAGCCCCCGGTCATTGGTGTGTTTGCTTATTATGTTTTCTTGAGATGGAACTGGTACTAGGACTATAGACCTTTTTTTCACCAGAGAAAAAAGCGTACTTTTTAATTCAAAACTAAATAAAAAGTACAAAAATATCTAACATAGTTAAGAAAAAATGACTATTCCATGCTCTTTCAAAACTCCCACTTCGACTGAGATATCAAGAATAAACTAATTCTTACATTCCTTCAAAGATCATAGCTAGATCCCAAAAATCCAAACAGAAAAGTGTTGATCCCCAAAAAACTGGTGCAAAAATACTAACTAAGCCCCAAACATAGAACTAAATATCCCACAACTTCAAAACAAAGAATTAGATATCATAGATATTTATGAGGCCAATATTAGTTTGAATATTATCCAGCCATTCTTCCCAATGGAGCAATCCTTCTCTGCCTTCCAAAGGAGACTATGAAAGTTTATCAACTAGATGATTCTGCTCTCGGTATATATGTTGAAAATAAATATGAAATAAATTCTTAAGATCCAAACGTATCCTTTTGCACCATGGTAATAATGAGACAAATTCCAAATTAAAGTCACCTTGCACCCATTTAATAGTGACCTTGGAGTCACCATAAAATTTAAGAGTCACTATACCAAATATAGAAGCAATCTTGCATAAACAACAAAGATCTAATAACATTTCCTTCATGTTTGAACATGTTCCACATTGAAGTTGAAAATTAAAACTATGGGATTTGTTACTCATTAAAACTGTACCAGAAGTACAAAGTCCATCTCTTGCTACACCATCAAAGAATCCAAAATCACCTGTATTCTAAATATCTTTCATAACCCTGGGTTTTGCAGAAATATTGTTTTCATGCCAAACTATTTTCCAAATTTAAGTTATGTAAGTAGATCGATATCTTGTCTTGCAGGTGATCTTTAAAGATGTTAGTATTCCTGAAATTCCAGATTTTCCATGAGCTAATTGCAGGTAAAGTATGAAACTCTCTACAATTTTTATACCAAAAATACCATAAATGATTAAAATTATCTCCTTCCCAAATTCTAGGAATATTAAGAGCAATACACACATTCTTCTAGATGTTGATAGTAAATCTACAGTTAATCAACAAGTGATCAACTGACTATACATCCATTTTATAGAGAAAGAAAATATTTGGCCCATACCATCCCTTTTTAATGAGATTGTCCGAGGTTTTTAGGCAATTTTGTAGAGCTAACCACATAAAGCATTTTATTTTCATTGTGATTTGCCACTTCCACAAGAAGCTAAGGAGAAGCATCATGGAACCTATTGTAATACCCCCTAGTTACTTTTGATATTTTATTGTCAAGTCATTGTGGGTAACCCTCTGTAGCTAGGGTTTTCACCCTAGCTTGTGCTAATGAGCACCTACTAAGGAATCTGGAATCCTTAGTAGCAGTTCAAATAAAGATAAACTGAAACAAAGATTAATCTAACTACGTTCTTGAAGCAAAAGCGGTAAAAAGTAAATAACATGAAGCAAAAACAGTAAAGAAATGTATAATGGTTTTTATTGATATTACCTCCAATGAGGAGGTTGATGGAGTCCGTTGCACTGGTCCGATGTCGGTGGCTCCGAGCTCCAAGCTGTTTCCTTTCCTTTTCCGGTGGTGGAAATTGGCCAAAAAGAGTTCTCAATGGTGAAAGTAGCTTGATGGTAAGCTAGGGTTTCGAGAATAATTTCGGCAGAGGCAGGATGCTTATGATAATGGATGTGAAATGAGGGGTCTCCACCACTTATTTATAGTTTTTTAGTGGAGTGATAGCCCATGGTTTTGGAAACCATATGGTTTAGGGCAGCTTGTTTAGGGTTTTTTCCTCCTTTTCCTCATTATTTTATATTTTTTCTTCCCTTTTGGGGATTTTGCTATTTTAGAGGAATTTTGGACGTTTTTGGAGGAAAAAAGGGGTTTTTTGGCCTTTTGGAGGCATTTTTGGGCCTTTTGGAGGCTTTTTAGATGGTTTATGGCCTTTAAGAGGCATTTTAGGCCTTTTGGATGCTTTTTAGATGGTTTTATGGCCTTTTAGAGGCATTTTAGGCCTTTTGGAGGCTTTTTAGTGGGATGTTCAGGGAAATATGGTAGGCAAATGGACAAATGAGCCATGTAGTGGGGTAGATGAGGTAGTTAACCATTTTTGGGTGTTAACAGATTGCCCCCTGATGTGCGAGGGCAGGAGCTCATCGTATGGCCGATGGACATCATGAGTCATATTTGGTTTGTGTTGGGGTGTGGAGAAGAGAAGGAAGCAACTGAAGTCTGGGACACCGATCTCGAACCACCTGCAAGGACTGAAAAGTACATAACCTCAATAATGGATGAGGGATCATCTGAGAAGATGGACGAGGCGGGCATTCCCATGCTCGTATCAGAATATAACATAGCAATATAAATGGTCCTCAAATACTGGATGAGGAAAAAATCTCAATATATGGACGAGGCGGGCATTCCCATGCTCGTATCAGGATATATAAAAATAACTGTGTGAGGCCAAAAATGAAGGACCTGTAGTAGATAAGCACTGTGCATATCATGAGGGTCCGGAAGGGACACAAATATGGATCATACTACTGAGCTGATCATGTCTGAGCTGACAAACTGATACACTGGAATGGCAGCAGTGCTACTGAATGTGGTTCTGAAGGAACTGATGCGCTGCTGGATCAGAGTGAGAAGGGTCACACTCGTAATGGTACACTGATCTGGAACTGAACTGGGTACTCAAAGAAGCATAGAACTGAATGGCTTCCGAATACAATCGCCAACGCAGCCCAGACATCCACGGGAACATATAACTGGGCGTTCCGAAGTGACTCACCAATGTGCTAGAGTCGGGGGAAATCCGGGGTCTTCGCCACAGAATGGAAAGGGTATATATCCTGCGTGATTCTCAACGATGCGAATAAGGTGCTGAAGTCGAACATGTGAGAAACAACCATTCGGAGAGGCAATAATGA
>LPNX010737334.1:3698-14193 GCA_001517045.1 Pseudotsuga menziesii
ATAAATCAAAATCATTATGTGGACTAGCTATGTAGGTAAAATACCAACTACCAACAGAAAAAGAATTCACTACATCTATCATATAATCAAACATAGGTGCAATAAAATTAGGGGTGTAAAAGACTAAAGGATAGTAAACATATGTGCAATTAAATTAGGGATGTGAAAAATAGGAAGAAATAGATGTAATTTCTACCCAATGAGAAACATGTTTATTGTGATGGCTCTTAGACATTCATATAGTAGATTCTATTTTTAAATGTACTTATGAAATACACTTTTGACTATTTTGCTATATACAATCACTAATTTGATATTATCATTAATATACTTGTTTTTCGTGAAATTTGTTCAAGGTTCTTTATCTGGTTCCCCTGCCTTTTTCCTAAAAGAGAATGAATCATAAGACAATGGTTGTAATACAGGTATGTCATGTATGTCGAAGTAAAATAATTGTGAAGACTCCTCATTTCTCATAAACACATTTGCATAACTTATTTTCCAATTGTAGGAGGATGCAACTTATAAGGTGGTAAAAGGTGATGAAGGTCGTAACTACTTCTACTGTTTGGCCCCTGAATGTAATGGTCTATGCCGCAGTAGGTGTCATGATTTTAACAACCATAGGATAAAGGTCCATTCATGGGATCCAATAACATTACGCGTTGGTGCACCACCGGGACCAAACTATAGAGTTAGATCTCAGTCATTTAAAAAAAACGAACGAGATCGAAAAAATTACAATATAGAATACCAAGTGAAGAAGAAGAGAAATAGAACAGAGAATATTGCAATTCGAGCTGAGATGAGAAAGGAGGTACAAATAATTCTATACCACTTTATTTTATTTTTTCACTACCTCATTTATGAGATAATCTATATGTGTGTTTTACAAGCAGGGTGTGAAATCTGTGCAAGACCTGAGTATTGAATCCTTGGGTCGAATAAAAGAACGTGTTTCTATTTTTGATGCTCAATCGATGGATTTAAGAGAGAAGATCAAGAATGATTTACGTAAAAAGATAATAAAAGAGAAGAATTGGAATATGCTCCGTGCAATGTTCAATGAGTCCCCTCTTGTAAGATTGTAGTCACTCTCATTTAGAATTTTTTAATCATAGATTTTTAATAAATCATTTATTGTTCAAGGAATTAACATTATATTTACATGATTTCCTTATAACAGAGGAATGAAGAAAATTGTTCCCAACCAAGGGAAAAAGTTGTATCCTCCAGTGAAGGGATTGAGAGGGTGACAAATTCCTTCAATGTAGAGGGAACAACCTCGACGAATTCAGCTAAAAAAATCATAGGTACATTTTTAGATAATTTGTCAGAAATGGGGGCACATGATAACAGTGGAGGAGAACAAATGAGGGGTTCTGAACCATTTGTGGATGAAGTACATATTTCCGTTCCCGAGGACTCAATCCATGTTGTTGATCGTATGGGTTCATTTAGAAAAGATAATGGTTTTGTTAAAGAGAGTGCATTAGAGGAGATGTCTCATTCATGTGGTGGGGATTCTTTGATTCCTGTATATGATAAGACACCAACCGACTCTACCAATGAACACATGGTTCAATTTGAACCTCTACTTGGGATGCCTTTTCAGCTCTCTTCTGTGCGGAGTTCTATGCCAGTATTTGATATGACACCAGAGGATGATCATACCATATTTGATATGACACCAGAGGATATAATCCCAAAATATGTTCTCGCAAATAATAACATGGGAATAGAACTTAGAGAAGAAGTAACGGCTAGTATGAACAATAACACAAGCATTGAAGGAGCTAATTTTCATCCTGTCGTAGACACTAATCCAAAATTTCATCAAAAGGGACGCAAAAGGACATTTCTTACCCCAGAGGAAGCAAAAAAGCAAGGATCGAAATACGTACACCCTTCTTTCTACTCGCAATCTATTGCACGCACAAAGAAGCCACGCAGTTGTGTCATCAACAAAAAATGATCTTATTGCACACACCCAAAAACTATACACTTTTTCTATGAACAAAATTTAATGTTCAATGCGACGTTGAAATTTTGATTTAAATGTAATGTTCAATATAACATTGAATTTTTGGGAACGTAAAAACTATCTTGTTATTGTATATTTCATGGATTTTATTAAAAAATTTCAAAATATTAGTGGCGTGACTTTTTCAAATCATTACATGACATTGACTGCTCATTTTAACTTTTGTTTTGTTATTGATGAACCTTGCATTTATTTTTATTGTCATGTTAGTTTTAAACATTGCATTTATCAATACAGTTTAATATTTCTTCGAAATTTTGTAAGTACATGAATTTTATAAATCAACTCCAAATTAATAGTATTAGTTGTTTCAATTTATTGTTTTATTATTTTTAAACCTTCCATTTAACTATATGGTTTTACAACTTTTTTTTAAGATTATTGAAACATGGATTTTATAAATAAATTTCATTTACTATTGAGAAGTCTCTATATTTGCATACTTATAATTCGTGATATGTTTCTCCTATGATCATAAAAATAGTATATTTGTTAAATATGTTCTCGTATCTTCTTATGAGGTATAGGATTTTCAATGTATTTGATTAGTTTTATAAAACATATTTCATTTTTATGCAACTTGTATAGATATGGTAAAAAAGGGAAAGTGGGAAGAAATTTTAGAGTTGGAGGTTGAAGACCCCGAGGATATGATTATATTTTCAGTTGAAGATTTGACGTGGACGCAAGTTTATGGGGACCAAGTTGCAGTTATTCCGTATTCACGATTTCAGGATTTTATAAGTGGAGAGGAATCAAATCCAAATGCCCCGACTAAATTTGTTGTTTATAAAGAACGAGTAAGAGATGTGGAGGATATCACCCGTTCACGCATTGATACATATTTGGAAAATGCTGTGTGAGTCAAAATTTGTTCAATCTGTTTATAAACCTATAATTCAAGGTCAATTTGCAAAACATGTGACAATATTATGCCTAAATTGTTGTGATTATTTGTGTTTAGTTATTGGTGTGCATATGGTCCAGAATCCAAGCGTAGAGTTACAAACGATAACAGGACAACGAGTGTACAAACCACTACCAAGAAAAAACGCAGTCCACGTGAGAGCATTAAAGTTGGTTGCAATTGCCATTTCATTATGCGACGGCTTTTCCAAAGGCCAGAAGATGCCATTATAACATACACTCACTGTAGGCATGTTGATACGTATGGCATTGTTTGCCATGGAGAGAATGTGATCGGGAAGCCTAAAACATTTAACTTTGCACCACATTTGTCATCAGATATTGGAGTCAGTGTCGAACAAATGATTAAAGATGGTTTCAACGTTTCAATGGTTTGGGATAAATTTCTATCTGATGTAGAGCACAAATCTGGTGAGTTGTTTACAGGGGTGACTCGAGATACCTTGATGACTAGGAAAGACATTTTAAACATTTACCACAATATAAGGAGGAAAGAATATGTGAAGGATGATAGAGATCCAGTTAGTGTTGAATTTTGGTACAACCAATTTCCAGATAAATTTTTCTACTACCAAAAGCAAGATATAGTGCAAGGAATTCCATTCATTATTGGTATACAAATAGGTTGGATGCGTTCCATGATGGTGAGGCATTCACACAATGATATTATATCAATGGATTCCACTTTTAGCACAAATATGTATGGGGTACGTTAATATTGATTATAGCTCTCATTTCTTTTCACTTTTTAAATTTAATTATTTTATTGAATATATAATTCCAATTGAGTTCTTTGAATGCAGTACCAACTATATACATTGATGGTATTCGACAAACATCGTAATGGTGTCCCAATAGCATGGGTTATTTCATCACAAAACACCACTGGAGATCTTAGTAACTGGTTGTCATCACTATTTATTGCTGGATTGAAAGAACGTTCAGATTGGATTGTTCGAGCCTTTATCACAGATGATGCCGTTGCTGAGATTGAAGCGTTAAGGTGACATTATTTTTAAGAGGCATTAAAAAAATATTACATTAAAATATATAACTTATACCCTTATTTTGTAATTCCATTTTAGGAGGGTAACCAATTCCACCATATTATTGTGCATTTGGCATGTGCATCGAGCATGGCTAAAGAACATCCAAAATAAAGTTCATGGAAGAGAAAAGAAAGCGCAAATTTATCATGCTCTTGGAGAAATTATGCACTCTTGCCATGATGATGAATCTGTGCAAGATGCAGTTAAACGGATGCTTGAAAAGTTCCAAGATCAAAAGAAATTTATAAATTATTTCCAGAAAACTTGGTTAGCAAATAATAAAATCCGTAAGTGATTCATAGTGTCCATGTATTTATATATTCTATGATCGCATGCATTCACACATTTTTTTTTTGCTGACATTTTTTTTTCTTTAGATACGTGGGCAAAGGCTTATCGCAAATTTCCTCATTCTAATCAAGATACAAACAACGCAATAGAATCCTATCATGGGTTTATAAAAAGGAGGTACATATATGAGGAGAACAATGCACACAATCGTCGGGTTGACTGGTTAATCTATGTATTGTTAATGAAAGTTGAACTACATTACATTCATAATCAACGATTGAAAGAAGTCGAGGTTACAAGGCCAAAAAAATCTAAGAAACAGTTAATTCTATCAAGGTATAGAGTAACTCAAATACCAGATGAAGATTGCATGCATTACAAAAATAAAACAGATCATTTTCTCGTTCGTAGCCAAAATGAGGGTACCCATGATACCTGGTATCATGTCATATATACAGGATCAGAGTTTAATTTTTGTACATGTGATTGGGCATTGAATGGAAATGTATCTAAACATATATTAAAGGTTGAGATGTTGGTAAGTAAAGATGGTGAAGGAATTGAGGTATTACCAAATGCTTCCAATCCAATTCTTGAGTCACCTAGACCAATAGTTGACTTAAATGACAATATTCCTTTCAACCCTTTATTGGAACTCCAAAAACAAAAACCTTCTGAAGATATAATGTTTCCTCCATGCGTCGATTCTTCTAAATATTTAGAGAATCTGTCAAATCCGATTCATCTTGCCACTGTAGGGTTGGACCATTTAGTGTCTGAAGATAACGAATTGGAAATTCTTATGTTAGAAAATAAGCAATATGGGAGGGCTATATTAGATAACCCAGGTACAATTTTGGAGCAAGCACGTGCACTTAACAATGGCCTTAAGAACTTATTCAACAATTTAGATCAGGAGTTCAAAACAAAGTTTATAAATACAGTATCTCCATCCAAGATCAATACAAAGAGGCAACATAGTTTTTTGAGCCCAATTAGAAAAAAGAAAATTTGCAGTGGTGAGTCACATTCAACCAAGGATATGCAACAATTCCAAAGGGTTGGACGAGCTCGTGCAAAAAAAGAAAACAGGTATTTCAATTTGATATTTTAATTTACTTTACGTGAGATTGTAAGTTATATTAGTATTCTTTTATCTAGATTGTTGACTTGAATGTAACAATAATAGTATTTTATCCATTGTTGTTATGTAGTCGAGAAGTCCACATCGCATGACATGAGACCTCTTGATGTTCAACATTGTCGAATTCGATTATTTTCTGACAACAGTGTTAAGGATAACACAGGTATTTTATATTATAAAAAATGTAAACACATGCAATTTATGGAATTAGTTGTTGTATATGCAATGTGTTCTAGAATCAAAACATCGCTAAAGGTTATTAAATGGTGTATAATGTTGCATCAAGGAAATGATCTAGTGAAAGAGGTGGACTCAAACATGCCTACAAGACCATTGATTCCATATTTGAATTTATGAGGTATATTGATTCCAGATTTCAATTTATAGCTCGTTTATTATTCCAAATTGTCAATGCTATATAACTTTTAGGAAAAATTTAAAGTAGGGTTTTCACTTCTAATTTCAATGTGTAGTTGTTTGTTGAAGCATATTTAAATTGGGAAAATAGAAACTTTTCTAGTTATGGATTCTATCTTTGATCTCATATATTTGTTGCTTGTGACAGGGGTGTATTAGTTGCTATATTAGCTCGGGTCTTCCAAAAGAAACGCAACTGGAGACTTCAATAAGAGAGAGAGAATCCCGTGGCCCCTTTAATGATATGAAAAAATGTTTTTCAATGGTCAAAAATATTTCGAATCTATTATTACATAGAGTATAAAAAAATCTATAAGTAATGATCAACACCTCAATTTTTGATAAATTTCAAAGATTGGCCATTTATATTTTTTGCATATTTAGATGCTTTGTCATTTATCAATTAGAGACAAGAAAGTAAATTATGTTAGAAAGTGTTTTAGAGTTTATACAGAGTTTATGTGGGTCATTTAAGTGGTTTGATATTGCTCATATATGATGTTTTTTGAGAAACAAAGTTATGAAATAAATGTATCAATTTTTATGATGTGATGGTTAGTTGGAAACTTATGAAATCATAGAATTGGACTTTTTTCTTTTAAAGATATTTGTTAGATACAGATAATTTATTTTATTTATTTATTTATGTTAAATTGCAATTGATCAAACTTAACCAACATATAATTCAAGTATCGCTCCTCATTAATCAAACTCTTATAATTCAAGTATTATTCATTATTGACGAATTCCAGATCCATCCAATCTTATTTCACAAAAATAAAAAAGTAATTCAAAATATTAAAAATAATTATGTTTATTTACTGGGGGATGTTACAAGTGTACATCAACATGCATCATTATCATAAATTTTGGCTCAATGATGTTACATAAGATACTATGTGTATTCTTTGTCACTCATTCTTGACATACAGTCCATTTAGTGATTATTCATCATGACATGGAATACAATTAACTTTTAGCATCATATATCATTGTATTTCATGGAACATCAGTTGGCCTAATGTTTGGATATAGTCAATGCAATTTTTCATGTGTTGGAGTTGGGAAAGTCATCTTGAAGCTAGTTATCTCTTGACACAATAACAAGAGTGTAGACTAGAGTCAAGGAAATTAAAATTAAGAAGATATGTGTGTTGAAAGGGCTCAAAGATAGATATATTCCATGAATTATTGCTCATGCTAGATATATGAGGTTACAAGATGGATAACAGGACGTATCTGTTCAGCTAACATAGCTACTCTGGTAAATGGGTCTCCTTTGTTTTTTTTCAACTGCTCGAGAGGCCTTCGACAAGGATGTCCGTTATCACCGTTCCTTTTTGTTCTTATTATTGAAGGCTTGAGTAGGTTAATTGGGGAAAACAAAATGATAAGAAGATTACAGGCCTAAAGCTCTCATCCATGCTTTGCATCACCCACATGATATTCGTGGATGTCATTCTCATTTTTTGTTGTGGTTTGAAGTCAGCATGGGAGCACTACAAGGAGTTGTTTGATTTGTTCTGTGTGGCTTTGGGTATGCTGGGTAGTATTCATAAGTCTCACTTCATTTCTTCAAGGGATGACGAGTTTGTTCGGAACCAAGCACATCTATGGAACCATGAGCATTATTAATGGACCCACGAGCATTATTGGTGGAACCAAGAGATTTGTTTATGGAACCATGAGAAACAAAGTTATGAAATAAAGGTATCAATTTTTATGATGTGTGGTTAGTTGGAAACTTATGAAATCATAGAATTGGACTTTTTTCTTTTAAAGATATTTGTTAGATACATATAATTGATTTTATTTATTTATCTATGTTAAATTGCAATTGATCAAACTTAACCAACATATAATTCAAGTATCGCTCCTCATTAATCAAACTCTTATAATTCAAGTATTATTCATTCTAAATCAAGATCCTATTCATAGTTATTAATTAACACAATCAACTTATAGTTCAAATTTCAATATTTGCTTCTAAACACACTCAACAACTTATTTTCTTTACATAAAACTAGCCTTTACACTTGTAAACAAGGTAAATCTTAGAAGGGAAATCTTCAAGTTACCCAAAATAACAAGAAAGAAAATTGACATAATATAATAAGAGTTTTTCATATTGGTGAACCCATTTCTACATTAAAATTGTTCCATTGATAGTGCTCATGGTTCCACCAACAATGCATATGGTTCCATAGCTAGAGCTCATGGTTCCACCAATAATGCTTCTGTTAATAGTGTTCATGGTTCCACCAATAATGCTCATGGTTCCACCAACAATTTTCATGGTTCACGGTTCCATAAAAATTGTCCATGGTATCATTTACATTCTTCATGGTTCCACCTCTAAAAATTTCATTTACCATGAATTTTGTTCAAGGTCCCTTGCATGGTTCCACCAACAATGCTCATGGATCCATTAATAGTGCTCATTTTTCCACTAATATGCAAAATTACACCAAATATGTACATGGTTCCACCAACAATGCTCATGGTTCCACTAATAATGTTCAGGGTTCCACCAACAATGCTCATGGTTCCATATCTAGAGCTCATGGTTCCACTAGCAATGCTCATGGTTCCATATCTAGAGCTCATGGTTCCACCAACAATGCTCATGGATCCATTAATAGTGCTCATGGTTCCATGAATAATGTTCAGGGTTCCACCAACAATGCTCATGGATCCATTAATAGTGCTCATGGTTCCACTAATAATGTTCAGGGTTCCACCAACAATGCTCATGGTTCCATAGCTATAGTTCATGGTTCCACCACTAATGCTCATGGTTCCATAGCTATAGCTCATGGTTCCACCAACATTGCTCATGGTTCCATCAATAATGCTAATGGTTCCACCAAAATTCTATAAATAATGATTAACACCTTGATTTTTTGTTAATGTTTGGCCATTTATATTCATGCCTTTACACTTGTAAACAAGGTAAATCTTAGAAGGAAAATCTTCATGGGTACTTATATTCATGCCTTTACACTTGTAAACAAGGTAAATCTTCAAGGTACCCAAAATAACAAGAGGGAAAATTGACATAATATAATAAGAGTTTTACATATTCGTGAACTCATTTCCGCATTGAAATTGTTCCATTAACAATTCTCATGCTTCCACCAATAATGCATGTGGTTCCATAGCTAGAGCTCATGGTTCCACCAATATTGCTCATGGTCCACTAACAATGCTCATGGTTCCATAGCTAGAGCTCATGGTTCCACTAATAGTGCTCTTGGTTCCACCAAAAATTCTTATGGTTCCATCAACAATACTCACGGTTCCATAAATAGAGCTCATGGTTCCACCAACAATGTTCATGGTTCACGGTTCCATTAAATTGTCCATGGTTCCATTTACATTCTTCATGGTTCCACCTCTAAAAATATCATTTACCATGAATTTTGGAACCATGAGCATTATTGGTGGAACCATGAGCGCTAGTGATGGATGCATTGTTAGTGGAACCATGAGCGCTAGTGATGGATGCATTGTTAGTGGAACCATGAGCGCTAGTGATGGATGCATTGTTAGTGGAACCATGAGCTCTAGTTATGGAACCATGAGCATTATTGGTGGAACCATGAGCATTGTTGATGGAACCATGAGGAATGTTGGTGGAACCATGAGTTCTAACTATGGAACCACCATGAGCTCTAACTATGGAACCACCATGAGCATTATTGTTGGAACCATGAGCATTGTTAGTGGAACCATGAGCATTGTTGGTAAAACCATGAGAGGGATATATTATATAACCTAGATGCATAATTTTGGACCGCGAACCATTTGGTGAATAATGCAAACATGGTCACAGGGTGGTGGAATCATGAATAATGCATATGGAACCTTGAACAAAGTTAGAGTTGATGAAATCATGAACATATTTGGTGGCAGAATCTTACACAATTGGTGGTTGAAACTCCAACAAAGTTAATGTCTATTAACATTGTTAATGGAACCTTGAGCTCTATGTATGGAACCATGAGCATTGTTGGTGGAACCATGAGATCTGATTATGGAACCATGTGCACTATTGGTGAAACCGTGAGCATTGTTGGTGGAACAAAGAGCATTATTTATGGAACCATGAGCATTGTTGCCGGATCTATGAGCTCTATTTATGGAACCTTGAGCATTGTTGATGCAACCATGACACTTACTACCCTAAAATCATGCAACATGTTCTATGTTGATGAAATCATGAACATATTTGGTGGAAGAATATTGGACACTAGGCAGTTGAATCTTGAACAAAGTTAATGGAACCATGAGCATTGTTGGTGGAAAAAATTGTTTTCTTGTCCATGGTTATTTTTTTGCACGAGCTCGTCCAATCCTTTGGAATTGTTGCATATCCTTGGTTGAATGTGACTCACCAATGCATCTTTTTTTTTTCTAATTGGGTTCAAAAAACTATGTTACCTCTTTGTATTGATCTTAGATGGAGATACAGTATTTATAAACTTTGTTTTGAACTCTTGATCTAAATTCTTGAATAAGTTCTTAAGGCAATTCTTAAGTGCACATGCTCACTCCAAAATTGTGCATGGGTTATATAATATATCCCTCTCATGGTTCTACCAACAATGCTCATGGTTCCAC
>LPNX010737381.1:0-17978 GCA_001517045.1 Pseudotsuga menziesii
TCCAATATGGTACAATGGGTATTAATCTATGGTTCAAAGACCATAACATATGTTTTTAACTCATATGCTAAACATAGTGCGAGGACTATGCTTGGCGGTTAAGATGTGAGCAGCCCACGCAGGTATCGCATGGTGCGCAGTCATCACATGGGGCTGCGCAGCTTATCGCATGGGCCGCGCAGTTGCGCATGAGCCGTGCAATTATGTATGGGCCACGTAGTTTGCGCACCGTCGAGTGGAACATCGAATGATCCCTGAAAAGCCACGCGGTCATGGTTGCTACGACATATATAGATATATGTATATGTACCGCGGCTGCTGTGATATAGATATCACGTTCACTGCGACATATCTCTATCACGTTCGTTGCTGCGACATTTATGAAGTTAGTGAGATGCTGCGACATTGTGAAGTTAGTGGAGACATCAAATGGTTACGTTACATCTGGCATAGCTCAGTTGCAATATGTGCGTGGTGATCATTGCAACGTGTTGTGAGTCAGCATATGTGCATGGAGTTGGTTGCAACGTTTCAAGAATATGGAACGTCGTGGTAACATAACGCTTGGGAAACAATTTGGCAGGATTGCATGGTTCAGTTTAGCATATGGTTGTAATGATAATAAAGAAAATAATAGCTGTGATGATAAAATGAGTCGAACCGTTACTTATCCGGGGGCTGAGCGCTTTTATAAACGTGATTCTGGCCACAATGGGAGTGGAGGTTTTTTTCGAGAGTTTTGCTATGAAATGTCCAGATGCTGTTATGGTGGAAGTCGACATTCTCTATTATAATTTTAGCTTTCTTTTCCTTTCGAAGGCTAATTGTAATTTCCAGAAGAGAGGTCTTAAAGACTTTGTACAGCATTCTGTTTACAGTTGCTGAAGTTGATTTTAGAACCATTTTTGTACCATTTTAAAGAGGTTAGTTGGATCGGTACCCATTGGAGAGGGACCCGGAGACGTAGCCCAGTGGAGGGGGTGAACTCCATTATCAACTTTTGTTTGTGAATCTCTTTTGTTGTGTTTCTCTTTCTATTTCAGCTCGGTTTTATTACAGTTTTCATTTCACTTCTGTTTTAAGCACTTAATTCCTATCAATGCTATTTTATGAAGTAAGCAAACTGATGAACGCATTCTTTATAAACTTTTAATGAACACAAGTTGAGATCCGACAGATCACTTTTACTATGATAGAGCCATTCTTTACGTGAAATGAATCATGTGTCTTAGCCTTAACTCCATGTTTTCTTGGATTCTTCACACTTTCACTTGTAGAGGATTCCATGTCAATGAATTTATTATCTTTAAGGGAAGGATCAAATCAAGCTTTAGAATTTAACCTAAACTTGTTGGCAGCCCTTGTGTGTGGCCCATGCAATGGATATGGTTTATGATGATTCTACTTTCTTATGTTATTTTTAAATTGGTTTGAACATGCAACTAATTCTTGTTCATTTCCCTATTCTGGTGTGCTAACATTTCCATCAACATACTACTTCAGTGCTCCCCTCATTGGGTGTGTCCTGATTCTGTCCCCTCCTCTGATATTCATCTCAATGGTATTTGAATAAGGGCTTTTAATTTTTTTTAATCTGAATTGTAGATACTTATCAATAGGATCTCCAAGCCCTAATTTGGCTTTCCATTTCCCCTTTTCTTGATTTCTATTATATTATTTCATACTAAGCTGAGAGGAAGAACTATCAATTTAATTGATTTCATATATCTCTGTTGAGTTTGTTCTAACAAAGTTAGTATTTAGAATTATAGGAAGGGTATTTGGGGTAACAAACTCATAATATACGGGAGATTTTGTTTCGATTGTGTCGTTTCTAGGGTTCTTCCACTACTACTCTGCCCTACCACTATGCGTGTGGATCTGGGTCGTGGACCAAATCTCTGCCCTGGGCCAGCTTGTGGCTTGGGCTATCAGGCCTCTGCACATCACTGGGTCTAGTTGAATCACTTAAATATGTGCTGGCGCTCGGATAGGCATCATGCCCAAGGCTGGAGGTGAGGATCCTCCCCGTGTCTCCTGTGAAGACTCTGTTGTATTCAATAAATTGATCTCCAGGAAATCAATGAAGCCTAGTTCTACTCCCATCTCGAAATTTGTGAAAAAATTTATGAGGTCCTAATCATTGAACTATCTCCGCAGCATCCCATGCACATTTCAGTCTCTCTAGCAGATCAGGCCCTAGTGGGTCAATTCACAATCCTTTGGTCCTCTCTTAAGACTACTGATAACTGGATCCAGAAAAAAATGGAGACCTTTGACCTCCAATAGTGTCACCTATTATGCGGTTGGAATAGGGTTATTTCTCTTCAAATTTATTGCCAAATAATATCGGGATATGATTTTCCGTAATGGATCGTATTTCATGGGACCTCAAGGTCTCTACCTAAAATGTTGGACCCCAGATTTTGACCCAACTGTGGATGTCCCTAAGGCAATTTCAGTATGGGTTCATCTACCCAATCTCTCGATCCATTGTTGGACTCCCTTGTTCTTGCAAACCATTAGGGACAAGCTCAGGAAATTCATCGACAAAGCAAATCCCAAAGAAAACTACTAGTGTTCCAAAATATGCGTGGAAGTCGATCTAGAATATGGGATTCTAGAAGAAAATCAATCTAACGGTGGGAGAATGGAAACATTTCCATAAACTAGACTACAAGCAGCTACCCTTCAAACGTCGACATTGTCATGGCTATGGGAACTTCCAAAAGAGTTTCCCAAAGATGCCAATAGAACAATCAGATAAAGAAGCAAAAGAAGGTTGGAACCAAGCCAGACTAACCAAGAATGGACCAAGGAAAACATAGAAAAAATAAGGGATAAATCTAGAAACTCATAACAACAGAAAAGAATAAATGATTCAGATTCCTCATTCAGAGGAAAGCAACAAATTTGCAGAATTAGAGATCGAAGGGGGGGGGGGAGCCAAAAGAGGAGAAGGAATCAGAACTTGTGGATCCACCTTCGAACTCTGGGGCTGATGGAAATGTTCATTTATTAAGGGGTTTCACAAAGAAACTTTCCCCCAGCCTGAGATGTCGATACATTCTTCTGAAGAGGAAGCTTCGGAGGCAGAGGATGGAGAAATTGGACACTCTCAACTCTCTCAGAAAAAATCAAAACGAGGAAGAAAAACTGATAAGGAATGTCAATAATAAGCTACCTACAAATACAAGTTGCTCGGAGAACAAGCCACAATTGAAGCAATGATGAATTCTAGATCCATCAGGAAGAAAGGTCAGGCCTCAAAGGGGGTCGCCAACACTTCCAAAGGTAAGTAATGGAAATCGTCTCCTAGAATGGCAGAGGTTTAGGGAGTAGGAAAAATACTAATGCAATGACATATTTTATAAGAATTTCCAATCCCGGCCTACTTTTGATCCAGGAGATGAAAATGGAGGAAGAAGAATTCCTCTAAACCAGTTAGTCATTTTGGAAGAACAGAGAAAGAATTGGCAGAAGTGCAAGAGGATCTTCTAGAGGACTTGGGACGCTTTGGAAGAGAGACTCTTTCGAGATGGTTCATTCCTTCAGTCACACTCACTAGATCTTTACCAAGCTTTGACATAAAGAATCTGGAACTCAGATTAGCATTTTCAATATCTATGTTCCTGTCCTGGTTTCAGAAAAGAAAGAATGTTGGCAAAGTATTCAAGATATGCTTGACGTTAATCAACCTGAGAATCTCATCCTTTTTGGGGATCTGAATATCACTCTTAGTACTTCGAAAAAAAGAGGAGGCTCTATTGTCAGGGATCCCCTACGGGAAATAGTTAAAGACATTATAATGGCTTGGGATCTCGAAGATATTAATCCGGCACGCAGTCAATACACCTAGAGCAACAGAAGAGCAGGCCCATGTCATATTGCAACAAGATTAAATAGGTTCCTGGTGCACCAATCTCTCTTGACTCTCGAGTTCAGAGTGGATTCATCCATTCTCCCCTCAACATGTCGAATCACAAGCCGATACTGCTGGATATTTTTGAAGAAAAAAAACTTGGCCCCATCCCCTTTCGATTTAGTTTAAATTGTTTCTACCAGGATGGTTTTCTTGAGCTTATGTAGGAGGTTTGGGATACTATGGTTTATGGCTCTCTATTTTATGTCTAGGAAGAAAAACTCAGAGAGCCCTTAAGAGAGCCCTTAAATACTTGGATAAAATGATGAAAACCCCAGCTACGAAGAGGCTTGAAGCTCAACAAACTTTGGAAACTCATCACAGATGGCAGGAGGAGCACCTCGTGGACACTACTAGTCTAGAAAAGGAAACTGTGTTGCAATGTAACTTGCATGCAGCGTGTAGGGTTGAGGAAGAATACTGGAGGAAGAAGGAGAGATGTTTATGGTTAAAAGTGGGAGACAAAAATATGAACTTCTTTCATAAACAATCGGAAGGACGTAAGAACTGCAAAGCAATAAAGGAGATTCAGATCCAAGGACACACAATTCAGGACTTTGAGGAAATCAAGAGGGTGGCACATAGTCATTTCCAAAATTTCTTCATTGAGGAAATCCCTTCGTGCTCTCTCCCAAAATATCCCATCCTCAACTCGGTTCCAAAGCTAATCTTTCGCTCTGTCAATAGAAATCTCATGGCCCCTATCTTGAAAAAAGGAATCAAAAGGGCCCTAGCAGGAATGGATCCTGACAAAGATCCTTGGCCCGATGGGTTCACTGCTAGATTTATAAAGACATGCTGGAAATTTATCAAGCATGACCTTCATAAAATGTTTGTTAAATACCAAGGTTGCAACAAAATTGGTGGAAGTACCAACTCTTCCTTTCTTGCGTTGATTCCCAAAGAAAAAGGGGCCACTTCCTTTGACATATTCAAACCTATTTCACTCTGCAACATTGAGTACAAAATTATTACCAAATTTATTGCCAACGAGATCAAGGAGATTCCCCCCTCCATTATTCCTGAAAACAAAGGAGGTTTTATTAAGGGAAGGCAAATCACCGATAACATCATTCTGGTCCAAGAAGTTATTCATTCTAGTATGCATCGCTGGAAAAAAGGTATGATTATTAAATTAGACTTAGCTAATGCCTTTGACAGAGTTAGATATGAGTTTCTCTTTCAAGTCATGCAAAGGTTCGATATTGATCTATTGGATCCAAGCCTACATCATCGGTCCTTGGATCACACCCCTTTTCAATGGTCAGGTGGCTAGATTCTTCCATGCCTCCCGAGGACTTTGTCAGGGTTTCCCTCTCTCTCCTCTTCTCTGTGCCATTCAAGCGTCGGTGCTCAGTTTTCATCTAAACCTAAGCCAAGGTCAAAATAATATCATTGGCCTCTGCATTTCCAGGGGAGTCAAGGATTTTAAACATGCCCAATTCTCTAATGACACCATTATCTTGGGAGGTGCTAGTGTTCAGTCAACAAGACTCTTCAAAGATGAGTTGGATCTATATCAAGAAGCCTCGAGGAGTCAGATAAATTTAAGAAAAAGTCAAATTTTAGCGTGGAACTGCAATCCCAGAGAAATGGCAGACATAAGTAGAATTATGGGCATCAAAGGGAAGACCCAATGTGATGTGTTCAAGTATCTTGGAGTTCCCATATTCAAATATTCCCCAAAGTCTACCAATTGAATGCTGATTGTGGACAAAATAAAAAATAGGATTAACACATGGGGTTCGAATTGGTTAAATCCAACTAGTAAAGCAGTTCTTATTAAAGTTGTTGTATCTAGTATTTCGATCTATCAATGCTCCATTATTTTATCCCCCAAAGGAATCATTTCCATCATCACAGCTTTGCTCAAAAATTTCCTATAGAAAGGAGGGAACCAAAATGAGAAGAATTTATCGCTGGTAAGCTAGGACAAGGTGTCAAAGCCTCTGATGCAAGGAGGTCTTAAAATAAGGAACCTGAAAATTCAGAACTTGGCCCTGGGAGCCAACATGCTTTGGAATATCATCTCAGGCAAGGTGTCCCGGTGCAAGTATGTGCTCAAAAAAATATTTCACAAGGAACCGATTAAGATGTCTTGATAGTCCTCCTCGAGTAATAAAAGGCTCAACTATCTTCTCTATTTTTTCCAAGGCGCTCTGCTTCTTCTCTCAAAATATCACATGTATCCCTAGAAATGGGAGCTGCATTAATGACTAGGAAGACTCAATAATGGGAGATCCTCCTCTGGCCCAGCTGCCTGGTATTGATCACCTTCTAGAGTTTATGCGTTCCCACAACATGCTCACGCTTTGGGACATCTCTAATTGGAATCTGGATGGCTCCAATTCTTGGAGGGGTTGGAATATCCAATGCCCACCCCACCTTGAAAATGAAAAAACCTTGTTGTTCACAAATATTCAAGGCAAAGATCAGGTATCTAATATTGAAAAGGATGCGAGAGGTTGGGGGAATAAATCAGGGATCTACACCACCTCTACAGGCTACAAGGTCTTTTCAAAATCCCCTCCCACTGACAACTTAGACATTTGGAAAAGTGTCTGGGAGGTTAAAAGTCATTGCCTGGACTCTGGCCCATGGGAAAATTTTGACCAGCGATAACCTGAAAAAAAGGGATGGGAAGGCCCCACGAGATGCCCTTTATGTCTGGAAAATGAGGAATCAATCGAGCACTTACGATCTCCTGCCCTTTTTCTAAACAGGTCTAGAAAGTAGCTCTTCCGGGACAGGAAATCCCATCCCTTATCAATATCCATTCCTTTCTTATCAACTAGGCCTCCTTCTTCCCCTTTTCTAGTCTCAAAAATCCTGTAATCAAATCCTGTTGGATGACCCTCCCTAAAATCATTTTTTGGAAGATATGGCTTAAAAGGAACTCTCGCATATTCAGAGGGAAAGCTGCCCCAGCTAGTCAGGTTGCTGCAAAAGTCAAAGGACTGCTGGGGGATTGCCTCACTCATCTCTAGAGTGATTCGTCTGAATTTCCTCTCTCCTCATCAGAAGAGGCCTGGTTACATAGTCTCTCCCCATATTTAGCTAAGGCAATTTAAAGGTCAAGAGAGGAAATCGGTCATAGAAAATAAGGACTGAAGGACCTGAGTTCGAAAGATGGTTGAGCTAGCTTCACCAGAAGGTTCTCTTCACTGATGGGGCCTCTAAAGGAAATCATGGGGCAGTTGGGGGGTGGGGTTTTCATCACCTTGGATGGACAAACATAATTTAGTTTCTCCTGGGGACTTGGAAGGGAAACTAACAACATAGCAGAAGCACTAGTGTTATGATGTGGACTCCAAATTACTAGAACCCAGGGAGTCAATGATATTATCGTGCTGGGGGAATCGAGAATATTAATTCAATCCCTAGTGGAAAAATATTTTCCATCCAAATTGCACCTCAGACAGATGATTAGAAAAATCCAAACTCTAGTATCCTCCTTCCACAAAATCATTTGTTTTCATATTCTAAGGGAGCTCAACAAAAAAGAAAATAGAGGTGCAAACAGAGGCATATTTCTTGGTTTCAAAATCCTAGAGTGTAATGGGGATAGCTTCTATTTCCAGCCTCCATAGAACCCTGGGTTGGACCAAGTGGACTAGGGCATTAATTACTCTCCCCGTGGCATTTAATATGATGGGTTGTGTGGTGCATGCCTATCACGTGGGAAATCTATTGAACGGTTGTGTGACGCATGCAACCTATGCCTTGGCACGTGTTCATCATCTGGAGCTTTTATTTCATGAACACTTGTATACCTGCACTCATTGTGTTGATGGTCTCCAATCCCATCCATCTGATGTGAAATCAGTCATGAATTTCCAAGCCATCATGAACAAGCAGGGAAGATCAAATGGATTGTTTATTAGGCATGCCATGGGAACTGATCGACGTCTCATTTTTTGGGGAAGATTGCTCCGGTAAAGTATTTGTGTTCTAGGTTGTATTGCTCGATGAGGATACTATTGGTTCAACTAATATGAATTTGTCTAATATTTGCAACATGGAAGACTCCTTAGAATCCACTAGTTCCTCCCCGTCGGTTTAGTTCATCGAAACAAATATTAAGGAGATGAAGAAGAAGATAAAAGGAATTAGCAGGGTTCTTGGTAGGATCGATGTTGAGGGTGCTCATCGATTTGATAATGTTTACAAGGACATGGCCCATGTGAAAAAGGAATGTGAACGCTCAATTGCACGCACAAAGAATGTCTTGATAGGCGTGATAGCAGATTTGGAGATCAAGTTCAAGAAGATGGAGCTGAAGGTACCAAATTTGGAGGTGGCGAATTTACCAGGTTCCTCCTCTCATCACCGTGAGAATGCCAAATGATTTAAGAAATTTTAGTCTCTAAATTTTGAATTTTGATTGTCGATTTGTTCCCCCGTGTAACTAAAAGTTCCAATGTTTTATGTGCATAATTTCTCTTCATACTGTAATTTGCAAGAAGACAGTAAGACTTGCATAGCTAAACTGCTTTGTCGCTTCCATAAGGGCACCATGTTATTGATGAACGACTGAACTACTTTTCCACTTCCATAAGGGAACTTATGTTATTTCTAGACCTATGTTTTTGTGGTTAAACCACCTATAAATATACCCATTTTTGTCTATAAAAAAAACCTCATAATTTACAAGGAAACATTTTGAGCTATGTGTAAATTCATTCAATTCTTATAAAACTAGCAATTTGATCAGGGAACGATGATAAATTTCGTGCCAACTATTTTGATATTTTTTCCCTAGCGGCCATTTTTGTCAATATTTTGAGAAAAAAGAAGGGAAAATTCATGGGATAAACACCATCTAGATGCAACAGGAAACACATGTCATTTAAGTGCATAGACTTAGTATACCTCCCTTCTTCTGTACCATTGAATTAAGTTGAGAAAGTTATTGTAATCAATTTTGAGCCAAGCCCTAGGGATGCCCTTTCACCAGTTTGGACTTGGATGTGTGGCTAGTAGAAAACAATTACATTCAGGCATGCTTACCCCCTACAATTTGAAACAACGTTCATCTTATTGGGGTAGCTCGCAAGCAATTGCAATGGACTTCTTTGTAATAGGAAAATTCAGATATCCAGCTATAACATTTTTCCAATTGAAACTCTGTGCAAATTCCTGTACAACTGGAGTGAAATGGCCTTGCAATTTCTGATAGTATTGAAACCACTCCACTTTCTTAAACCTTTTCCCAAACTCTAGGTATGCTTGTATTTCCTTTGAGCCCATAGGCTCATATCTACCAAGTTTCCCTCTTCATTTTGATGACATTTTTGTATTGCAACAACAAAATAGAAGTATTCACAGACATCCAAAGTATTTTCCATATATGAATTAATTCGGACATAAGAATGATAAAACCCCTGATGTGTTGGCTTATAGGTTAATCATTCTAGTTACTAATTTGAGTCATATCACGACTATGATAAATTCGATGAAAGCAAACCCACACATTTGCATGATTACCCACTCTTCCCACATATTCACGCTAAGAATTGATATGACTAAAGGCGGTCGGAGTAATGAATGTTTTGACTTGTTTTAATGCCTAATTAATTTTGCAGTGTGTTATCAAATCAATTCTGTAGTGAATCTACATAATCATTATGCATTGTTGTTATGTAATCATTTTGTAGCGCAATTGATCTAGAACAACTTAATTTTCAAACAACATCTTCTCTCCTTGATTATTGATGTGTGAACATACCACACCTACACAACTAATAGGATAGAGAAACAAGCGCACTTGTGCCAACTTAACATGTTAATGAACTAAATATGAAATTGAAAACAAGAAATAATATTACGAGCATAATAATTTATATTTCAGATTTTGAGGATAAGGACTTGTCTAGTAAAAAAATTTGAAACATCTTCCAAATGAATTTAGGAAATTTAGGCTCTTAGTTTTTTTAAAAGTAGACCACCCTAGGTGCAGGCCCAAGGACTAACAGTCCCTCTCTTGAAATGTCCTTCAAAAACCTGCAAGCTAGGGCATCACTTAGCAACCTCGAGGATAATTCCCCTGGGTTGAGTTTGTGTTCAAATTTGACAATCTTGAAATCCGACAAAAAATTACACTTAAAATTTTGACAATAAAAATAGGCATTAAGTTCGAATAACTAAAAAATATGAATATTAAAATATATTGGAAAATCTTCAAGAAAATTAATTATGCTCATTAAACTATGAACATTAAACACATTAATAATGAACATGATATTCATAGAAATTAATCAATAATGAACATGATATTCATAGAATCATAGAAATAATGAACTTCATAACAGTTGGATACGAAATAGCCTAATAGCCGATAGGTTATAGTCACATACTTAAAGAGGATAACCATACATTAAATTTTAAAGTAGGTTATAAACTTATAATTTTACTCTTAGTTTCCTACAAAGTCAACTTTTCAAAGTTTCAAGTGTAAATATGTAAAATAATTAATGAATAAAAAATATGAAACCTCGAGTTGTGCCTGGAGCTTTGGAAGTTGTTGTTGGCCGACCTCAGAGCTTGAAATTTGAAGTTTTGAACCGTGCAAATGACACTGGACAAGTTATAGGTGACGATCCCTGAAGGATGAAGTTTGAAATTCATTGAAATTTTTAAATCGGGGTGTCCACGAGTCCAATGTTGGGGAGAGACTTCGGCTTCGACTTCGGCTTCGGTTTAGACTTCGGCTTCGGCTCCGAGAACGGCTTTCAGAGTCATCAAGTTTCCTGATCGCATATTTCATATCTTCATATCTTTGTGGTTAGTGTAGTCAACAATTCCAGTGGCACCATTTCCCTCACGGAACACTTGAGCAAAACAACCATCTCTAGCTTTACGCATATGATCCTTCAGGTCTTGCCATGATGGCGATGAAGGGAGCCCATGGATAATAACACGATATTCAGAACGCTTGGAAACTCCACCACGTCCACCATCAACACTGCTATAACTGCTATGGCGATCACTGAATGAAGACTTCCCTCGACCTCCATGTGCTAGCTCAACTCTCAGACGATGCCCATCAAAATTATATCCATCACGACCATGAATTGGGTCTTCTATATCTTGGGTATCCTCAAACTCAATGAAACAGTAACCAGGAGGCCGAGGAGGTACTTTCAGATCAATGTCAACAATAGGCCCATACTCATGGAATAAATCTTCGATTTCCCATTCCCGAATATCGCCAGGCAGGTTTCCAACATATAATAATTGACTGGCTCTGCTGCTCATTGTTATTAAGCCAAATAACCTTCAGTAGCCCTTGCAATAGAACTGACGGTCTGTGAATAATGTTCGGCCCTGCATGCCATCATCGGTTTGGTGGATTGGCTCCTGTTGACCCGCTACATTTCGACCCTTTCGACCCTAACGTATATATCAGTGGCTCGTGAGTAATGGGAAGTCTCTATGAGAAGCAATCAGTCTCCATCAGTCGGTTGTCCTTTAATGCATAAAAGATACATAGCCTGATCTCTGATATCTTGCAGGTATTTGATGTCATTATCTGGCATTCTTTTTGGGAGCCAACCTACCTCCCTTCGCTGAACAATCCAACGACTCTATCATCAATGGCACGGATCTTTCAGTTGTACCGCGTTAAGAGATCAACCTTTCATACACAGATATGGCACTATCGAGCAGAGTATTATTCAAGTGGAAAATCTTATGCACATGCATGCCATCTTTAATTTCATGGATGTTTGAAGGTTTTTCTTTATCTAACATTTATTTTTAGGTTCGAACCGTCTCCATTCGTTGTTGTTGTTGCTGTCACAGAGACTAAACAGATAATGGCAATGGCGCCAAATGTTGAAAGCTAGGCTTTCACATCGCATTCAAGCACTAAGTAAACACTCATACACAAACATCAAAGACAAGTATTTGGGAAGGGGTGTCCAATTCGCTTTTGTATTCATCTTTGATACTTATTTATACATTATGAGAGAGGTTGGAGCGTACCCGCTCCAACTACTCATTTGTTAATATCTCTTTAAACTATATAATTATACAAATATGATGACATTTAAGAGGTCAAATGACCCCTCTACAACATCCGTGCAATAGTTTGGAGACTCTGGACTAGAGTGATGGGAAACTCAGAGACTAGAGACAGAGTCTGATACTCTGCACTCTGCCATCAAGCCTCAAGGAAACTGGAAGACTGAATTGGAGTCTGCACTCTACACTCGAGTGACTGGAGAATCGACCCTCTTCAGATAGTGACTACAATCACATGTGATAATGATGAAAGTTGAAACAATGGAAGTCGGTGGCCTTCACAAACAATTCGGGTTGTCACAGTTTGAGTTCACGAGAAGTAGCATGCTTCACAGTGCACACTAGCAGTGAATATCAATGACTTTCATATGGGTAATGAATACTGCCAATAAATGAAGGAGTAATATCCCGTGGAGGTCAAAAGAAGGATAGGGTTTACGTTTACCCACGAAAATGATTTCCAACTATTTTTTCAGTTTTTAAAATAAATTCATTGGATTTTATGGAAAAATTGTTTTCTTTTGAGTTTGTTGAACCATAAAATTTGAAATCGTGTTTGATATCAGCGAACTTCAATGATTAAAATCGCCCAACATAAAAAAGTGACGATTTTCGAATTTCAAGGTGAAAATTCGTCGAGCACGGTGACTTAGCCTCTAGGGTTAACTCGGATAGTCTAGCTAGGGAAAATGTATTAACTATAAGTCCCTAATAACAATAGAGAACCCCTATGTAAGACGTTCCCTCCATACAAAGTTGAATGAATATTGATAAAAACCCTACCAATTAAGAAAAATGCAACATAAACCAACATCTAACCTATATAGAAGCATAACTTACCAACATTCAATAAAAAGTGAGCAAAGAAAAACCTTTAGGTCACACTTGTGCATGAGTCATTCCGACTAGTCTAGCATCAACCATGTGCATGTGTAAAAAGAAGCCTTGTAACATTGACCTTTGAGCCAAAGAAGGCATCCTAAGAGAAGTGTGCATCACCTTAGAATCTCATACAATAAGAGAAAAATAGAAAATACATATTTGAACCCTTGTCTTATGATTTTACAATGATGTGATGATGCTTATTTATGCTTTTCATCCTCTACTTTTTAATTCTTGATCCTACAAGTCTAAAATTAAGTTAAATTAAAAATATACTATTTTTTGTTGAATTTTCTTATACAATTTTCAGAATTGATAATTACTTTCTAAAGATTCCAAACAATAATTTCCATCCCACTATTTTCATTGAATAATTACACACTGGAAATTTCAATTTTAAATTGCAACGAAAACAAAATATCATAGAAGGACAACCATGCATAATAGACAGAAAAAGTTTACCCTAGGAAACCTAACCTTGGAAGAAAACCCAACAACTTTGTTTAAGAATATATTTTACAATAATACAAGTGCAACATCAACATGAAAATACAAGTCATATTGTACTTCCCTCAATCACAGAGGGTGTGAATCCAAGTTACATAGAGAGTACAAACTTCAATAAGGAAGGATAGTGAACCCAAGAGAGATGATAAGAGTATTCAATAGTTGTTTCTTGAATCTTCACTTGCCCTACTTGATTTGGACACCAGAGAAGAAGATATGATATTGGACGAGTTGGATGGATGAAATGAAAAGTTGGAGCCTCTATTTATACACATCAGTTCCCCTGAATTTCACCCGTGTCGCCAAATTTTACTTCTATTGGGGCCGATTTGTTCTTTTGATCACTTCAATGTTGGTTTTCCTTGTTGAACACTTGATTGTTGGAATTTAGTCTTTCTTAAGAATAGTTGTCCTTGTCGACGATCATCTCTTCACATGCACATCTATTCTCATTGAGATCTAATACTAAATAGACCCACTAAGTATCACGTACACTTATTAGAGTCTACGTAAATTCAACATTAGAATAGACTTGTATATTCCACAAGGTGATAAATCCCCTATCAAATAAACAAGTCAAACATGCTCTATATAGAACAAATCACTCCATCATGGAGCATGCAATGTGAGAGCACCCTGGGGCCAATATCTCCAAGCCATATGACTCAAGCTAATGGGAGAAAGACTACCCCTACTTAGGCTATTCACCTCTAGACACATGACTCGATCTCTAAGGGTGAATGCATCATCCCCCTTTGGTCAAATCAGCATGAACAATCTAGGAGAATGTTAGCCCGATGCTGCAAAATAGAGTGACATCAACACTTTTTAGGGTAAATTCCCACAAGTTGGGAAATAATTCCTAAAATGGAAAAAATATAGCATAAAATACTAAAGCAAGGCTTCACTTAGTGAAATAGTGAACCAAAATGGCACATCATGCCCCAACTAACCCCAAAATGATGTGTATCCCTCAACTCCACCCTTTCAAATCTTGTAGGATCAATGGTAGAAGGATGATTTCATGGGTTTAAACACTAGAGGAGGTTTTTTTGAGTGCTAGAATTAGGTCCAAGTTGGTGAGGCAGGTGTGCTATATAGGGAACAACAACCCTTTACAAGATCCAATCAACTCCACATGACAAAACCAATTTGGTCATGTGCCCCAATGGGTCACTCGTAGAATCCTCAGACACCAACCCATGGGCATAGATCCACGCATGGTGGTGATATCCACACACTGAAATGCCACAATTCCAAGTACTTCTAACAATGAAACTAAGGGAGCCTTCCATGACCAATCTTGGGGGAAAACAAACACCAATCCAAATATCCAAACAATATAAACCCACTTTTTCCTTTACAACAAAATTTTTGTACCCCTCGCTCTAGGAGAGGCCCTGTTGGAGAGCTGCACGTCGAATTTTTATCTATTTCCAGATCTTGACAATTATTTCACAATGATTTCAAGAATTCATTTCATCCCACAATTTTCATTGAATAATTGGACACTCAAAATTTCAACTTAAATTGCAGTGGAAACAAAGAACCATGGAAAGATAGCCATGCACAGGAGACTCAAAGATTTTTTATCGTTGGAAATTGAAAAGGAGAAAACCTAGCCAAATTTTCTTAGAAGAAATCAGTGCAATTCAAGTACAATTGCAATAAGGAAGAGAAACCATAGAACATAAACCATTCATGAAGAGAAACCCCAAAATGACTCCTTGGACATTTACTATGCCCTGTTGGAAAGTGTGCACCAGTGTAGCAGAGAAGATGTTGGATGATGAGTTGAACAAATGAAGTGTGACAACTTTATTTATATTCTACAGTTCAATTGAATTTTTCATCTATGGGGCTAGCTAGAACATTTGTTGGGGCCGACTTGTACTTTTATTGGGGCTGACTTGCTATTTTGATATTCATCTTTTATTTTATCTTTAGGGATGCCTTGCCTTTTGTATTCAATATTTCCTTGGTACTTCTTCAATGGTTTAATTGACTTCTTGGTTATTTCTTAATAATAGAAAAGTTGTCCTTGTTGATTTCGATCTCCTCACCTGCACGTTTATTCACGCATAGAGCTCTAATGTTGATTTGAGCTTAGACTAAGAAGTATTAGACACTTCTTAGTGCCTATGTCAAATTCAACATTAGATTAGACTCTGTATATTCCACAAGGGGATGAAATCCCCTATCAAATAAACAATTCACTCACTCTAAAAATAATAGATCAATCTATCATAGAGCACTCCCACATAGAGTATGCAATGTGACCTCTAGCCTCATACACTCTTAGTCAACACACATGACAAATCAAGGCTAAGCATATCAATCCATAGTTGTTAGAATTTCATCATTAAGCTAGAATTATATTAAGATCTTTACTGAGAGAATAACAAGCACAACAATCAAACACAAGAGACAATGGACACAGTGTTTTTCCTCAGGGAAACCATAAATGGTGAAAATCCCATAACTTCCTCAGAGATAGAATCAGCACCAAAAGTAGAACCCAAAACAGTAAGTGATCTCCCAACAGCAGTAACCTTCTTCTTGTCTAGCCCCAGTGTCTTCTCCTTCCTCAAGTATGCGCTACACTTGAGTGTGTATGAGTTATGTGATAAATAGAGAGTCCAACTCTCTATTTATACTAATCCCAACATGACAAAAACCCTACTAGGGCCAACCTCACTAGGAGATTCTAATAACCCTAGTGCCCCGAAACTACAGGGACTTTAACCCTTAGACAATAGGAGGGTTACCCATAATAACTTGACATGACTTGTTTACATGATAGACCTTCCCGATAGGAACATCGGGGCATGACATAACTCAAGTACATCCCATAATAAACTTTGGGTTACAATATATAAGAAATACAAGTGAAATACATTCCAAAGTTACATATACATCAACACTCCCTCTTAACTAGGAAGGTATTTTTTCGACACAATTTTCAGCATAAGTCTTCTTCTCTGTATCTTCTAGATCATCCTTGATTCCTCGTCATCTTCAAGTCTTCTTCATCTTCAAGTCATCTTCATCTTCAAGTCATTTTCATCATCGGATCTGGATCATCACTCGATCTGGATCATCACTGGGCATCATCACTGGATCTGGATCATCACTCGATCTAGATCATCACTACTGGATCATCATCACTGGATCACTCGATCTAGATCATCACTGTGTCATCATCACAGGTGCTATCTCTTGATTCTTCTCGTCATAGGAACCTCTACAGAGCCAGTCCTTTTTCATACTGGATGTATCATCACAGAGCTGGTCGATGTGGCAGCTACTCAGAGCTAGTCCTTTTTCATACTAGATGAGTCTTCACAAAGCTAGTCATTTTTCATACTATATGAGGCATCATAGAGCTGTTCCTTTTTCATACTAGATGAGGCATCACAGAGTTGGTCCTTTTTCATACGAGATGTGGCAGCTACTCAGAGCTAGTCCTTTTTCATACTAGATGAGGTATCATAGAGCTGGTCCTTTTCATACCAGATGTGGTAGCTACTCAGAGCTAGTCCTTTTTCATACTAGATGAGTCTTCACAGAGCCAGCACTTTTTCATGCTAGATGTGCCATCTACACAGAGCTAGTCCTTTTTCATACTAGATGTGTCTCCACAGAGCCAGCCCTTTTTCATGCTAGATGTGGCATTCACACATATACATGACAATGGAAGGAACCAATCCTCTCACCATGTTAGAAAGGCTCAGCACGGACACATCACTTCCTCTTGGGAGGAATCTCGATCTGGAGAACACCAAGCTTCTCCCTGAAGTACTCAAACTTCACCCTAGCCAATGGTTTAGTCAACACATCAGCTATATGTTCGTCCCTCGCAACATACTGGAGCTTCACTGCTCCTCTATGCACCATATCCCTGATATAGTGATACTTGATCTCGATATGCTTCGACTTGCCATGGAATACTGGATTGTCTGACAACTTTACACAACTCTGGTTGTCACAGTATATACAAGTAGCATCTAACTGGAGATCAAACAAATCAGGCAGTAGCTTCCTTAGCCATACTACCTCACAACTAGCTGAACAGGCTGCAACATACTCTGCTTCAGCTGTACTCAATGCCACATAGGATTGCTTCCTGCTAAACCACGAGATCACACCTGATTCCATACTAAAGTAACACCCTAAAGTGCTCTTCCTATTGATGGCACTTCCTGCACAATCTGAATCAACATAACCCTCTAGGTTAATCTTTTGATCAGCCTTATACTTGAGCCCATAATGAACCGTACCCTTCAGGTACCTTAGAATATGCTTTGCAGCAGTCAAGTGAACATGTCTCAGATTTGTTAAGTATTGGCTCAAGGTGTTCACAGCAAGGCAGATATCTGGTCTCGTGTTCGTCAGGTACATCAAGGACCCAGTCATCTGACGATACATCGTGGCATCAACTGTCTCTGATGAAGCATCACTCAATAGTTTCAGGTTTGATTCTATAGGTGTGGTTAATGTCTTGCAGTCCATCATCCCAAATATCTTCAGTATCTCTACCACATACTTCCCTTGTCCAAGGAAGATTCCATCTGTAGTCTACCACACCTCCATACCTAGGAAATAATGCATCATTCCCAAGTCCTTCATCTCGAACTCAGCA
>LPNX010737387.1:3847-21910 GCA_001517045.1 Pseudotsuga menziesii
CAAAAATGCCCATCCGAAATGTAAATCTATAATACATATGTGTTATTGATGCTATGTTTAGAAGAACCTGAGCCAAAATTGAGGCTAAGGTTAGTTAGCGAATATCACAAATCCAATATATCGTACTTGCAATTTGTAAAACCATGAAAAAAACAAAACAAAGGACCACAGCCTCAATTTCTTATTTGCATAGTGAAGGCCGTGATATCGGGACAACAAAAAACTGCACCAGTGATTTGAGTTTGACAATTTGGAGGCGCCTTTGGAGGATAATTTGCAAGGGACAATTCAAAATTTGGTTCCAATGGAAGGTAAGTACTCATTTCTGCACATTTGCTTTCAAATTTTGTTTGTTTTTGTTAATTTTATAGTTTTTATATTTCTTAAAATGAATTTAATAAAAAAAATTGAATTAAATCAAACAATAATATATTAAAACACATTTTAATTTGGTGTTTTAATCTTAACAGATAATAGAAATGTTGAAGATATGTGCAAAATGAACCCACTAATAACCAAGAACCAAACCCAAACACAAACCCAAATATGGACACAAACCCAAACACGGAGGGGGAATAAGACCGAAATTCAGAGATTTTGGCTCGTTTGGGTGCATTAAGGTGCCTTAGGTCATTGATTAGAGGGGGGGGGGACCATTTGAGACAATCATTAGCCGAGGCATTGGATACCATAACACACACAATTTTCGATGCCCAGGGAGCTATGTACAACATTAGCTCGTACAGAGAATCCATGAGGCAATATTATTTCGATGGTTTGAGCTATAAAGTCATCAAAAAACTAAAGATAACCAAAGACCAATTGTTTTCATTATTCCGAGACCTTGGCACCGGATTGGTTCCACCCACCAGTCAATCACATATTTCCATAGACTGGTGCATGGAACCAAATGTGAAATCCAATTGGATGGATCATCGATACATGGTCTTCGATGAAGACCCTCATGGGAATAGAGACATCCCATTCTATTTCTTGAGGAATTTGTATGCAAAATTTATCTTGGGGAAACATGTTAAATATTTTGATATTTTAGAGTTCCATGGTGTGGGTCATGGGATTTCCCATGATAGGGAAGGGGCTAGGACTGATCCTAACCATGTGCCGTGCCCTCCACGCACACTAAAACCCCCTTGGGTATATCCTCCTGTGGGTGTTGTCATTGATGATACACATGAGGCCTTATTCGACTTGGCAGATACATTGCTTCAACATGGGACTGTTATCCAAGGCAATGTAGGCCAAGGGTTTGGCACTTCTGAGGTTGGCCCATCCCACACTAAGGATCCACATACTAGGTCTATAGATCGTACTCAAGTTATAGATCGCACTAAAGATGCAAAGGGTTCTGAGAGTCGTGTGATTCCACACCCTTGTATGACATGTGGAGGCATATGCTATTGGCATGAGTCAAATTGTTGGGGCAATGGATTACTTCGATATGTAAGTATAACTCATCATTTTCATAATATATTTTGTTTTATATCACAAATTTAAATTGTTTTGTAATTTATTTCTATTTAATTATCTAACAAATTATGTGAACAAATATACACCTGGTGTCCCATCACACCCCAGATTCGCATAGTCCAATGATTGATGTTGATAATATTGATGCAGCGGTCAATGCTGCATATGGTTTTGGTGCTTCACCATTAGCTGTAATAACTTTACTTTTTAATTTGACATCATTATTTATGTTTATAGTTGAGATTGCAACATTCAATACGTCCTAATATGGATACAATATGTTTTATGCAGGGTAGGCAGGATAAGTTTGTGGAATATCATCCAAGTCCATCACATGTAGAGGAAGATTCCTAGACACAGGAGTTATTTTAATTATTTTTTTAATTATGCTTTTAATAATTCAACATGTATGCTTTTAATTATTCAAAATTTTCTAATTGTATGTTTATTTTTTTGTTATGTAGCATGATATCTATGTCAGTGGAATGACCTTTGTGATTGGGAACCCGCCTCTTCCCCCTAGGTACTTGTATGTTTCGTTTTCTTTGAAAACATAATTTTCCGTCCACGTAGTATATATGTCTCATTTTATTTTTATTATCTGACATTGACATATATTTTTTTATGCATCTTGATAGTGAGCAATTGGTGCTTGAAGAGCACCCAATCGGGGTCGCTGCTAGTGAGGCACCACGACCCACCATAACTTACTCACGTACAGTAAGTAAAAATTTTATATTGGTTTAGAATTTGAACAAATTTACATAGAATTTTTATAGGTTGGTAAACTAACTTACACATTTTTGTTTGTCTACAGTCTCTACTAATGCAACCTGTCCCTCTTGTTCAGCGTTGGGGATCACCACTAAGCAGTCGGAAAAGAAAGCTGGACTTCTCAAAATAAAGGTGGGGATAAATAGAATAAATGTATAGGGGGGATACATACATGTAACTTTTTGTTTTTATACACACAGATGTACAGTTTGATCCACTATTTTGTATTATGACCATGTGGCATGCGAATTTTTGTAACATTAATTGTATACATATCTAATATAAATCAAGGTTCAAATTTATACATATATGATTGACTTGACTTTTGGAACATGATATGTGTGGTTCATCCAACTAATATCAAGTAACCATTAAGTAAGTCATGGGAGATAATCACTAGACACCATAACCATAACCATACCATACAACTACCTAAATTTAGCTATCATCAACTTTTTAACATTATGGCTATCCTCAACTTTCTAACATCATAACCATACCATGCACTAACTAAATTCCATACACTAACATCATAACACTAACAACATAACATAATAATATCATAGCCATACCACTAACATCATAACATCATACATGTGTTTCTACTTCTAAGTCATGCATGCATGTGAACTTCCACTTGTGATCCATGTTCAACCCTATTCATTTTGTTTCATGTATGTGCATAGCCTACTTATATGGCCTTTTATTTTCGACTTAAATGATACTAACCAATACAATGATCTAAACCTAAATATACTAACATGATACCATACTAACATACCATACCATAATAATATACCATACCATACCATACAATACTGACATACCATACCATACTAGTATGCCATACCATACCCTACAATACTAACATACCATACCATACTAATATACCATACCCTATGATACTAACATACCATACCATAATAATATACCATACCATACCATACAATACTGACATACCATACCATACTAGTATGCCATACCATACCCTACAATACTAACATACCATACCATACCATACTAATATACCATACCCTATGATACTAACATACCATACCATACTAATATACCATACCATACCGATACTAACATACCATACCCTATGATACTAACATCATACCATACTAACATACCATACCATACTAATATACCATACCATACCCTACAATACAAACATACCATAACATAAGTATCTTAATTTTTCCCTATTCATTTTGTTTCATGTATGTGCATAGCCTAGGTATATGGTCATGAAACCCTAGTTCCATCTCATAACTTCTGAACCCTAGTTATACCATGCAATTTGTAGTTCACTAAACCCTAGTTGGTTTTCAATTTTTCCATGTACATGTGTTTCTAGACCCATCTCATAACTTGTAAATAGGCCATAAAACCCTAGTTCCATCTCATAACTTCTCAACCCTAGTTATAACATGCAATTTGTAGTTCATGAAAACCTAGTTATGACATGCAATTTGTAGTTCATGAAACCCTAGTTGGTTTTCAATTTGCACATGTACATGTGTTTCTACTTCCATCTCATAACTTGTAAAGAGGTCATAAAACCCTAGTTCCATCTCATAAATTCTCAACCCTAGTTATAGCATGCAATTTGTAGTTCATGAAACCCTAGTTTGTTTTCAATTTGTACATGTACATGTGTTCCTACTTCCATCTCATAACTCCTCAACCCTAGTTATAGCATGCAATTGAAGTTCATGAAACCCTGGTTGGTTTTCAATTTGTACATGTACATGTGTTTCTACTTCCATCTCATAACTTGTAAAGAGGTCATAAAACCCTAGTTCCATCTCATAACTTGTAAAGATGTCATAAAACCCTAGTTCCATCTCATAACTTGTAAATAGGTCATAAAAACAATATAATGATATAAACCTTAGTCCATTTTTCTTGTTATTCATGTACATGTGTTTCAAATTCTAAGCCATGCATGCATGTGAAATTCCACTTGTGATCCATGTTCAACCCTATTCATTTTGTTCATGTATGTGCATAGACTAGGTATATGGCCTTTGGTTTTCTACTTAAATGATACTAACCAATCTAATTTGATCTTCAAACATAAAGAGGTCATAAAACCCTAGTTTTTAGCTACATGTCTCAATTTGTGAACCCTAGTTTTATTATGCAGTTTGTTGTCTTATACTTTAGTACGAGAATAATATATCATGTGAACCCTACCAACACATGCACAGCCGAGAGTTTTGCAGAGTTGACCCACCAATGATAAAGTTGCATTGAAGGAAACTGAGCATTACCCTAGTTTACAAAATCAAAGAAAAATGAAGTCATTGGGCCTTGAAAACACAAGGGAGAGGGCCACCTAGAGGTAATCGCATTCCAAGAGACCAATGGAGTCGACGCTTCTTCGATTCGACCCTTGATTTCTCAGATATATCCAGTTGAAAGTTGCATGAAAATGTCGTTCAAGGACACTCAATGACTTTCGGTCCAGGAGTGAAAAAAAAAATGGATCAGCAAAATTGCATGTCGTTGGCTCCTGCAAGTCTATATGGGAAAGGCCGATATGATAACCCTACCAACACAGGCGCGGTCGATGGTTTTGTATAGTTGACCCACCAATGCTAGAGTTGCATTGAAGGAAACTGAGCAAAACCCTAGTTTATGAAATCAAAGCACAATGAACTCACCGGGCCTTAAAAAAACAAGGCAGAGGGCCACCTAGAGGTATTCGCATGCCAAGAGACCAACGAAGTTGACAGTTATTCGATCCAACCTCTGATTTCCAAGCTATGTCCAATTGAAAGTTGCATGAAAATGTCGTTCAGGGACACTTGGTGATTTTCGGTCCAGGAGCGAAAAAACAAACGAAGCAACAAAATTGCATGGTGTTGGCTCTTGCAAATATTTATGGGAAAGGACAATATAGGAACCCTACCAACACAGTCACAGTCGAGGGTTTTCATGCAATGACCCACCAATGCTAGAGTTTCAAGAGTTGACCCAACAATGTAATTAAATTTATATTAATATAAAAAAAAATAAAAGTAAATTTCAACAACTCGAGAGCATGTTATTTTCCGATTGTTATTTTTGGTGTCTAAACACACTGGATTGTTCTTGGCACCTCCAATATGCCATAGATGGTGTTTTTATCCTAGGAACATGAAAGGATAAACATTAGTACTCTCATAAGAAAATAAATAGAACCCAAAGAAAATGTTTGAAACATGATTTATAGATAACTCACCTGAGGTTGTACGATCGTGTTTATAGTGTCCGCTATCCTATGAATAATATTATTTCTGTAAATGGTATCCGTCAATCACATGTTTATTACATTGGGAATAAACTAAGGATAAATAATTTAAATTGTGCTTCAGCATGCACTTTAAATGTTAAATAACGCACCTGACAATCTAGCCACACTTTACAATCCAGTAACACCTGACAATGCACTCACTCGAGTAGGCCATCTGGATCATATCTGTTGTCGATGGTTTCCATCAATCTTTCATGCTCTATATGAGGTAGAAAATATTGTACATGTGACCTTTTTTTGTTCGAAAGTGTGCACATCTTGATGCTTATACCAACTACTAGGTTGGTGAAGTGGTATACAATAGCTCCTGGTTTATAATCCTGATATACATACGCACCCTTCCTTTTCTATTGTGCTGCTAGTGTCAAGTACTCCCATTTTATAACCATCAATCCAGTTGGGAATTCAATATCTTCATCATCTATAACAGGTTCAAGAATGGTTTGTTTCCCCTCTAAGAAATGTGCCAACCAATAGTCAAAACCCCATTCATTATTTTTTGGGGCAACCACTACATATGTCCAACCTATGAAAGGAAATAGGACAAGTTAACAATACATAAATTAAATTTCTAATTTAGGTACTACTAATTTAATTTTTTGTACCTTCTTGTATGAGATCCGATATGTGATCATAGTTCGTAGAAATGTGTTTTTGATCATCTTCCAAATGGTCTATTTCATTAACCACCTTGAAATCAGTTCCAAGTGTCACTCGATCCCATGTATCAGCTGTATCTGTATACTCACAATCATCCCATTCATCGATGCTACATGAACTGCAAAAGAAAGCCTTCAATCTTGTCCAAATGTGCAGGGTTGAGTTTGTCTGATCTTCTAATTGAATGAAACCGCCAAGTTCCATGCACTATGTTCACTCGATGTGTTTGGGATCGATCCACATTGGTCACCACCCAGAATATTCGCTGCACTAGGTTTTTCCTTGTCTCTTGTTCTCCCATGACAGATGCACACCATTTCACTATAGATGCAGTATCTTGAAGGCGAGCACCTATAAACTTCATCCCTTCCCTTCGAAGGGCATTTTTTATGCATGCACCAGCACCATCGTGCTCTTCTTTTCCATGACCAATTTCAAAGTAGTTCCATATATGTGGCACCTTGTATTTTATGTGCAACAAACACAACCATTAAAATACACATGTATTCTTGAACTATCCAGCACAACCATCCAACCAAATGAAATGACGATAAAATGGTATATCCATAGGTATCACAACATCATAGAATAATTTAAAGCAATGTTGCACATAATGGATGTCATGGGTCCAGTCGTCACTTATGTAGAAGTGACTTTCTTTCAGTATCACACATTTCTCTTCATTGCTATCTGGCCCATGTCGATACGTGATATGGACCATTATGCTCACCTACTCTGAGTGATCGTATTGACTTTGTATTTCATTTTGTGGTTGTAGGGTGTAATTTTCCGCAAAGTCAACCACTGATAGTATTTTTCGAAGACGGAAGGTGTCCCGACATATTCTAAATTGCTCATCTTTCCACCGTGCCATATCGAAATTCTGAATGTATTGTTGGATATTTCCACAAAACTCTAAAATAAAATCACATACTTGCACCTGGTGTAAAAAAAATAAACAGTTTTAAAAAACAACATAAAAATATGTACATGTAGTCACCAAGTTAATGTACATGAAGTCACCTACAAAGTCACCAATTTAACTTTTTGCTTTCTTTGCCATCATGTAGATGATATGTCGTGTACTGATAGTTCTGCTTCTTGACATTTTCCTTCTCGAATGCTCGATCTTCACTCTCATGGATGCAATCAGACCATAATGATAGCCCTCCACAAATGTTACAAGAACCCTCTACACATTTTTTTAAGTAACGTGTCTATCCATCTTGCCTCGGACACATCATGTTATGGATGAAATCTCTGGATGACATTGGCGGTATTGTACTTGAGCATTCCTGCACATGGTTAGGATGCAAAAAATGACATATATTTGCAAATGTATGATAATATAGATCAAACTCTATGTGGTATCTACAAAAACAAGTGTTCCAGATGGTATTGATTCTAACATACCAAGGCTTGCATTTTTCAAAATATATTCTCTTAAGCCTTAGCTCTGCATGGGAAACTTTAAACATATCGAACAATTGAGTTTGTGTCATGTCAAGATAATGTTTAAGATGAGGTTCATTGTTCATAGAACCTCCTATAGTGTTTTAAGAAATCCTTTGTGTTAGAAGAAGGCCTAGTTTTATCATGCCAAAATGTGTGCACTAGTCGCTTCACTGCTTCAACTAACTTCATGTATTTACATGGAAACCTACTGCTAAATGCCAATAATGTTTCCATTTTCCCCTCTACATCAAGGTTGTATCTTCTTACTGAATATTTTTTAAGTGGCTTTCGATGTAAATGCACAACTTGTGATGTGCATTTAAGTAAACAATGTTGTCTTGTGGATCTATATACAATTGATTCAGCCAATATGCGGAGAGCCACATTACAGTCCTATGAATGATTTTTGTTACCAATAGATGTGAATACAACAACAAGAGATTTAACAATGTGATTACTTGATTCGATATTATTCAACGTTCTTATGCCTAAATTTCTTGTAAAAGTTACCATATTTCTATATTTAAGCAAAGCTAAAAACAATTGGCATTTACCGACTTCAGATTTGTTAATAAAATATTGTTTCATTATTTCAGAACAATGACAAAGGATAGTGCGTTTAGCCACCTTACATTCCAGGAAGTCAATTCACTCTCATCCACTTGTATGCGTTTAGGAGTTCTCTTTCATTTTGATGTGATATTTCTTATCATTAGAAATGATGGAGTGATGTTTACATCCACTACAGGCTGACAAATTCAATTAGGATATTGAACCACCTGGCATGGTTGTTGTGGAGTCACATTTACATCAGAAGTAACATAATTATTGAACTCTTCACAATATTTTCTGTTTAATAATGGATCAATAATATCATCTCCCCTATAACCAGCTTCCTTTAATGTTTCATTATCTTCCTCAGCCTCTACGTCTGGTATCTATTGAGCGGGAATGGGAACTATTTGTGCTAGAAATTGTTCCTAGACTACCACAAGAACAAACTAACACAATCTCAAAATTAAAACAAGAACAAGCTAACACAAGAACTAGATCATGAACAAGTTTGAAGAACTTGGGATCAAACACATATGAATAAACCATAAACATTACACAAATAATACCGATTCCATCCACAAGATACAAGCATTTGCATGAATAAAACCCTTAAATAAGAAATGAAGTTGTATGTTGAGTAATCAAACAGATTATAAATAAAACCAGCATAGTAGGTAAAATGGATTATCAGTATGTATATAATCAATAACAATATTCAAAATTACATAATAGTTATCATTCTTAGCTTGAGAGACATCAGCTCTAGAGCCTCTCCTTGAGTCAAAATTCGAACCCTAAAACTGTATGTTTGTCTTCCTTTTATCATCACAAAGATAGATTAGTTCCATAACTACCTTATAGGACTATTCTTAGATAGTTACAATAATAAGTTAGAAACTAACTTCAAATCCATAAATACTAATTAACCAAAAATAGCAAATCGGATTTGGGGAATTTGGCGAATTTCTAAAAATTTGGGTCTCAAATATGGCTCCGTATCTCTCGACCCGGGACTCTTGTGCAAAACCTGAGAGAGGATTTTTTAAATGATTCCATTATGAACAAAAAAATCTCTTGGTTTATAAAAAATCACCTTCAATTGATCGGAATACGTGCTGGAAATGTGTGACTAAAACAGGAAACTATTAAATAATTCAAACCCTGGAAAATAGGCCACAAAGATGAATTTGAATTTATCAAATGCTAAAAACTATTGCAAAACTGAGAGAGGTTTTTGTGGATGACTCTGTTATGGACAAAAACCTCTTTTTTTTCCATAATTCATTTTCATCACTTTGTAATCTACTGCCAATGATAATGACAAAAACAGGAAAAACAGAGCTGCTACAGGAATCTCCTCATGAAAATATTTGACAAAGGACTCGAAAATGAAGGTTAGATCTTAAATATAAAGATTAGAATATATTTTAATATATTTTTTTCAGACTTTAAAGATATATAACCCCTAATAAGCCAAAGGAAAACTTTAAAACAAATAAAAGGAAATAAATCAAAACAACTATAACAATAAAATCAAACAAAATGTATTTATCACTATGAAACTTCAAACCAAACCAAAAATCAAAAGTAATAGGAAATAAATATGTGAAAAATAACACACATAGACTAGGAACAATATTCAGTCTTAACATTTGGCTCCTGCTGTGGGATGAACGCCTCCTTGTGAGGTTTCAAGAACCTGTAGAACTTGTGCCTTATTCATTGGGTGATGGAGTCATTTACCAAATCTTTGCAACTTTCTCAAACTCTGAACACATACCTCTGAAATGACAAAATACTGGTACAAGCTAGCATACTGAAAAGAATCTACATGCTCATATAGAAAGCTTATTCTGTTATTTACTCCTACTTCTAATCATAGGAAACAACCCAATCAATTGTAATCATACTTCCAGTGAAGCCACGAAACCATTTGACTAAGAATCATAATTCCATGCATGCTATTGTTTGAGAAGACCCACAAAAGATGTGATAAATGCAATAAAAATTCTGTAGGTAGCTGATACTTATAATTGGAAATAGGAAGTATGCCAAAATATGGAGCATCAGAAACCTTTGAAAAATACAACTCCATCCAAGAAGCCACGGGATCATGAAACCCATGCAAAAGAATGTACTGAAAATGGGTGTCCCTAATTCTCAATACTCCATGAGATAATGCAATAAGAGAACAATATATAAAATCTTCAACTCTGTTGAGGTTATATTGTTTTATATCTGCCACTAACTCAAGATGACTGATTTCTGAAGAGTGTTTATCATTTCGCTTCATGCCTAGGTCTGATTCACATTCATCATAGAAAGGATGATTTGAAAAAACATTAGCATGATCTTCCTCATCATTATTATATTTTTTATCTATATTTGAAGTAATGGGTAGATAAAGAGAAATAAAATCCTCTTGTTGTTCCTCCTTGGAAATAGATGATCTTTGCAAATCTAGTTCTTCATGGTTAGCGCAAATTCCTTTTGTCTACAAATCTGAAAGCTGAGGATCGGGGATAATTTTAGGGGCGAATTTTAGCCTAGTGGGCTATTTTTCCATGTTTTTCTCCCAAAAAAGATTCGCCATTTTTCATTTTTTGAAGCCATGTTTCGCCCAATTTTGATGGGGTAAAATTTTTTCACCCTAAAAATTGCCAAAGTATTATATAAACGATATAAAATCCTTGGAAATTAAAATATTTTTTGAAAAATATCATCAATCATTTTATAGTTGGTGTTTTAAGAATTGGTAATATTCGCCAACATTTATACAATTTTAAATAAGTATGTTTCCTTAAAATCAGCCCTGTTGAGGATTTCCCTTACTAATTTCCATTGGCATTTGACTAAAAGAAAACTGATCATTGTGTTTTGTATCTAAAGAAACCAAATATTTAGGTTTATAATAATCAGAATTAATGATAATAAAAGAACCTTCAGCTTCTTCATTATTCACTTCTAGTTCATATTTATGGAAAATCCTATCATCTTGAAGATCATTAGGGAACTCATGAATATTGTGAGGGACCAATTCTTCTCTATCTATATCTTCAATCTCATCATGCAAATATTCATATTCCTCATAACGATTTTCAAATAGAAGATCTACAGGATAAAATATTTGATAATGATGATGAAAACAGTATGACACTCCTTCAAAGAATGAATACTAGCAGTGTGAATATATTGACACCATTCATGAGCATTTTCTTTTGTTTCATGTATGCGCATAGCCTACTTATATGGCCTTTTCTTTTCGACTTAAATGATACTAACCAATACAATGATTTAAACCTAAATATACTAACATCATACCGTACTAACATACCATACCATAATAATATACCATACCATACCATACAATACTGACATACCATACCATACCCTACAATACTAACATACCATACCATACCATACTAATATACCATACCCTATGATACTAACATACCATACCATACTAATATACCATACCATATCATACCCTACAACACCCTATGATACTAACATCATACCATACTAACATACCATACCATACTAATATACCATACTATACCCTACCATACTAATATACCATACCATACCCTGCGATACTAACATACCATACCATACCATATCATACCCTATGATACTAACATCATACCATAATAACATACCATACCATACTAATATACCATACCATACCCTACAATACAAACATACCATAACATAAGTATCTTAATTTTTCCCAATTCATTTTGTTTCATGTATGTGCATAGCCTAGNACTAACATACCATACCGTACTAATATACCATACCATACCCTACAATACAAACATACCATAACATAAGTATCTTAATTTTTCCCAATTCATTTTGTTTCATGTATGTGCATAGCCTAGGTATATGGTCATGAAACCCTAGTTCCATCTCATAACTTCTGAACCCTAGCTATAGCATGCAATTTGTAGTTCATGAAACCCTAGTTGGTTTTCAATTTTTACATGTACATGTGTTTCTAGACCCATCTCATAACTTGTAAATAGGACATAAAACCCTAGTTCCATCTCATAACTTCTCAACCCTAGTTATAACATGCAATTTGTAGTTCATGAAACCCTAGTTATAACATGCAATTTGTAGTTCATGAAACCCTATTTGGTTTTCAATTTGTACATGTACATGTGTTTCTACTTCCATCTCATAACTTGTAAAGAGTTCATAAAACCCTAGTTCCATCTCATAACTTCTCAACCCTAGTTATAGCATGCAAATGTAGTTCATGAAAACCTAATTGGTTTCCAATTTGTACATGTACATGTGTTTCTAGTTCCATCTCATAACTTGTAAAGAGGTCATAAAACCCTAGTTCCATCTCATAACTTCTCAACCCTAGTTATAGCATGCAATTTGTAGTTCATGAAACCCTAGTTGGTTTTCAATTTGTACATGTACATGTGTTTCTAGTTCCATCTCATAACTTGTAAAGAGGTCATAAAACCCTAGTTCCATCTCATAACTTCTCAACCCTAGTTATAGCATGCAATTTGTAGTTCATGAACCCTAGTTCCATCTCATAACTTCTCAACCCTACTTATGGCATGCAATTTGTAGTTCATGAAACCCTAGTTGGTTTTCAATTTGTACATGTACATGTGTTTCTACTTCCATCTCCTAACTTGTAAAGAGGTCATAAAACCCTAGTTCCATCTCATAAATTCTCAACCCTAGTTATAGCATGCAATTTGTAGTTCATGAAACCCTAGTTTGTTTCCAATTTGTACATGTACATGTGTTCCTACTTCCATCTCATAACTTGTAAAGAGGTCATAAAACCCTAGTTCCATCTCATAACTTATCAACCCTAGTTATAGCATGCAATTGTAGTTCATGAAACCCTAGTTGATTTTCAATTTGTACATGTACATGTGTTTCTACTTCCATCTCCTAACTTGTAAAGAGGTCATAAAACCCTAGTTCCATCTCATAAATTCTCAACCCTAGTTATAGCATGCAATTTGCAGTTCATGAAACCCTAGTTTGTTTCCAATTTGTACATGTACATGTGTTCCTACTTCCATCTCATAACTTGTAAAGAGGTCATAAAACCCTAGTTCCATCTCATAACTTCTCAACCCTAGTTATAGCATGTAATTGTAGTTCATGAAACCCTAGTTGGTTTTCAATTTGTACATGTACATGTGTTTCTACTTCCATCTCATAACTTGTAAAGAGGTCATAAAACCCTAGTTCCATATCATAACTTGTAAAGAGGTCATAAAACCCTAGTTCCATCTCATAACTTGTAAATAGGTCATAAAACCAATCTAATGATATAAACCTTAGTCCATTTTTCTTGTTATTCATGTACATGTGTTTCAAATTCTAAGTCATTCATGCATGTGAAATTCCACTTGTGATCCATGTTCAACCCTATTCATTTTGTTCATGTATGTGCATAGACTAGGTATATGGCCTTTCGTTTTCTACTTAAATGATACTAACCAATATAATTTGATCTTCAAACATAAAGAGGTCATAAAACCCTAGTTTTTAGCTACATGTCTCAATTTGTGAACCCTAGTTTTATTATGTAGCTTGTTGGCTTATACTTTAGTATGAGAATAATATATCATGTGAACCCTACCAACACATGCACAGCCGAGAGTTTTGCAGAGTTGACCCACCAATGATAAAGTTGCATTGAAGGAAACTGAGCATTACCCTAGTTTACAAAAACAAAGAAAAATGAAGTCATTGGGCCTTGAAAACATAAGGGAGAGAGCCACCTAAAGGTAATCGCATGCCAAGAGACCAACGGAGTCGACGCTTCTTTGATTCGATCCTTGATTTCTCAGATATATCTAGTTGAAAGTTGCATGAAAATGTCGTTCAAGGACACTCAATGACTTTCGGTCTAGGAGTGAAAAAACAAATGGATCAGCAAAATTGCATGTCGTTGGCTCCTGCAAGTCTATATGGGAAAGGCTGATATGAGAACCCTACCAACACAGGCGCGGTTAAGGGTTTTGTAGAGTTAACCCACCAATGCTAGAGTTGCATTGAAGGAAACTGAGCAAAACCCTAGTTTATGAAATCAAAGCACAATGAAGTCACTGGGCCTTGAAAAAACAAGGGAGAGGGCCACCTAAAGGTATTCGCATGCCAAGAGACCAACGGAGTTGACAGTTATTTGATCCAACCTCCGATTTCCAAGCTATGTCCAGTTGAAAGTTGCGTGAAAATGTCATTCAGGGACCACTAGTACAAAAGCACGGATTTTTCCACGGAGTTTTTCCACGTTTCTTACTTTTTGGTGTAAAATCCGATGTAACGGGAACGAGGCGTCACTGTATCCATGCCTAGCCATTGCTGTATCCACGCCGGGACTCTTAGACGTCACTGTATCCACGCATAAACTTTTGGACGTCGTTGTATCCACGCCTGACCATCGCTATAGCGACGACACCGTCTTTTGTTGACTTTTTACAAATAAGAGGTTCTTTTTGTTTTCGTGGGTGGGTGGATTAATGCTTATAGTTATGGAGGACGAGGAGGAGGAATCAGAGGGAGGAAGAGTTCGAGGCGGCTGTTTTTGGAAATCGATAATAATATTTAGCAAGGTGTTCTCATGCAAATCTGTGTATTCGATCTGGCATCATCGCACCAGCGAGCTAGGGTTTAACCGTTGGCCCCATTTACATCTACTTGGAGGTCCCGCCATGGTCAGCCCCGGCCTCTGTAAATGCCCAGCAATAATAAATATATGTGAGTCCTTCTTTGCTACTTAATGGTAATTGTGTTTGAATCATACTTAGCTCTTGATATTGCATGCGTAATTCAGGAGGGGGAAGGTTTTGCTTTGGGGTAAACCACCATGGATTCCGCAGAGGAATGCAAGATGGAAATTACTGAAACGCTTCAGGTTTTGAAGGAGGAATGGAAGGAGGAAAGAGATATTGAAACCATTTTGGTTCTGAAAGAGGAATGCGAGGTTGAAGATATTGAATTTACCTGGCTAGTTTACTTGGTAGAATATCTTTCAACTCAGGGTTTCAGTAGTCACCTGGGACAGAATATTTCTCATTTGAAGCTTTTGAATGGCGAGTACTATACCATATTGCCTTCCAAAAAGCTAACAATTTTGTAGTTTCTTTGCGATGATATAATGGAGGCTGAGGAAGTTCGAACAGAAATCAACATGCGGGTAAACTTTGAACAAGATACAGATGCAGATGTGAAAATTAACTTTTCTTCTGGTGCAATTGGATTGATTGAAATAAATCCCTGCTATTCAAAAAGAAAGAGGGTTTCTTGTACCAAAGCAGATGGGCAGAGGAGGTCCAATTCAAGCCAAGTGACACTTGAAAACACAAATTTTCATTCAGACAATTCAGTCTCACAGAACAAGCATAGTTACTCTAAGAATGGACAGACCGAGTTTACAAGTCCCGAGGTGAATGATGGAGAGGATTTAAACAGTGATGAATGCTACCTATGTGGAATGGATGGGAATTTGATTTGTTGTGATGGTTGCCCATCTGCATATCATTTTCGATGTGTTTTTCTTTCCAAAGCTCATTTACCAGAAGGAGCATGGTATTGTCCAGAGTGTGTTGTGGAGAAAATTGATGCCCAGGGATCAAGAGCATCAAAGCCATTGAGTGGAGCTAAGATCTTTGGTATTGACCCATATGGGCGTGTCTTCTTTGGTACTTGTGGCTACCTATTGGTGTAAGTCAAAGTTATTCGTGAAGTGTTTGAACTTTAGAGTAACACGATGTTAACTGAATATTTTAGGCTTAATGGTATTGGCTAATTTCAAAAGTATTTTTGGTGCAATTCTTCCTATAGCCTACTTAGGATATCCGCCATAGGTTTGTTGAAGCTATTTTTTCGATTTAACCCTCGGTTGTAAGTTTGCAGGAAAATATTTCTTTGCTCCTTTGGATAAATTTTCCAAATTCGCTTATAATTCAATCTTTTCTCTGGACATGTTGCTGTAGGTCTGATTCTGCATCAAATCCAACTACCATGTACAGGTATTACAACAAAAGGGATGCCATAAAGGTCATAGAGATATTAGAGTTCTCAGGTCCTTTTTATGATGACATAAGAAACTCAATTCTACAGTACTGGGGTGTTCCAAAAGGCAAGAAGGATTCAGCTTGCTTTCAAAAGACAGATATGGCTTCTATATGGGAATCAAGCCATAAACAACTGGGAAACTAGTCCAAGAAAGAAAATGACAGAGACATGAATATTTAGGTAAAACTAAATTGTAAAATCATCATAATGAAGGTAAGGCTGTCAGTTAGCTTTTTGATGTTGCAATGGTAGCATAAACTAGGTAGTATTTTATATCTAAGAACATTAAAAAATGGGACAAAGATAAAACATTTAGTTAGCCACTCATATGGTTGGATGGGTAGATAGCCAACTTCTATTTTAAATGTATCTATTTCACAATCATGGTTTTGCATGTAGCCTTCATAATGCTAAAGTTTGTTTACTATTGAAGTTTGTTTAATATTGAAGTTTGTTTCACAATCAGGAAATTCGTAATGTTTACTATTGAAGTTTGTTTATAAAGGCTGATAGATTGCCTTTCGTAGGGATTGGTTAAGCACTTTTGTTAAGAACTTAGATTATATCTGACCAGTGACTTTTGAGATTTTGGATTATTTGACCTGCTATTGTTGTGACATTAGATTTACTTTCTATGCATATTTTTTAATGTTGCTTTCTGTACTCCGAAATACTAGGCCTGAGACTTGCAAATAATGATATATGGGGCATTCAAGGATGTGCGACTTTTGACATTTTGGATTATTTGACCTGCTATTACTGTGACAAAAAATTTACTTTCTATGCATGTTTTTCAATGTTGCTTTCTGTACTCTGAAATATTGGGTCTGAGACTTGCAAATAATGGTATATGGGGCATTCAAGGATGTGCATATGACATTTTGGAGCTTAATTGCTCCTATCTTCATTGTCTAGTTTCTGCCATGTGTTTCAAGCATAATTTTTGCTGATGCTTGTCTTTAAATTTGCGTTGAATGATCAAATACATTTAGAGTATAGTAGACTACGAGAAGGAAACACTGATCGTTCATCAAGTTCAATGACAAAGTAATAAGATTTGAGTATGTAGATTTTCAAGTTAGCCATAATTGTGTTGAGATATCTAGATATGAAATGTATTTGAGTTTAGAAATGTCTCAATATTTCAAGTGGACACTGCCCCCATCATCAAGGGATTCAGTAGCAAATGGATATCTGGATGTATAGCTAACTGATAGTGCTCTACCCTGCAGTTGGGATATGGATGTATAGCATTGCTCGACTCCGTAACATTTTTATGATGTTTTGGTCAATTTGGCTAATTATGATATTTTGGTCAGTTTGGCCTTTGCTTTCCCTTTCACGTCAATTGCTGCTTGATTGGATGTCATGAGACTCTGCTCCATTTAGATTCAAGGGCATTAATGAGGTCATGACTTCATGATTTTTTATGAGTTAAACTCTGCTAATTTTGATTCAAGGGAATCAATGAGGCCACGGCTTCAGGAAATGGTTCGGAGTTAAAATTCTAATACCTTTCAAAGTGGAATGGATTTAAATCTTAACTTGTTTGTGACATCTTTAGAATTATGCCATGGCTTAGTGACATTATATGTCATATTGTACATAATAGTTATTGTTGTGAACATAAATTAGTAGTCTCTGGTTTCATGCTAGTCTTATGAATGCCATTGCTTTCTTGTTATTGTTTCTTTTCCTGGTTGCATGCATGGCAAATCAATGTAAAAGTGTTTTTTCTTTTTTAAAATAATATTGCG
>LPNX010737394.1:0-61579 GCA_001517045.1 Pseudotsuga menziesii
GAGGATACTTATGTTGAGTCTTGACTTTTTGCAACAACAAGAAAACCAAAAATGCAAAGATTTAAAATTGTCTTTTCTGCAGCAAGAAGATTTGGAGATTAGAACGACCATCTTATTTTGACTGCAAAGAAGAAACATGATAAATATAGGCAGGTTATATGCATTACAAGCTTTTGCTGTATTCAAATTTTTAAACTTTTATCTTTCCATTCTATCTTTTATGCATATTGCAGTGTTGCATTAGTTTTCATTTTTTATTCAATTATTCTATGTGGAGTTGGCTTTGATTGCAGAATATTCGTTTTACAGAGTTTTGGTGATTGTTACTGAAGATATTTGACCAGTATGCTTTTTCCTTTTTTTCATGTCCTATTTTCTCAAAAGGTAAATATTGGTTTGTTTATCAATATCAGTGCAATGAGACTTGAATTTAAGGTGAATGGTACGAGTGTCTTTACATTTTTAGAGCTGAGAAATTATGTTTAGCATCTTTTGCAGATGACAGAATAGAAAGTTTTTGTATGGTTATATGTGGATGGTGCATGTACCAGGGCCAAGTTATAAAGAAAATACTACAGGAACTAATTAGTACCTCAACAAGGATGTTGCAATGATGTCACACACTTTACATCCAACTCTAGTTATGAAGGCACATTAAATTCAAATCTAGACCATTTGATGGTGTTAACATCTTCAGTGTATAATAATTTATCCTCCTACGATTGCTTGGTCCCAATGCAAAGTTCCTTGAGTTGAGCACAGGAGTTGCTGCAAATGCACATGTGTAACCTTGCATCTGTAACTGTCATGAATGAGATGTATGGCGGCTAGTCTATACCGAATTTGGAGGTATTTTTTTTTTTAAATTCACGTCCGTCGCTTAAGCGACGGTTATAAATGTCGCTTATTCGACGCTTGATGTCTATTTCCGTCGCTTAAGCGACGCCTGGATCTGTCGATTAAGCGACGCCTATGTCCGGGAGGTGTCGGTTAAGCGACGCCTGTAGGTGTAAATGTTGTTAAATTTTTTTGTCACCGTCGCTTAATAAGTGTCGGATAACCGACGATGTACATTCAACCGACGATTACTTAGGTGTCACTTAACCGACGGTTACTTAGGTGTTGGATAACCGACGAAAAGTTTCCGACGCTTATAAAAAAACCAAAGTGTCGTACATGCGACAGGGAAGTGTCGAAAATCCGACATGACGGCCGTCGGATTTTTGGTCAAAATGTAGTAGTGTATGATGTTCAGGTCAAGTACAGACCCTCTCTTCCAGACAATGTAAAATTTTGGAGGGTGTTTGAAAATGATGGGGAGCTTAGTAAATTCCTTCAGTTAGTAGATGAATTCTCTGACATACACATAGACCAGGAAAACCTTAACCTGGAGGAATCCAAGCAGATCAAGCTAAAAGATAAAGTGACTGAGCACGATATCGTCCAATTGCCCAGCAACCACATACCTCGAGGTCTAGTACCACTGGAAGAACTGTTTGATCACAATGATGTCCCTTTCAAGCCTGCTAAAAGGGATCTAGATCCTGCTATCCAAGAGCACAACATAGGTAGCCAGAGCCATCCAAAACTGATAAATCTATCCACTGGGCTGACTGCTGAACAAAAGTTTGGATATTGTAGCTTGATAAAAGAGTTTTTTGATGTCTTTGCATGGGAGTATAGTGACCTAAAAACGTATGACACCAACATCATCCAGCACAGGATTCCTTTGGATAGGGACACCATTCCTTTCAAACAGAAGCTAAGACCCATCAACCCTCTTCTATTACCAGTGATTGAGAAAGAGATCCACAAACTCCTCAAAGCCAAGATCATAATCCCCATCAGGTATTCCCAGTGGATTGCAAATCTAGTAGTGGTAAGAAAGAAAAATGGAGAAATCAGGTTGTGTGTAGATTTTAGAAACCTGAACAAATGTTCCAAAAAAGACAACTATCCACTGCCCAAGATGGAACATTTGCTGTAGAGAGTCTCGGGGGCCAGGGTCATGTCCTTCCTTGATGGCTTCTCTAGATACAACCAAGTGGCTGTGAACCCAGATGACCAAGAGAAGACTACCTTTACCACCCTTTGGGGCACCTTCATGTATGCTAAAATGCCATTTGGGCTAATGAATGTTGGGGCTACTTTTCAGAGAGCTATGGACCTAGCTTTTGTAGGGCTAAAAGATAAATATGTCCTGATATATTTGGATGACTTAATAGTTTACTCTCACAGCCATCATGACCACTTGCAGCATTTGAGAAAGGTATTTCTGAAGTGCAGAAGGTATGGAATATCACTGAACCCCAAGAAGTCCCAGTTTGCACTCAATGAAGGAAAGCTCCTAGGCCACATAGTCTCAGCTGAAGGTGTAAAGATCGATCCAGTAAGAGTGGAGGCAATTCAGCAGCTGTCAATACCAAGGTCAAAAAGAGACATTCAGTCCTTTTTAGGCAAGATAAAATTTGTCAGGAGATTCATTCCAAATTTCTTCGAGCTGGTAAAGTATATAACAGTCATGCTAAAAAAGGATGCAGAAATCAAGTGGACTGACCGGGCAAGAAATTATTTTGAAGACATTAAGAAAGCCATCATGGAGGCCCCAACCCTGATTAGTCCTGACTACACCAAGGGTTTTTACATTTTCTCTTTTGCGTCTTATGACACAGTGGCAGCTGTACTATTACAAAAGAATGATGAAGGTCTTGATCATCCAATTGCTTTCTTCAGCAGAACCCTGAGAGATGCTGAGCAGAAGTATGACCCAATTGAGAAGCAAGCTTATGCCCTCATAAAATCTTTGAAGAACTTCAGAATCTACATTCTCCATGCAAAGGTCATTGTGTATGTCCCTTCGGCTGCTGTGAAGGATGTTTTGACTCAGCCTGACATCGATGGGAAGAGAGCTAAGTGGATTGCCAAACTCATTGAGTTCGATGTAGAGGTGAAACCCACCAAGTTGGTAAAAGGATTAGGCCTGGCCAAACTCATGGCCAAAGAAAACTGTGAACTGCTGGGAATGAATTTCACATACGTCAGGTCAGCAAAAGTGCAGACTATGGTGGCAGCTAAAACAGAGGAAAATCAAGATCAGAATAACAGTCCAGCAGTAGCTGAGAACATATCTTCATGTGAGTGGTACTCAGGTATCATTCATTTTTTGCTAAAATTAGAAGTTTCTCCCGATCTTACTCCTAACCAAGCACGAGCTCTTAAATTTAAATCTGTCAAGTTTTGCATAATTGACAAACTACTGTACTGGAGGGATCAGTCTGGGATTTTGTTAAGGTGTCTAGATAAAGAGGAAGCAGAATAGGTCATGCATCACTTTCACTCTAGTACATGTGGAGGCCACCACTACTGGAAAACCACAGCCCACAAGATATTAAAAGTAGGGTAATATTTGCCAGTCCTTTTTGCTGATGTATGCACTTTTGTGAGGGCCTGTGACCAATGTCAAAGATTTGAAGGGAATCAGCAACTCAAATCCTTGCCCCTTAGGCCTGTTACAGTGAATGGGCCTTTCCAGCAATGGGGTCTGGATTTCATAGGTGAAATAAATCCATCTTCCAGTGGACAACATAAATGGATCTTAGTAGCCACTGACTACTTTACCAAATGGATAGAAGCAATACCCACCAGAAATGCCACTCAGCAAGTCATCATGAGATTCTTATATGAGAACATCTTCAGTAGGTTTGGTTGCCCGGTGAGGTTAGTAACTGATAATGCACAAGCCTTTAAAGCTGGGGCATTGGTTAAATTGTGTGAATCAATGGGTATTCAACTGGTGCACTCCACATCCTATTACCCACATGGCAATGGCCTGGCTGAGTCATCCAACAAAAGCTTAGTCCGGATCATTAGGAAATTGTTAGAGACAAATCAGAAAAAAACTGGGATTCAAAGCTTAAGTTTTCCTTATGGGCTGATAGGGTGAGAGATAAAAGATCCATAGGGACTTCTCCATTCAAACTAGTTTATGGCACTGATGCCATCTTTCCTATCCAGCTCACCCTTCCAGTGGCAAAGTTCTCTCAGGAAGAGGAAGATGAACCAAATGATATGATGAGAAGGATGATGGATTTGGTGGAGTTACAGGAAATTAGGGAGCAAGTTGTAGGAAAATCAGAGGCTCATCAACAGAGGATAAAGGGCATGTTTGACAAAAGAGCAAAGGCAGACAATTTCTAGGTCGGGGACTGGGTCCTCAAGTGGGATGTTGTCAGACAGGACAAGGGGAAACATGGAAAATTTGACTCTTTATGGATTGGCCCTTTTGTTATAGACCAGGTATATAAGAATAACACCTTCAAATTGCAGAATCTAGAAGGTGAAGAGGTATTCGATGGCCCAGTAAATGGGTGGTTCCTAAAACTCTATTTTATTTGAGGATCTGAGGCCTTATAATTGTAGATTAAGTAGATTGTAGGTTGTTTTTGCTTTCAGAATAAGACTCCATGCCCAATGGAACAATAGAGAATAGTGTTAAGTTACTTAGTTGCTTTTAGGGAAAGGCATTTTGGTCTGGGGTTCTTGGGACCTCACAGGGAGGTTCCCATCCCCGAGTAGGATCCAGATGTTATCTCTCAAATAAAATAAATTTATTTTTGATAGTATGAAGAATTTAAATGACGCAAGATCACTAACAGTTTTGAAGACCTCTATTTTTTATGCAAATTTCACAAAGTTGTGGCTTCGGTGGCTTGGATGAGGATCAGAACATCTCATTAGCCACCGAAAGATGGAAGATAAATAGCAGGTGGAAGACCCCTTCGGCAGATAGGCGTATTGCTGTAACTTTTTTACACCATCGAAACATTTTTCAAACATCAATCTGAAGTTGTGAAGACTTCAGATCGGCGAGCTAGTTCTCAAAGGCACCACAACGGTGAAGAACATAGTGACTAAGCGTTCTGATTCAGACTTCCAATGATCTCCGACAGCGATGAAATCTGATCAGAAGAACTAAGGGTTAAGCAGTGGTGGGGTAAAGCTGAAAGGTGTCGAAATGTTGATGATATGAAAAAGTAAAATGCCGCCAAAGTCAAGTAACAGAAGTCGGAAATTGAAAAGACTAAATTGTCCGCCAAATAGTTCATTGCGGAGCCATAATGGAAAAAGAGAAACTTATTGCGGGTTCCGAAACAATACAGACTCATCGACGTCGGAACTTTAAAGGACTAACAATCGGCAGGATAGTCCCCTAAGGAGCCGAAACTGCGGAAGATAAACAGACAAGGCTTCTATGACCAAAGGAAAACTGTGGCGATCGGAGGTTCAAGGGACTAACGATCGGCGAGCTAGTCTACTAAAGAGCCACAACGACATAAATCTAACTGACTATGGCTTCTGATTGATGATAAGAAACTTTCCTATAGTGTGACAATAGATGAACACATTGGCGATCGGAGGGGCTAAAGACTAACCGGCGGTGAAATAGTTCACTACGGAGCCGCAACATCGGAAAGGCTAAAGACTACATATCGGCGAGATAAAGCTAAAGAGTTTCCATAGTGTCGGCGTCAGAATACACTAGCCATCGGCACAATAGTCCACTAATGAGTCGCAACGGTGGAAATCTAACTGAATAAGGCTTCCGATCGATCACTAGATAAACTCTTCGGCGATCGGAAGGGCTAAAGGTTAACTGGCCGCACGATAGTTAAATGGGGAGCTGCAACGGTGGGAAATAGAAGAATTTGTCGGCGGCCGAAAGAACTAAGAACAATGGAGCGGCAAGCTAGTTCTCTGAGGAGTTGCAACTGCGAAAGAAAGATCAACTACAAGGTCTGCGAGCAGATGAAAACTTCGGCGTCAGAACTTGAAAACACTAACCGCCGGCGAGTTAGTCCACTAAAGAGCTGCAACTATAGAAACAGTGGGACTTGGAGCGCTGAAACTGCGGCAAGCATTCAGACTTGAGGCGCCAATGAAACAGAAGACAAAGCTTCCGATTGGCGACAAAGTAAAAATCTGGCGGGATAAACAAGGAGATTTGGAGCGCCGAAAACACGGAAACATTGAGATTCGGAGCACCGATGAGTTAAAGGAAACAACGTCCGATTAGTGACTGCGGCGACAAGATAGAGGAAAATACAGGTGATTAAACGAGAAAAATCACTTTAGTTAGATGCTGATACACTGGCTGTTGGCGGCAATTTCACAGTAAACCAGCAGTGGGAATGATTAGCGACCACTTCAATCGTTAAAGGATCGCTCAGTGAACTAGATCTTCATAGTAGATAAATAAATAGTTAGCAAGGGTTTAAAGCCCTAATGAGGAAAAACTATCACTTTCAATTATTTTTTGTGTAAACAGATATGATTTTCAAGATCTGTAAATTTTGTAAAAGGCTATAAAGCCCATGATTATTTCATTAATAAAGGTTCGACTCTAGGGATTTATGAGCCTGTTCCATTATCAAGCATCTCATCTGGTTTATTCTAAGTATAAGCTCTTTTTTTGTGATTTGTTCAGCCATCTCTTTCTTTACTGTGTTTATTGCCTGAATGCGCATTTAGGTAATTTTCAGATTTATTAAAGGGTCGATAGCTGTCATCCTATTGGTTATTTAGTGATATTTGATTTATAAACACCATCCTTAGCAGGATTTAGCCATTTATATGCATGTGTTATGTGTGTAAGTCTGCCAGCCTAGTGAGTTCTCCATCCTTGCACCTTTTTGTCAAACTACTGAACAAGTTGCAACTAAAAGCCTTGTGATTGAGTGAGCTTCATGCATGTCTTGAGAGTGAGAGGTTATATAGGTTATCGGGCTTGATCCAATTCAGAAAAACCCAAAAAAACAGTTTAAGTTACCAGGCATCCTCGAGCTACAACCTAGAGGAGTTTCCAGGAGTGATAACAGGATGAAGGCATAGTATGTTCATGCCAAAAAAATGGACTAATCCCTTAAAACTTCAAGTAACTTCATATCAAAACAAGAAATCCTAACAATGAAGGTCCAATAATCTGTTAGGCCAAGGATTCTAAGAATTTCTCTTTTAATAGGATATTTTCGAATGGTTTCCATGCATACTTTAAAAAAATTAGATGTGTGTGTGAACAAAGACTGTTGCCTTGTGGTCTTATTTACAATCAATTATGACAATGCATGACGGGTTGGATTACGATTTTTTGAATGAGTATTCTTTCCAAATGCATTAGAAGAAATCTAAAGATCTCTAAGAAGATGATTAGTGGTATCTAAAGTCTTAACTATCTTTATGCCAATAATTTTCCTAACAACACATAAACTATGTGATTTAATGAGTCCATAAAAAATGACCTTTAGATACATCACTTTTAGAATCAAAATAATCTTTATTAATTTTGTTGCACTACCAATAAATAACTTGTTTAGGTAACTTACATTCAAGGTATGCTATAACACTTTCAACCACATTAACACATCTAGGATTTATTTGTCGTCCACTAGATAAATAAGGTAAGGAAGGAAAATCCTAAGTCTAGGATCAATGACCATGACATAACAAAAATTCACCATGAGATCATAGCACTTCATTCACATGATGGTCAATGTTGGGAGTGCAATGGACATGTTGGTGGTATATATGATTAACATCTAGTTTTTCATTATAATATTGCACTAGGGAATCCTCTTCATCAAAATACATAACAAAATTCATATCTCTAGTATCTCCCTCTATATACTACAAATCTTACAAAATTTCCAAGTCTTCTTCATCTAAGACATCAATTTTTTTTATGGAAGATCGGTTAGAGATTGAATTGATGATGGAATACAAATACCCTTCATTTGATGCATATTCTCCACCCGTGTCGACAAAGTAGAGACCACCAAGGCATCCATTATGCAAGGAATTTAGGTTCCCATTGATGGATTCCTATGTTTTTCCAAACCAACTTTTCATTTTCTCTTAGTTCATTTTTTTAGGGGGGTGATCCTTCATATAATAATTTTTTGCTCTATTGCATCTATTGCACATATTTAGAAGGATCAAATGTGATAATAACTTCACAAAACTTAAATATCCAATCATAAAAACCATAAAAATATGTATTGGAACCGCATTCTTTCTTGGTATATGCTTGTGCACAAGACAAGCCAATCTTGGTTTGCATAAAATAACGTTGGTTGTCTATTTGTTTCTTTTATAGTTGAATATGAGTTGACAGTGATGTCAAAGGATCTAAGGATCTACGGATCATGTTGAATATGTGATATCAAACGATCATGTTTAATATGTGTTGTCAAAAGATAAAAAAACAGATGGACCAGAAGTCAAAAGAATCATATTGAATTCTAAAAGACTTCATCTGACACAACCAGCTTGAAGAAATACATATGGGAGAATGTGGAAGTCACATGAAAGCAATTATCCCACCATGACATTGGTCACAAATGTGCATAAAATCATAAATATAGAAGAACATTGAAAATGGCATGGATGCGCAAATACTGTTTGTGTGACTTATGAATAAAGAGAAACAAAACTGTGTGTGAAAGTCCCATCAAGAATATGGTATGTGGTACAAAGATTTGTAAAAAAACATAAGTAATAAACCAATGTGTAAAAATTTCCCACAAGGATGTTGGCATATGTGCCTCAGACACTACACAAGGTTGAATTGTGGAAAGAGGCATGTCGACACAGATCCTAACTTGTTCAAAACGAAATCCAATGGGGCGTTATCTGTAGTGAATGGAATTCACCAAGTGGACACATATCGTGAGTCAAGAATATTATAAATAAGCAAGAGATGGATGAGGTGAAGTAAGCTTATAGAAAATGAAGAGCTTAGATAATTTTTTGTCAAGCTTAGGAATTCCTTTGTGGTATCAATGGCTCATTGATCTCAAAGATTATGTATATGTAGCAGAGTCGTAGTGTGCAATACAGTTAGTGATGAACAATGAATAAGTGCACTAGAAGAAAAGGATAATCATATCTTGGATGTGCAAAGATATTGCTCAGTAAAAATGCAAATCATAACGCAGAAAGTGTGACGGATCTAGAGATACTATTCAGACGTAGAACGGAAATCACCTGAAATGAAGCAGATTGCAGATATTTTCGCACATTGGGTTTTTGGGCAACTGTCTGTTCAAAAATGGATACTCAGACAGATAAAAAAGCTACAGAAGTTGCATATGGCGAATATACACTATTTTCTCTATTTGTAATTTTCTATATAGTTATATTTCATATCAGGGAGGTCAGACAGGGAAAGGAAAAGGGGGTTGCATCCTCCTTCCAGACAGTGTTGGAGAATACAATAAAGGTGTGGCAACATCCTTTCTATTGGTGCATATAAAACTTAGGGGGTCATAGCCTCCTTCTAGTCGGTGTTGGAGAATAAACGAAAGTTGGTGCTTTCACAAATAGAGAGCATAATTTTTACACAGGTCGGAGCTTGAAGCCACAAGTCGCAGTTTGCGCAATCAGACTAATATATGTTCAGGTTGGTTCCTAAAGATTATGAGTAGGTTCTTACATAGAATGAAGCTATTGTAGGTCGGTGCCAGCGCCCCACAAATTGTACTTGGGATTAGGTCAACACCTAAAATGAGTGGGTGCTCATGTTTGGAGACTGCAATCTCCCATTGATGTAATTACACGTATATATTTAATATATACATTTGTTATCAAGTACTTGTGCGCTATTCCAATTATTCTTGTGAATGATGGAAAGTTTTAAACTAGCATGGATCCAAATCCCAGGCTCTATCAAGTGTCGAGAAGGAACAAATCTTTGGAGGTGCAAACCTCTTCTTAAGTATTGCACTCAACTATCAGCTTTGGTGTGATACAGACCAAAAGACACATATTTTTGTTTAAGGTGAAATATAATACTCTTATTATTAATATTTAATATTATTTATGGCCGCCATATAATATTTTTTATTATTTTTTATTTTTTTAGGAAAGAGCATTACAACATCTCCCCCATACATGGTTTTAAAACCATGTGCAAGGCCCTCCTAAAACCATGGGTTGTTTAGGAGGCCTTGCACATGGTCTTAAAACCATTTGCAAAGACCTCCTAAACCATGTACAATAAAACCATGGGTTATTTAGGAGGCCTTGCACATGGTTTTAAAACCATTTGCAAGGCCCTCCTAAACCATGTACAATAAAACCATGGGTTATTTAGGAGGCCTTGCACATGGTTTTAAAACCATTTGCAAGGCCCTCCTAAACCATGTACAATAAAACCATGGGTTGTTTAGGAGGCCTTGCACATGGTTTTGAAACCATGAGCATGACCATTTTTTTTTGCACATAATTCAAATTTTTTATTTTTATTTTGTTAAGTAGGAACATTACAACATCTCCCCCATATTGTGTTGTTTTTTTGACCGACATTTTTTTGGTCGATAATTAATTATTTTTTATTGCTTTGTTAGGTAGGAACATTACAACATCTCCCCCATATTAGGTTGTTTTTGTGGCCGACATTTATTTTGGAGGATAATTAAATTTTTATTTTTTATGGCTAACATTTACAAGAGGAACATGTAACGTTACATAATGTTACAATATCTCCCCCATACTAGGCTGTAGAGCGCCTCTCAACGCAATCAACGAAAATATGCATAATTTAAAATTATACATATTTGTGCNAAGGGTTGTCCACCAACACGACTCCAAGGTTTGATGGTTCAAACTATAGCTTTTGGAAAATCAAAATGGAATTCTATCTGCAATCACCTGGCATGGATGTTTGGAAATCAATCGAGGACGGATATGAATTCCCAAAACATGCAGATGAGTCAGAAGATAACGATGAGCATTCAACCTCCAAAACAATGACTTTTGATCCATAAAATAGAAAACAATATGAATGGAACGCTCAAGCAAAGAACACCATATTGTGCGGATTAGCTAATGTTGTGTTCACCAAAGTAATGCAATGCACGACGGAAAAAAAAGTTTGGGATAAACTAAGAAGTATCTACGAAGGCGATGACAAAGTCATGAAGGCCAAACTACTAACACTCTCAACATAGTTTGAAATGCTCAAAATGAAGGAGGAAGAAGATGTTGACTCATACTTTCTAAGAGTGGATGAGATAGTAAACTCCATAACAGGGCTTGGATATACAATTAAAGAGAAGTGAGTCATACAAAATATCATGAGGACTCTTCCTACACGATTCAATCTGAAAGTGTCAGTTTTAGGAGACATAAATGATTTGGACAACCTCACTAAGGATGAACTATATGGAATTCTCACAGCATACGAGATGAGAACAAAACTTGAGAATGTATCCAAGAAAGAAGTTGTGTTTAAAGCAACAGGGAATCCCAAGTTCAACAAAAGTGAATGCAAGAATACAACTGACATATCAGACGAAGACGAGGCTAACTTTGTGAGACGATTGAAAAGAGGACAAGCTAAGTACAAAGGAAACTTTCCTTTTAAATGTTTTAAATGTGGTAGAATTGGACATTTTGCTTCAAATTGCACATATGAAGAAAACCGAGAAAGTAAAAGCGAGGAAGCTTCAAAATATCAAGAACGAAGTGGCAACCATCAACAGAACAAGGTTGTGAGCAATAAGAAGTTTCAAAGACAGAATAAAAGCCTATACACCAAAGAGAACAATGGTTCAGTTGAAGAAGAGAATGTTGATATTCCAAGGGATGTGTTGTTCATGGCCCTAATTCAGGATAAGAATCCAACATGGGGGAGATCATAAACTAAAGGAGCTCCCACTAGTATAGCCACATATGCAAAGGAATGGACGTATAATGGAATCTACCTTCCTTCTCCAAAATCGAAAGAAAAGAAGAAATCAAGCAACTCAAAATAACTATTCAAGTTGGAGAAACATGTCGACAACAAACACTCCCCTAATGAAGTTACATGACCAATTTTGAAGTCTAAAAAGCTTATGTTCTCTTAAGAAAGCTCGAAGTTTGAAGATGAGGACAATTTTGGCGTCGATTGGGAAGGAGAACTAATTAGCGCACTCAAAGATATGAAGGAATCAAGAAAATATAACAAGGCACTAAAGGAACAACTTGAGATGGCAGAAGAACAAATCAAGCAGATTTAGGATATGCATGAAGACATGAAGAAACAAATGGAAGCCGAGGAAGAGGAATTTCTCTACACAAAAGGAAGAATCAAGGAACTAGAAGAAAATGAGTGTGTGCTTGAGAAGTCCCGTATGGAGTTAGGATTAGTAAATGAGCTACTACATAAACAAATTGCACTAAAAGGATCAGATGTTTCACACTCAAAAGAAGTTAGTGCAATTCAAGGAAAGGTTGGAATATGTATTGACGCAGAAACTCAACATAAGTTCAACAATGACTCAACCATTCTAGATGAAATCCTAAGCTGTCAACGATATCCTGAAGATAAAAACAATATTAAATTTATAAAATCAAGTGATGGTATGTGCGATAAAGGAGAACCCAATTTCAACCAACGGGGTACTTTTCACATAAAACTTGAACTGCATGCGGGGAATGAGAAACCCAAGTATGTTAATGCTTCCATATACAAAAATACAATTAGATGTTGGAGATGTAATTTTGTTGGGCATATAGAAAAATACTGTCACACTATGAAGTGTTATGTGTGTGATAAATATGGCCACAAGTCCTCGAAATGTTTCCTAAAAGTCCAACGGCAAAGGAAATCTTTTAGGAACAAGTTTGTTAAAAATTGTCCACCCCAGGAGCAAAGGTCGAGTGTGCGCCAGAAGGTTTGGGAAAGAAATGTATCCCAAGAGCACGTCAAAAGTGCACACAATGAAAATGACGATCAGTCTATCAAGAAGACATGGATGAGAAAGACATCTCAGGTATATGCAAAAGATGAAAACAACAATTGTGCAATACCGACAACAAGCGATTACTATTCGCATTAACTTAGAAGGGTTATGTAGGATCCTTGAGTAAAAAACAGGTACATCAAGAACTCAAGGATTAATAAAGTAAGTGGGCATTCATTGAATTAATTTAAAGAATTGTTACTCTATAGTTTGAAATGTGTTGTTGTTATTGTAAAAGTAAAATAGTTATGCATAAAATAGTAAGGAAGCGAATGAACAAGTAATACACCATCACTGCGCAAAAATAAGCTTTTCTATTATCTTCAAAATGTGATTAAATTTTTTTGGAGCTTCGATACTCGCATAGATCAGGCCATAATTGGGTGTTAATAACAAAAATTGAAACACAACAAAATTGAAGATGACAGAAGGTGGATCATAGATGCAACTCAAAGTTAACTTCTTTAGTTCGGATAGTAGACATAGATGAAAGATGCAAGTCCAAGTCCATTGGAGTCAGATTTGCATGTTCAAACGACTGTAACAAGGGAAGATGATCATGTGTAAAAGTTGATGAATTGGGATCGACCCCAAGACGACTCGAAAGATTGAATGATTGATGTTGTTGCTAATCCAGAACATCCACTCGCCTACCCAAATTATATAGTGTCTATGAAGTAGTCTGGTTTAAGCATGACTATGGCACCACGACATGAAATTGGATTCAGTTGCCTGGTTCTGCCAAATACCTATGTGCATCCACAACCATCCCAGATCCTCCTACTAAGAGTGAACCTCCGTGCATATGTTGTCAAAGCAATTATTCAAATGCTGGAAATAAGACATGACGGCGAACAATGACTGAATAATGGCAAATCAAGAAACAATTGAAAGAATAAACTTGACAAAGTATAAACTAGGGTGGTGAATGGTGTGAAAACACTTTCAACTTATAGAAGTTGAAATTAACTCATCACGCGATTGAACATATATTGAAAGGACGTTGAAGTTGATGAGTTCATGCATTGTACAATCCAAGGCACATCACGATGAAGTCAAATTTAATGCGAAGGACGATAAATGACAAAAAGGGTGGTTTGAAAGAATGGCGTCGGAGTAATAGTTCCAGTACAGACACATCATGTGGACAAGATATCAGGTACATCAATTTTAACCACACACCCGAAAGGTTAGAGATATGTGTGATAACAGGCAAATTTATTGACAATAATAAAACACCTCGTGTCCAAAGCTCAAGACAAGATTGACTGTAGGATACATTAAATTAGACACAGACAATGTGATTATCTACGACCTGACACACCTGAAGTAGTGAGCACAAATCCAAGGGGAGTAAATGAAGTAGAATGGCCCTTTTCCATTGATGTCAAAGGGGGAGAAAAGTTGAAAAATAAGAGAAAGAGAGAATATGAAGACAAAAAAGAAAGATCCAAATGACAGGCGGAGCAATGACAAAAACTAGAAGACAAATGTGTGAACATGATCACAGAAGAAGTCTTTGGCATACATCGTCAGGGGAAGTTTGAAATATTGTCATTCAATGCAATGTTGAAATCAATGGCAAAGGGGGAGATTGTTGAATATGAGTTTTCATTGATTTCAAAGGATCACGTTGAATAGGTGATATCAAAGGATAAAATATTAGAAGGATCATGTTGAATATGTGTTGTAAAAGGATCAAAAGCAAACCAGAAGTAAAAACAATCAAATTGAATTGCTAAAATACTTCCTCTCACACAACTAACTTAAATAAATGCATATCGGAGAATGTGGAAGTCACATGAAAGCAATTATCCCACCATGGCATTGGTTGCAAATGCACACATAATCATAAATATAGAAGAACATTGAAAATGGCACAAAGATTTGTAAAGCAACATAAGTAATAAACCGATGTGTACAAAAGTATGACAAGGATGTTGGCATATGTGCTCATACACCGTAGAAGGTTGAATTATGGAAAGAGGCATGCTGATGCATATCTTGATTTGTTGAAAAATCATTCTAGTGGGGCATTATCCGAAGTGAAGGGAATTCACCAAGTGCAGACATATCTTGATTCAAGAAGATTATAAATAAGTAAGAGATTGATGAGTTGAAGTACACTTGTAGAAAATGAAGATTTGATATAATTGTTTGACAAGCCTCATAATTTCTATGGGGTATTAATGGCTCGTTGATCATATTAGAATTAATGTGCCATTGATTTTCAGGCAATGAGTGCCATTAGATTTTAATTATTATACAGTGTAAAAGGAATGAATAATACCCACTGAACAAAACAAATCTCATGGGAAACATACAAGTATTGCTCAGTATAATTACAGTATAAACTTCAATGATTCCAATAGTATACAATAGTGTTACGAATAAGGGAATTCGAATCATGTTGATAGGATTCGAATCCACCAACTCAATATGACTGCATGGCTAACTAGAAGTGTCTAAATCACTATCGGAGTTCACTAGGCTAACTCCAGATGTCTAATTCAGTCTCTCAATCAGTTACAATCAATCAAACTAGTCTAACTGCAGTGGTAGGTGAGAAGTAGGTGAGAATAGGTGCCTTCCCACATGCATCCATGCATAATTGGCACTAATTGAACTAGAGGATATCTAACTGAATGTAACTAAAGCATAACTAAGCTTGACTAGTCACCAACTACCAACAACTGAACGAGGTTGATGTCGGCCCTCCCAGTGGCTCCTAAATTGTAGGGAATGGTCTAGGAGGCATATAAACCGATGCATGAAGGTGCAGTCAGTTGTAGTTGACATCTATTTGTGTTCCCCACATTCTAGTGACTGGTACATGTGGCCCCATTGGACCAAGTGGACCCAATAACAACTAAATGACTCTTAAGTTAGGCAAATATAATTTAATAGACTTGCTTGGACAAGGGAGGATTATAATCCTTATAGATCGTAGATATTATATCTATGTAGTAGAGCCACAATGCGCAATATAGTCAGTGAGGAACAACGAATAAGTGCGCTAGAAAGGAAAGAATACTCGTATCTTGGATGTTTGAATTTAATGCTCAGTAAAATGCATATCACAGTGCAACAAATATGACTGACCCAAAGACACTATTTAGACGTAGAACACAGATCAATTGAAAGGGCGTAGATCGCAGACATTTTTGGGCAATTGTTTGTTCAAACGCAGATACTTAGACGCAAATAAAAAATATACATCAGCTGTATATTGTGAAGATAAGGTATTTTCTTTGTTTTCAATTTTTCTATACAATCATATTTTATATCAGTGAGGTTGGACTGGGCAAGGAGCAGGGGGTTGCAGCCTCCTTCTAGTCGTTGTTGGAGAATACAATCAGGGTGTGGCAACATCCTTTATGTTGGTGTAGATAAAAATCAGGGCGTTGTAGCGTCCTTCCAGTCCATGCTAGAGAAAAAATAAAAGTGGTGCTTCCACAATCAGAGAGCGCACTTTTTCCACAGGTCGAAGCTTGAAGCCGTGAGTCACAGTTTGCATAGTTATAATGATGTATGTTTAGGTCAGTGTCTGAAGTCGTGAGTTGGTGCTTACATAGATTGAATTTGTTGTAGGTTGGTGCCAATAGCCCGTATATTATACTTGGGATCAGTTCAACACCTGAAATGAGTGGGTGTTCATGTTTAGAGATTTTATCTCCCACTTATATAACTACACATATATATTTATAGATATACATTTGTTCTCAAGAATTTGTGCATTATTCTGATTATTTTTCTAAATGTTGGAAAGTTTTAAATATGCAAAAGTCTGCATAAGTAAAATTATACATATCTGTGCAATTACTGATTCACCCCCTCTCAGTAATAAGTTAATTCCAACATTTATAATAGCGTGAATTCATGTCACATTATTAATGCACATGCATTCATGTCCCAATGGATATGCCTGGCTTATGAGTGGATATGTCTATGCCATTAGGTGGTTTTTTGTAGTAGGTATAAGTAGTAGGGAATTGTAGATGATCAAGGGATGAAACTCAAGCCTTATATCCTAAAAGGAATTTTTGAGGATTCCTTACCCTCCAAGTGGGGATGTTAGTGCCTTTAGTGACCGTATTTATGTGAGAATAAAATGAAAGAGAATATATAGAACCACACACACACACATATATTGCAAGGAAGCGAGTGATACAATAAACTCAAATTATGTCACATGAATGAAATAGAACAAACTGTAAAATAAAATCAGTTAGAATGGTGGTAGCTTTATCTCCGAGAAGAGATGGGGTGGCTACGCTCATTTGTCACAAGATGATTAGAAAAGGAGCTTCAAGGGAATTTTTATCATAAGGATGAGTAAAAAAATCCTAGCATCCAAAAACCTAACCCTAGGATATGAACCGTAAAAAGGTTTGTGGGCCATAAGGTGGTCAGTTGAGGTGTCAACTTCTCAAGGACATAACTTTTGCATACAATCTCATTTTAGGGTGTTCAATAGCTTGTTGGAAAGGTGTTTATAAGAAGAAAAAAATTGGATGTACATATCTACCTTTGGACATGTTTATACTATTGTGACACCCAAAAAATCGTTTAAGGCCTCAAAACAGACCCAAAATTTTCGAGTGTAAAAAATTGTAAAATTGCCATACTGGAAAATTTGTTTTAATAGAGTGGAATAGGTGGCTGGATACTAATATTTATTTAGATCATTCCTACCCCCTTAAGAAGAAATGATCTCCATTGCTTCAAGTTCCTTATCATATGGTGAACTATGTATTGAGTTGAGCTCCTAGTGAGGCATTTATTGAGGTGCAAAGGCTTCCTTTCTTTGATAACCTGATATGGCTATAACTATTATTGATGGATATGTTGGACCTGTTTAACAATTTTGGTTTCCTTATTAGCCTTGATATAAAACGGTGTGGATGATTTCTTTCTAGAGGAGCACCTTGAATGCGTGGCCTTGAACTATAGAGGTACTTACGTATGCAAGGCAACAATGCCATTGTGTTCTTCATGTTTTTATTGAGTATAGGGACCCTATGCAAAGGTTATTGAGGTATTTATGATCAGATGTTCACCTTCATAGGCAATTGTGAAGAGGGAAATTTTTCTGGTGTGGGATATTATCTTCCTACAGTGCTTGGTTGAGGTCAAGAGGTTGCGATAGGTGCAACTAACTTTGGTATCTTATAGAGTTGTCTTCCCAAAGTGAAAATGACACTACGAGGCCATGAATCATATACAACATAGCGTTTCCACATATATGGTGCCCTATAAGAACATCACAAACTTAATGTGGGGCCACATAACATAGTACCTTGTCTTTGAAAGGCTTGATGTTATATGGTAGATGACACTTATGACTGACATAGATACCTTGTCCTTGGATTAGCCAACTTATGGTGTAAGGCTACCGCTTTGGTGTTGTTCGTAGCTCCAATATCCTAATGGCTTCTACTAAGATCAAGTTCTTTTGGTTGTCATTGTTGACAATAAAATGTAGGGGGGTTCCCTTCACCCACATTTGTAAGTGGAAGAGGCACTCACTTGCCTCTGACACTTCTAGTTCCTCTTGTTGAATTTATGTGGTAGCAACCATGACACTAAGTTCTGCAACAATGATATGCTTTCCGTTGTCTATGATTGTGACGTTGGGTTTTGAATCAAAATTAGAATCAAGATCTGATTCTAAAGATTTGATCTTTACCACCAATGATTTCTTTGAGCGACATTCATCACTGTTGTGCCAGGGCATTTTGTGGAACTCACACCACTTTCCAGTGTTATTTTTAACCTTCCCATTACCCTTCTTTGATGAGTTTCCTTGAGGTTGGTTATACTTGTGTTTTCCTTTGTTTTGTGACTTTGTGCTACCTTTCCCATGATTCTACTGCAGTGAATTTGCAGGCCCAAAATGTTGCTTATTCTTTGCTAAAATTTTAACCTCTATTTTGACAGCATATTGATAAGTGGCTCCCAGTGAAGATATATCCAGGAATTCCATCTTTGTTTGGATGTATCAATGTAGAAAACTACGATATTTCAAAACCAGGTGCCCCTCAGAGTCTTTGATACCCAACTTTGTGTGCAAGACATTAAAGTTGTTGGTCTACTTCGACACCGCTTGGTCCCTCTCTTGATTCATAATGGTTCATTTTGTGTATCAATCGTCATAGTTCCCCACAGGGTAATATTATTCCTTACCAACATCTATAAAATAGGCCCAAGTGGGTTCAACCTCAAACATTTTAGACTTCTCTATTAATTAATTTTTCTTCACAGTAAGTTTCCCACCATTTTTTTACAAGGGGGGAAGCCTTTAGGAGCACAAAGGTGATATTTTCCTTGTTGGAAAAAATGTCAACACAAAAATACCCTTCTATAAGTCTCAACCATTTATCTAGGGAATCAACATCGATGTGGTCTTCAAATAAAGGAATATAAAATTTAACTTGTACCTTGAAGGGTGTGGCTCCTCCGAAGTGACTTCTTGAAGATCCCTTCATTCCTGCTACCATCTGTCGAAGGATCTAGGAAAAATTGTCTATAATATTATTCCTCTATCACGTGAGGGATTCTTCGAGAAACAAATTGTCAGGATCTCTTGCTCCATATTCTCTCTTTTCCATGACCATGGGAGGTGGTTTGGGCCACTAAGCACAATATTTCTCGAGCTCAACTAATTCAAGACCCAACTCGTTGTATCCTAACCTCGTCAAGGACATGCACAGAGAAATAACAAAAGAGCATGCTTCTTTGATACCATTGATCCATATTTATGTGAGAATGAAATGAAGAGCATATATAGAAACACACACACATATGTATTGCAAGGAACATAATGATCAATAAACTCACATTCTATTAAACGAACAAAACAAAACATATTGTAAAACAAAATAAACTAGAATGGTGGTAGCTCTATCCATGAGAAAAGATGTGGCAGTTATGCACATTCGTCACAAGATGATTACAAAAGTAGGCCAAGCGATAAAACCCTAACATCTGCATACTTAACCCTAGGAGATGAACCATAAAAAAAATTATTAGCCTCGAGGTGGTTAGTTGACGTGTCAACTTCTCAGGGGCGTAACTTTTTGCATACAATCTTATTTTAGGGAATCCATTAGCTCGTTTGAAAGGTATGGCTGAGAATAACATATTTTGGACATCCATACCTACCTTTTTCCATGTGTGGACTACTACATATCCAAAAAAACATCGTGTAATTCCTCAAAGCGACCCCAAAAGTTTTGGGTCTAAAAAATCATAAAATCTACCAAACTGGAAAAATTGTTTTGAGCCAGTAGAATAGGTGGCTGACTACCATTATCCATCATGATCATTTAGAATTTTTTCTTCATTAGGTGTGGGTATCAGATCCTTGACATGGTCAAAGGCGTAAACCAAATCCTTGTCTAGTAAAATAATCTTTTAGAATCCAAAAATAAACAACACCTTGAATTACCATTCATGATCTCTAAAGAGTGTCCCTAGCCTACAAGCTATGGGGATATTAGTGTCATTGTGAGGTTCTAACACTAGTCATGGGATTGAGGTCCCTATACATGCTTAGTGGAGGAAATTTGGTTCTTATTTTGTAGAGGATTATTCTACCTATCAAAGGCTAAGAAATTCACCTTGATGTATCACATGTGGCCTCCCTCAGTTATACTTATTTTTAAGTGGGGAAATGTGTGCCATTAGGATATTTTAGGCACTAGGTGTGTATGTAAGGATTCTTGACATGGCTAAGGTAGAAATATCAATCCTTGGGTTGTAAGAGAAGATTATAAGCATCCTCATCCATGAATAATGCCTAAAATAACCACACTTGGCCTTTGTAGGACATCCTTTTCCTTTGATTGTTGATCTCAATGCCATTAGTAGGTTGTGAGCATTAGGTATGGGTCTTGGTACGATGGACATGGTCAAGGGAGGAAACCTTGGCCACATGAACTAAACAAAGCTTCTAGGCATCTAGTACCATGAATGATGTCCCAAACCACATCACTAAGCTTCCCCCAATAGATGACATCAACCTAAGGATAAATTCATGTCTTAGTTCCTATAGTAAACTACCAAGGCTCAAGAGCTAATAATGAAACCTTGAACCACCACATATAAGTTATTAAGGGGATGTTTATCCTACCTATGAGCATATTCAAATATGATTAGGAGGTTATGAACCTCAAGTATGGGTGTTGAGGGCATGGATATGGTTGGGAGAAGAAACAGGGGCCTTGGGACCTAAATGTAATTTAGAGGAATCAAGGGTTATGAATGATTACTTAGACGACTACATGACACATATATAAGGAATATTTATCTTATAGGTGGGGATATGGACATTGTTTGGAAGTTTCTAGAACCAAAATTGGTTATTAGGCTATAGAAGTGGTCAAATGATGTAACCTCGGCCATAGATCCTAAAGGAAGCTTCTAGGGATTGAAGACCATGAACAAGGTCTTGAACCACAACACTTGTTCTCTACTAGGTATATTTTTCCTCTATGTGAATATAGGATCACCATTAGGAGTTTTTTATTCTGATATATAGCTCATGAATCTATACATGGTAAATGTAGGAAACCTATGACTTATGCCTCAACTGTACACACTCATGGCTCGAGGGATAGGAAGGAGGTTGCAAACCACCAATAAGACCTATCTAGGGTTTCTTTGGATTCCAAGTGTGGATAAATACTCCATTAAAAGGTTTTGAGAACCATTTATCACTCTTAGGGCCATGTACATGTTTGGGGGGATGACCCCAAGACTTTATAATGAAACAAATCTTCAAAGCCTTAAGGGCCATAAATATTTCTTTCAATTACCACAGATGATATCTCTAAGGGGTCTATATCCTCTAAGTGGTAATATGAGATCCAATAAGAAGTTTTGAGAACCAAGTATAGCTCTTTTGATCTTGGAAATGGACAGGGGAGAAAAATTTAGACTTAGGCCCTAAAAGTAGTTTATAAGGCTCAAGGGCCTTGTGAAACATCTTATACCTCAATGCAAAAAACCATACATGACATATTTATAATCTATGTGTGGACATGGGTTGTATTAAGAGGCCATGAGTGAGGCCTTAAAGCATGACAAAAAATATTTAGCCTCTTACTAGGGATATGGGTTCCATTAGGAAGCTCTTAACATTGGATTAGCCTTGGTGTCTATAGGACTTAGGCCCTAAAGGAATATTCTATGGCTTGAGGGCCATCTTCAATGCATCAATGATCATATAAGATTGGTTGAAAGGATATTTGGTCTCCTATTGAAGTTATGGGGTCTATTAGGAGGCTTTGAGTACCAACTTATATGAGTCGTGAGTCCTTCTGCATTTTTTAGGGAGGAAACATTGCCCTTGGGACATAAATAATAGAGTGTTGCTTGATGGGAATTAATCATTTTTTTGACAACCACATAATATTGGTCTAGGGGTTCTTAGGCCTTTGATTAGAGACAATGACATCATTTTAATATTTTGAGAATCGATTATGGGCCAGGAGGGTCGAGACATGGTTGGGAAAGGAAACTTGATCCTTAGGCCTTAAAGGTGTATTGTATGATTTCAGAGCCATGAAAGAGGCCTCAAACCACAACAATGTACCTTTCTAGGGGATCTTTGGCCTTCAATAAGGGATACATATTAAAATAGGTGGATTTTTGCATTAGGTATGGGTTCTATGGCACTATACATGGTCAAGGGATGAAACCTTGACCTTATGCTCTTAATGAAGTTTCTACGGATTGGGGAAATGAACAAGGATTAACTAACCATATAAGATTGGTTTAGTATATATTAAATATTTGAGTGTCAATATGAACATGATTCAAGGAGGAAAATCAATGTCTTAAGGCCTAAAAGATATATTTATGGTTAATGGACCATTAATAGGGTCCAATACTAGCACATAATTATTGTAAAGTCATCATTTGGATTGCATGTGTCATATAGTAAAAAATATAATAGGAGGAAGAATGTGCCATAAATACACATGTTTATTGGCCATAGAGATTAAAATATTCCTTTAGGGCATTAGTCCCTAATTTATTCCCTTCAATGTGTTTAGGGATATGGCCATAATACCCATACTCAATGTTGAAAACCTGCTACTATAACCAATATCCCAACTCAAACACCAATATTACCCTAGAAAGGTCCTTTAGAGTGGTTTGATGCATTGTTCCTGCCCCTATATGCTTAGAAGATTCCTTTAAGGAGTACGGCCTAGGTTACCTTCCATGACCATGTCCAAATCGTAGAGACCCATATCTAGTGCTCAAAATATCCTAATGGTGCATAAATATCACCACTTTAAGGACAATGATTGATTTGACGGGTTATTTGTAGTAATTCATGGCATCATTCATGAAACTTTAGCCATAGAAGCTACCTTTAGAGCCTAATTCATAATTTCTATTTTGTATCCCGACTTAGAGTCCAAGGATACCCTTATGAGATCATGTGTGGTGGTTCAAGGTGATGTTTTTTGGACTTGAATGCCTATAATATATCTTTAGTTCCTAAGGCATAAAGTCCTTGACATAACTATGTATGGCCCCTCATGGCATATCCCTAGTGCTAAAAACCTTTTAATGTAGCCCATACCCCCTTCCAAAATCCAAATATTCCAAAATAGATTGTATTTTATAGTTCAAGGTCTAATTCATGAACCTTGAGCATTAGAAGCTACATTTAGGGGTAAGGTTCGATTTTCCTCCTTTGAATATGGTTAAGGCTCTAAGACTCATACCTAGTAGTGAAGACATCTTAATCATCCCCATATATAGACTTGGAGGCAAGTGATATTGATAAGAGGTTGGTTGTGGTGTTTCAATGCCTTGAGACCATACCTAGTGCTCAAACCTTATAATGTCATCAGTATTCCCACTCGAAGGGTAACTTCTGTTGGTTTACAATCCCCTCGAAGGGTTCTCTGCATGCCATCAATACATTAGTTATGCACCATGAATGCGTCTATAGGCTTGTCCAATATCACAAGAGGAGAATATCGGGCCTTGTTGCCTAAACACCACTTATTAATCTCAAACACAATTAACAACACTACAAACTATAACACAAACCCTCTCTTGAGGGTCTTTTACATTAGGGTTGGATGTAGATTCCATTAAGAGATTTTTCACATCAAGGATGGGTCATAGGGCCTTTAACATGGATGAGGAAGGCAAAACAAGCAACTCATGGATATTGTTGAATCTTCTCAAATTCAAGAACCTTGAATGATTCATTATACCATCACCTCACTCCTTTATAAGGGGTTTTATATAGAACTTCGAGTGGGATACATGTGTCATGGGTATGTTTGTCCACTAGAAATAAGTTTATTCCATCTCACATGGTTAATGGGGCAACCAAGGGATTTAAGCCCTAATTAAACCTTCTCAACCTCAGTTTCCATGAAAAATCCCTAGAAACAAAAACATCATCCCTTGATAGGGGGTCTTTTCCCTAGGCCCTGGAAATGGGTTCCATTAAGTTATTTCATGCACCATGGATCTATCTCGATGCCTTTACCATACTAGTGGTGGTAGGGAAATGACATCCTAAGGCATTTAAGATTGGTTGGGGGAGGGAATCATTGTCCTTAAGCCCTCAACAAAGTTTCTCAAGCTAAAGTGCCATCAATGCACTCTCAAGCATCTACATATGACTTATGTTGGTTAATAATCACCTCAAAGGGTGTTTTTCATGCCATCGATATGTTAATTGTGAATCAAGAATGTTTCTAGAGTTATGATGAACGTCAAAAGAAGATAATAATGGTCCTTGTGTCCTAAATGCCACTTCTTGGCCTCAATCACCATGAACAACACCTACAAACAATATCACAAATCCTCTATTGGGGGTCTCTAGCATCAATATTGGATATAGTTGCCATTAAGAACTTTTCCACACCGAGGATGGGTCATGAGGAATTGAACATGATCAAGGAAAGAAAAAAATTTCTATAGGGATATTGTTGAATCTTCTCTGACTTAAGAGACTTGAATGATTCATCATTCCATCACATCAATCATTTTTAGAGGTTCTATGTAGGCTTCGAGTGGGATACAAGTGTCATGGGTAGGCTTTGTCCACCACAAATAGGTTTGGACCATGCCACATTATAAATGGGGTAAATAAGGTCTTTAATCCCTAATTGAACCTTATTGTGCTCAAGTTGCATGAACAAACCCTTGACACAACAACATGAGCCCTTGATAGGGGGGGTTTCCCTAGGAGATACGTATGGGTTCCATTAATATGTTTCACATATTGTGGATGGGTATCAAGACCATTTTGTTATATTTTATTAGTAATATTAATTAATTTTTGTTTTGTTTTGGTTTTTTTTCTATCTTGCCTATATGTTCAAAAGATGGTGTCTTTACTGTGTTTTCAAGAAGGAGCTTATGTGTCTGTCAATGGATAAGTCGAGGTCTTAGATCCATAAGAAGTTTGTCATCTACTTGATTCTTTCCCACCCAAATCATGAGGCTGTCATGATTTGATGGAATTTAAATGGATCTCGGTACTATTGTTATATCTATTTGAAGATAAATTCAGGAACAATTGTTTTACTTTAGATTGATGATCCTATTTTTGTTGGGAATCATTCTCTCACACATTTGGCATTGTAAAACAACACTCTAATTTATAAACAAGATGATGGAGATTAGGAAAGGGGGATATTTTGGATTCTAGTGTGTACTTTAAAAATATATATATATATAATACATACCTATTTTTCGCACAAGCTCTGGATGTATTTCGTAGATGAATCTCTTCAATTTAGAAGTATATCTAGATGTTATGCAAATCTATTAACTCTAGACCATATTTCTTGGTTTTGTCATCAAAAGTGTGACCGAGTTTTCCATTTTTATGGTGAATTTATAATACTGCTTGATCTTGGATTGTCATGCAAGCTCAAGTGGTAAGTTTACTTAATAATAGTTTACCTTGATCTCGATTCTTTTAAAAGATTAAAAGATCATTTTTTTACAGGAAAAAAGAAGAAAAAAAAAGGAACTGTTTAATGTTTTGTTACAGATTGTCATCTCACATATGTTAAACATAATTGTTGTATTTTATAACAATTGTACTTTCGAGTAAGTAAATTGTATGTTATTTGTAATAAAATCATTTGTAATTCTATTATGCAAAATGGAATGACATTAGTTATATTAATAGGTCTTTTTCGGCTGTATAAAAAATATGAATAAGAAGTGGACTGTGTTGCTCTTCTTTTAAGGAAAATATGAAGGTTGTGCAATTTTCTGTTGATTGAATGTCTTCGTCACTCAGGAAAAAATGTTATAATATGATTCATTAGTGATTTGACATAGCACTTGGCCAATAGTAATGATAGTAGTACTGTGTGTGCATTATAGTAGTTGTGTGATTGCATATTTTCCATTTTTAGTAGATCATCCATTTCATTTACATTCCATATCTTTTGTTTAAGGTTTTATTGTATAATTTTCTTTTTAAACAAAAGTCTCCCCTGGGACTTATTGGGCAAAATCTTGTAAATTTGTACACATGGTAGATGATTGTATCTAATTTCCTTAGTTGGTTTTATGTATTAGATTAGGTACCTTTAGCATATGTTAGGTTAGTGTATAACCGGCCAACGGAGCTGTAAAAACCATTGGGATTAGCTAACTAAAATGACTAGGGGTTGCTAAACATCCCTGACTTAGGTTGTTATCCCCCTTGTTGATCCCACTACACATTTCGTGGGCCAACAAAATGCCGGTAGAAGGAGGGCTTTATGCAACTTAATGGCTAAACATAATCAAGACAAGCCTCCTCCTGTCCACTCTCCAGTAGCAACTCATAGTCATTCTAATCCTATGATTTCATGAACTCTCCAAACCAATGCTCAACTAAAGTCAATTTCTACACCACTCCCACAAATCTCTCATGCTCAAAATGATCTCGTTCTTGCCACACCTTTAACTATCGATTCCCAATATCAAGAGGTCATAGAAATTTCACATGAGGTTCTAGTTAGGACCTAGTCCCGGTTAGAAAGGAGTGTAGAACTACATGAGAGGTTAGAGAGCCGTCTACAAAAAAACATAGAAAACACTTCACAAATCGAAACTGATCCTTTATACGTCCGTTTGCTCCAAGGCTTCCCATGGTTGTGTAATCTTGATCCTCAATTATAGGACATCCTCATAGAACAAATTGATCATAACCTCACTTTCAAATAAAGAGAGCCTTCTAATCGTCCTAACTCCCCTCTTGGTGAAACTATTTTCTCTCTTCACCCTCAACTATTTTTTGGATCAGGGGAGCTAGGAAAACCACCCACACCACCTGAATCTTCTTCAGTATCTTCTTTTGAAATTTCATCCGAAGAATGTTCAGAAGAGGAGGGAAATAAAGGGAAGCAACCTTCAAACCAACCTTATAATCAACCACCCATGCATGGTAATCATAATGCCCCTTGGTTAAGCCAAGATGTTGTGGTCGTACCTGGTCCACAACATAACCTCCCTAAAAGTCTAGAAAAGTGGATCCCTAAGTTCGGTATAACTAATAACCAACAAGTTGAAGACCACATCAAATGCTTTATGTTGGCTATCAGGCTTAGAAATGTTGTTAATGAGGACGTAGTCTATAGGATCTTCCCCTACACTTTTGAAGGGGAAGCCTCAAATTGGTATTTTGCTCAACCCCTAAGGTCATGGTTATGGAATCGTCCAAGATGAAAATAAACCATAAGGAAAGGATTAAGAACTTCAACCAAAGGTTCTTTACCTTAAAGAATAGGATCCCTACATATGCCCTACCTATTGAAAAGTTGATTGTAGCTTATTATGCGAAAGCATTGCCTATTACTATTGCCATGTGGGTTAAAAGAGCAGGAAAGACTACTTTACAATAAGCTTTCGATGAGGCCATACTAGTTGAAAAATATATGTTTAGACTCAAAGGAAGTTCTATTGTTGATAAAAACTGAGCCTCTTCTTCTCGCAAGAAGTCTGAAAACCCATTCAAAGTTCCCACTACAAAAAGTACCAAGATGCTCTCGACCTATAAAGTATGTAGAAAGATTTGCAAAAATTGTCAAATGAGGTAGTAGATATGAAAAATTCAGGGGAAGGAACTTCCAATCAACGTTATTTCAAGTTTCCACCTAAAAAAGCACCTCAAAATTTACTAAACAAGTCTAATCGTCCACCTGAAGGCCTAAATGTAGAAGACTTAGACAATATTTTTCAGAAAATATTTTCTAGGATTTAATCAAATATTGAAAAACAATTTGAAACCTTTCAGTAGCCACAAAATGAACACGGAGGAAATGCACGCGAAGAAGAAGATCCATCTCCTCTGACTGTAGGACATTTTTTTACGTAAATAAAGAAGTTGCATAAATTATACAAGTTATTTTACAAATCACCACTCATATAATACTCGATGCAAGGCTCAAAACAATAATCATAATTATACTAATCGTGTTCGACCTAAAAATACAAATCTAAATCCAAATAAACAATCTAAAACTTTCTCTATTTCAGATTTAGATTATGATCCTATAGAAGATTTGGAAAGGTTGAAACCTAATAAATATTTTTATGAGCTGCTCAAAATTCCTTTTATTCAACATAAATTTTTTTACAACTTTACTAATGTTAAAGGAAAAAAGACTCTTGCTGAAAAATAAACAAGTAATTTTGGCACATCTGCTCCAATTGTTGAAGATGCTTAAGCAAATCAGACTTCCACTCACTCTCCCACACAAGGTATAAAATCTGGTGTTCCTCCATGTTTATTGACATTCAAATTTTTTAATAAAAATGTCCTCAATTGCATGGTAGACACTAGAGCTTCTTCCAATATTATGTCATTACCAGTCTGTGAGAAGATTCATGGAGATATGAAGCCTTCAAAATCTAAAGTGGTACAACTTGACAGGTCGAATGTCAAAATTGTAGGTGAGTTAAAAGATGTTTGTATTAGATTATCTTCTGATCCTAGATTTCACTAGATAATTGACATAGTGGTAGCAGATATACCAAAATCCTACGAGATGTTCTTGAGTCGTGAGTGGTTCCAGAACTTAAATGGATATTTTTTGACAAATTGGTCTCATTTATGGCTACCACAAAATGGTAGACCAAAAAAAGATTAGGGTCGATAGATAATGTTGTATGAAACACATAATGACTGAGCTTACTGACCCTAACGAACCAATTTTGTTTATAGACTCTTCAACAACTAATTGTGGTGTTGACCACTGTTTCAATAACTTTTCTTTCGAAATCTATGAATTTAGTTCTGAACATGAATCTCAATTGTCTTCTTGCGCCAAAATGGTTACACCGCAAGCTGTTGTTATTGATGTAAATATTGTACATAATGATTCTGATAATGAATGCTAGTCTCTTTATTTTGATGGCTAAAAGTCTAAGGAAGGCGCTGGTGTTGGCTGCCTTCATATCGATCCTAGAGGGATTAAAATGTTCATAGCATGTAGACTTAAATTTAAGTGCACTAAGAATATCATAGAGTATGAGGCCTCAGTTCAAGGACTGAAAAGGAATTGGATCTTAGTTTACATAAATTAATGGTTTTTGGAGATTCTAAGATTATTGTTAAACATGTAACAAACGCAATCCATTGTGTCACTCGTCGTCTCAGGAGTTACCAAGCAGAGGTATGGCATCTAATTTCTAAATTTTTGGTTTTTAATATTATTCCTGTTCCTCGGTCATGGAAACAGGATGAAAATTTACTTGCTGACATGGATTCACATCTAATACTTGCTGATGGTTTTGATACATGTACTTTTTCTATTGAGCTTATATTTAGGCCTACCATACGTGATAACAAAGTTAATCGATGTGTGTTTGACCATGATTAGTAGATCATTGAATGTATGCATATGGAGGATGTTTTTCAATATGTTATTGTTGACGAGATAACACATGACAAAAATCTCTGTTAATTTGAAGACATTTCTAAAAAATGGGAAGTACAATAAATATTGAATAAGGTAAGCATGACTCCCAGTTATGTAGTTAGATAATAATATTTTTATGATTTGCATGAAAAACCAAGGGTATTGTTAATTGTAAAACTAATAGCTCAACCATGCAATACAAAAGTTTAAATTTAGGAACCGATAGCAATCCCCAAACTGTTAACTTGGGCACAAACTGTACAAAATAAGAGAGAGCAACCTTCATCGCATTGTTCAAGCAATACAAATATGTATTTGCTTGGACGTATGATGATCTAAAAACATTTATCCCAAACATCATTCAACATGTATTCCCTTTAAAACCACATACCAAACCTTTCCAACATAATCTTAGGAAAATGCATCTGAACATAGAGCCTGCTATCAAGAAAGAACTGAATAAACTACTGGCTTCCAGAAGCATTTTTCCGGTGCAGCATGCCCTATGGGTAGCCAATCTAGTCCCATTCTGAAAGAAAAATGGAGAGATCCGCCTATGTGTGGATTTCTACAACTTGAACTGTGCATTTGATGAGGATAACTCCCCTGTACCAACCATGGAACACATATTGAAAAAAGTCTATGGTTCTGAGATTATGTATTTTTTAGATGGATTCTCAGGTTACAATCAAGTATTGGTCTCATCGGAAGATTAACTCAAGAGTGCATATAGAACCCAATGGGGTGCTTTTGCATACAGAAAAATTCCATTTGGATTGATTAACGTTGGAGCTACTTTCCAATGGGCCGTGGGCATAGCCTTCCATGGGTTAATTAATCAGTTTGTTGTTATATATCTTGATGATATTTTTGTGTATTTTGCTCACTGGTAAGGCCATCTCTCCCATTTGATAAATGTGTTTGATCACTGTAGAAAGCAATGTATTTAATTAAACCCAAAGAAATACATTTTTGTTGTAACTAAGGGTAAGTTGCTTGGATTTGAAGTTTCAAAACATGGGATCAATATAGATCCGAAAAGAATTCAGGTTATCTTAAACTTGACTCCTCCCACGACCAAAAAGGCCATGTAGTATTTTCTTGGCAAAATAAATTTTGTGATGATATTTGTCCCTAGCTACACTGAGATCGTCATACCTTTGCATAATTTAATTAAAAAATATGTTGTTTTTTAATGGGACCAACAAGAAATACAGGCTTTTGAAGGGATAAAACAAGCAATAACAAAATCTCCCTCTCTCATGTGTCCAATTTTTCAAAAGGATTTTATATTGTATACTTTTGCATATGATGTATCCTATGTTACAGTTCTAACACAAAAGAATGATTCAAATGTTGAAATCCCCATTTCGTTTATGAGTTCTACCTTTAAGGGTGAAGAGTTGAAATATTCAAATGTGGAAAAACACGCCTTTGTTGTTTTTATAGCAATGAAACATTATAGGCCTTACCTATTAAAATCAAGAACAAAGGTAATAGTGCACTTTTCAACAGTTTGAAATATGTTGGCTTAGAAAGAGTTAGGTGAAAAACGTGTACATTGAATGACAACTCTACGAGAGTATGACCTTTAAGTTAAACCGACACAAATTGTTAAAGGCCAGGGACTATGTAAGTTAGTAGCTGGTTATGTTTCTTCACCTAATGCTAATTTATTTTCAGTTAATGTTGAATTTTATTTTCAAATGAAATTTCTTGTCTTTCAAATGATTATAATTCATGGTACACTAATATCAAAAGTTTTCCAATGCATGGAATGTTAAAGAAATGTAACTATGGAAGATATTCTATTTTGTAATCTTTTTATTATTCCTCCCTTTCAGAGATGTTGTTCCTCTGATTGAGAATGTTATTGATGTATTTGGTCATGTGAAGTCTTGAGGTAAAACCTCTGTTGTAAGTTGGGCCAGTAGTGCCCACAAAAGTATTATTAAAATGTATTTTTGAGTCTTCCAAGGCAATTCATCCCTGGCAGTGAGGATAAGTCTTCCCTGTTGGGTTGTTAGGATTCTTAAGTGATCGGTATAAATAGGTGAGGTGCTTCCCTCATTTGGATACGCTGAGCACTCAAGCAAGTTCGCTAGAGCGAGAAGAAACAATTCATTCGAGGAGGAGGAAGTAGTCTAGTCTTATTTCTTGGGTCTTACACTGTACTTGGTTGAAGTTTATATTGAGGAAGTTTTTTTGGGTTTTCTTCCCCACGAGGGTTTCCTAGGATAAATATTTGTGTTCTCTTTTGTTATGTTGTGTGTATTATTATTTCACTGATCCTTTTGTTTTGGCATAATAACTATTAAAATCTTAACATGGTATCAGAGCCAACCTGAAAGAAGACAATGTGCAACAACTTTTCCTACAGTTCAACAAGCTAGGGCTCACTATTCGGGACAAATCCCTCCACGAATATGTCGAAAATGAAGGACTAATCAACTCACCCTAGGAGGGCACATCTTTATGTTGAAGCAGTTTTCAGTTCAACGGATTTTCATTTTTTGACCTACCATTATTGTTGGGAGAAACTAGGGAATCATATTTTTCAAGGTTTTGTCCACGACATTGGGAAAATAAATATATAGATTAGCTCGCCTTAGAGAGGCACATATTTTCCTCCAATTAGTTTTTCAAGTGACCACAATTGGAAAATCAAGGTTTTCCTATCAAACCTTGGGTCATCCTAAAGCATATTCCAGAGGCAGTCCTAAAATTGGTAAGTTTTATCACCTATATTTCCATTTGACATTCTCATTCATTAAAGATGACAAATAGTACCAAGCTTGATGAAAATATTAAAGGAGAAGAGAATTTCAAAGCAGGGAAGTATATATTCATGCTCATCCTCGAAGAACATGACATAGAGGACTACATCAAAGATGAGATCAAGGAACCAAAGGGAGATGAAGCAAAGGATAAGCACAAGAAGGATATGATCAAAGAAAAGAGGATCATAGCTTATTGTATCAAGGATCATTTTATCCCTCAAGTATCTTCAAAGAATACTCCAAAGGAGATGTTTGATGCATTGACAAGCCTATTTGAAGGTAAAACCATTAACATAAAAAATGACCTTGAGAAATCAACTCAAGGGTGTGAAGATGCAAAAGGCATAAACTATGCAGTCATAATTCTCAAGAGTATATCATATCAAAGAACAATTAGAAGCCATTGGAGACATGGAGGAATAAGTGAAAGTTGTAATGACCACCTTAAATGGTATTCCAAGAGAATGGTGTTCCTTTATCAGAGGGATATTTGTTAGAAGAAAGTTGACCAAGTTCAACAAACTATGGGAAGAATGTGTACAAGAAAAAGGAAGGATATCAAATATAGAAGAAAAGCTAAATGATAACGAAGGTCAATCTCTAGCAGCTAATGCAAAGAATAGAAGAATCAAAAGAAAGGATCGACGATCACCTCTCATAAAATCTCAAGAATCTCATAGAGGTAAGAAACCTAGAAGGGATTTCTCATTCTTTGAATGTTATGCATATCATAGGATGGGACACATTGCTAGAAATGGTCCACATAAGAAATATTAGTTCAAGAAGAAGAATCAAAGGTTCCCTGCCCATGCAGTTGAAGAGAATGAATCAGATGAAGAGAAGGCTAGAGAAAATGAAGACTCTAGTGAAGAATATATCTTAATTTAATTTCTCACAAGATCTGTCTCTCATGGAAGTCACACTTGGCTCATAGATAATGGTGCTTCCAAACATATGTCAGGCCGCACAAACTCTCTCTCATGTCTTACCCAAAAATAATATCCACACAAGGTGCAGCTTGGCGAGATTATCAATATCCCATCAAAGGAATGGGAGAAGCCTCTTACAAGCTAAAATCCAAAAAGTCCATGAAGATGAAGGAAGTCTTATATGTCCTAGGCTTAAAGAAGAATATTCTTTCTATCTCATATTTAGATAAGGAAGTTTAAGAGTTGCCTTTGTAGATGGTGAAGTTCTTATGTGGTCGAAAGGAAATACAATAGATGATGCAACTTTAATTGGCATTGAAGAAGGAAGACTCTACAAATTAAAGGGGCATACAGATTCAACTTTTACAGACAATACCACCAGTCCATGTGAACTTTGGCATAAAAGACTTGCTCATGTGAACTACAAAGCATTACCAATTGTGAGCAAGGTAGTGACAGGTCTACCAGGGATCCAAATAAATCATGAAGGGGTATGCAAAGGATGTGCTAAGGTAAATAACACCAAGAACCCATTTACAAGTAGTAACAATAAAGCAAAGGGGATATTGGATATTGTTCACTCAGATGTGTGCGGACCGATGTCAGCTACTTCCTTAAGAGGGTATGCTTATTATGTCTCTTTTATTGATGGCTACTCTTGTAAGGTTTGGATATACTATTTTAAAGGAAAAGATGAAGTATTTGTAAAGTTCAAGGAATTCAAGTCTCTTGTCGAGAATCTATTTGAAAAGAAGATCAATACCTTGAGATCAGATAATGGAGGAGAATTCACTTCAAATGAATTTAAGGACTTATGTAAAGAAGCTGAGATTAAGAGGGAGCTTACTACACCCTATAATCCTCAACATAATGGAGTGGCAGAAAGGAATAATAGATTTATCACGGAAAAAAAATCAAATCCATGATCCATGATCAAGATCTACCTATGCATTTATGGGATGAAGGAGCAAGGACCACAATCTATGTGCAAAACAAAATATCTGACAATGCTCTTGGGAACAAAACTCCAAAAGAGATGTTTATCGGTGAAAAGCCCGAAGTCAACCACTTGAAGATATTTGGTTGTCTTGTTTATTTACAGGTTCCTAAGGAGAAAAGATTAAAACTGGAGCCTTCAGGAAAGAAGAGAATATTTGTTGGATATAGTGACCTATCAAAGGCTTATAGAATCTACATTCCAAGTTTCCATCAGATTGATATCAACAGAGATGTCACATTTGATGAAGATGCAACTTTCACCAAATCCAAAAAATAACTATGCAAATGAAGATTATGAAGAAGAGAAGGAGGCTCCTAGAATTGTAGAAGCTAGCATACCACCAGTCAAAGATGTTGAAGAATAACTTAGATCAGAAGATCATGACATGGCAAAACCCCAAAGACCCATGGAGACTCCCCATGAGATGATTTCAACAAAGATAAGACCGTATTGGGCTCATGATGTAATCCGAGAAGAAGAAATATATGGTGCACCAAAAGGAAGCAAGAGACCAAGACTATACTCCAACTATGTGGCATTAATGTGTAACCTTGTTGATGAAGAACCCACATGTTTTGAATAAGCTTCAAAGAAGAAGGAATGGATGGATGCCATGATCGAAGAATACCAATCTATCATAAAGAATGATGTTTGGGATGTGGTGCCAAGATCGAAGGATAAATTAATGGTATATTCAAAACGGATTTTCAAGAAAAAGCTTTTAGCAGATGGCAGTATTGAAAAGTTCAAAGCAAGATTTGTCACACGAGGATTTTCACAGAAGGAAGGAATTGATTATGAAAAGAATTTTGCACCAGTAGCAAGATATACTTCAATCATAACTATTTTTTGTTTGGAAGCCAATATGAAATGGAATCTACACCAAATGGACGTAAAGACAACTTTCTTAAACAATGTTATAGAAGAAGAAGTAGTTATTGGACAGCCATCGAGTTTTGAGACACACGACAAAAAAACACATGTATGCAAATTGAAGAAAGCACTATATGGGTTAAATCAAACACCTAGAGCATGGTATGGAAGAATTGATGGCTCTTGATGAGCTTGGGATTTACCAAAAGCAAAGCAGATTCCAACCTTTATTGTAAGGTTGTAGATGATGGGATCATGATATTTTTGTTATATGTGGATGATTTATTTTTTATAAGACAAGAGAAGCTCATCAACGAATGCAAGAAGATGTTGCGATAGAATTTGAGATGAAAGACCTTAGCTTGATGCATTACTTCCTAGGTCTCAAAGTATGGCAATTCCCAGATGAGATTTTCGTAAACCCAGGAAAATACACAGTTGAGATCCTAAAGAGATTTGGGATGTTGGATTGCAAGGCAATGAATACTCCGATGGTAACAAACCTAAAGCTCCTGAATGATGACTCTTTAGAAAGAGTAGATGTCACACTATATAGACATATTATTGGCTCACTGATGTATTTGACAAATACAAGACCAAATATATGTTTTGTTGTGAACACCTTGAGTCAGTATATGGTGGAGACTCGACATCTTCACTTAGTTGCATAAAACCATGTGATGAGGTACCTAAAGGGTACATTGGATTATGGTCTTAGATATGCATCAAACATTAAGTTTAGATTGAATGTCTATACTAATTCAAATTGGGCAGGAAGTATTGAAGACAAAAAGAGAACTTTAGGATGTTGTTTCAGTTTGGGATCAGGTGTGATCTCATGGCTTAGTAGAAAGTAGACTAGTGTTTCCCTCAGTACAGTCGAGGCTAAATACATTGCAACATGTTCAACCTGTAGTGGAGCAATATGGATTTGTAAGTTATTGTCAAGATTGTTTGATGTCGAGATGGATGCAACTGATATTTATTGTGACAATGATATTTATAAAATAAGAAACTATACCCAAACCTTTTCCCATTTGCAAAACAATTGAACCTAAGCCCAAACTAATGCCTCGACACGAAAACTACATTTCTAGAACAAACAATATCAATACGTTCTGTTGAGCACAAAAGCTAAATGTAGAGTTTTTAGAGTTGTGGTTTTATGAATGACAAGTCATAAATGCCAATATGTAGTGGCTAAAAGTTATAACTATCATAAGTAATATAGTATAAATATCTATAATATTACAATTTAGGTATTTATAATATTACGGTATAGGTTGACGGAATTTTTTTATTTAAGGTTTTAATTTTTGTAGGTAGATTCAACCAATTTGAGAATATTGATTTAGCCATAATTTTAGTTGGGGTTGAACCAAATATTATTGGGTAGATGTGAAAGGTCAAGGCATAAGCTATAAATAATGTAACGATTAAGAGATTTGTCTTAGTTTCACTCTCCTCCATTTGGATTTCACAAACATTACTAAATTTTGTCCAATAAATGTAAAAATATAAAATATGGTTTTTTTTTATTACTTAGAGGATCTTTCAAAGGGGACCATGACAAGTTTTTATTCCTCTCTATGTTTAATTATTCATGGTTTATTTTGCTTTCCTTTTTGTCCCATGTTTAAAGGACAAAGACCCACTGCCTATTGTCTACCATATAAATTTTCCTGTGTCTTTTATTCACCCTTGGAGCTGGTGGCTTCGCCAACCCATTCATATAATGCCATCATCACTGATAGAGGTCCTGTCCAAAAATATAATATGCATCTCAGTTCCTTTACTATACCAGGTCGTCATACTATACAAATTGTTTTTTCAACAAGATTTTTTTATTTTATGATATTCTATTATAGAATTAAGAAAACCATGTTACAAAATGTCTCTTTCCAACCACAAGGTGTCAAGAGATACCAACAACATATAACAACTGGAAACGATCACTACAATGGGAAGGCTCTAAGAACCGCTAACACCAACTACTCCCAAAAGTTTGAAACATCTCAAAGATGCAAAACTATAGAGCTAAAACATACATATCTACGTTCTAAATCCTAAGATGACAACCCGCAAGTGGGCAGTGAAATTCACACCAAAAAACAAGAAAGCTACATGTAAGAGAACGCATGCGACCCCAAAATTGAAGATAACTTAGTCCATAATTATATCTTCCACATCGACAGTTCCTCAACAAAATGAAAATATACAATTATATGACAACCATAATCCACCAATGGATAATGAAAGAAAACATAACATCAAAGAAAATATGCATATGCACAAGTGATGAACACTGAGAGGAAAAGAGTTGAAGAATAGAACAGGCTGCATATTCAATAGAGATTGAGGATTTGGAAGCAATCACTTAACACACAGACTGATCTCATGAAAAGGCACCTAATAAAACTGCATAGAGCCCCCTCCAAAAGGATGAAGATCAAAGAATTCTTCAAAAACCAACCTACCCTCTTGAAGATTTAGAGCATCAATTACTTGGATTGCACACATAATCAAATATGGGAAACAATAGGTCATATACCTTTCCGTCTAATTCATTCAATTGTTATGCCTCGGTCCCTGTGCCAACCATTGTAGACGATCTACTGATTTCTTTATTACTATGATTCCCATTGAATGTTTGACACCACCATAGTATATCAATTGCATTCACAATGGTAGCATGCAGAGGTATAAACTATTGAGATAATCTTAATGTAACAAGGATATTTGGAAATGCTAAATCCATTTGGAAGACAAAATTCTAAAGAGTAAATTGATTTCTTTTTCCTTAAATGTTAGAATTTATTGAAAAAAGAAAAAATAGATTTGCATAATATAATTTCTCTTAGATGGAAATAACCTATTAGCGAATAAACAACTAACAAAATGAACAAAATATCAGAAGTTTCCATATCGCATTGAGAGAAGTTTCCATATTAAGATATTTCTTTTTATTTTTAAATTTTTTAACCAATTTTTTTAATTTTAATTATCATAATATGACACTAATAAAATTTGAAAAAAATTCACATAAAAATTAAAAATAAAAATAAACCAAAACTTTAATTACACTTCAGACTTTAAACCTATTAAAATATTAAATATACTTCTATACATTTAATAAAAAATAATGAAAAAAAAAAATCTACATTTACTCAAAAAAAAGCATTCCACAACGATCACCAATCCCAATGCAAGGCATAGTTTAACTTTGTACTAACAAACAGAATTGCTGTCTCCCTTGTTTACTCTGACGGTTACCCCGTGTTTCAAATGTGATCGAGTAAATTAACCCTTTTCTGACGGTTACCCCGTGTTTCAAATGTGATCGAGTAAATTAACCCTTTTGCTGCAAGCCCAGCGCTACAAAGGGCAGAAGGGAAGAAGAAGACAATAGAGTTGGAAGTCGAGAGTATGGGCTCGAGGGGAGCAGGTGTAGCTGTATTGGGTGCCATGTTATCAAGGGGAGGCAGGATAAAACAGAAGTTGGAGCCAATATTGGAACCCACTTCACTGGAGGTCGAGGATGTTTCCTATCAGCACGCAGGCCATCAAGGTCTCAAAGGCACCGCTGCTACCGAAACGCATTTCAATCTAAAGATCGTCTCTCCAAAATTTGAAGGACAGAGCCTCGTTAAACGCCATCGGCTCGTGTATGATCTGTTGAGCGAAGAATTCAAGAATGGTTTGCACGCTCTATCCATTATAGCAAAAACTCCGGCAGAAGCCGAGGGCAAATGACATTTTGCCATCCATACCACACGGTACGATTAAAATAATTGTTTATTACAGTTCAGGAACAATTTTGAAGTTCTGTAAACTAATCTCATTCAAATTTAGGTTCAACTGATTTTAATTCTTTTTCATATTTATCGAAAGGGCTGAGCAAATTTCTATGACGTTACTCATCCACAAATATTTTGAATTGAAATTATTGTTTGAACCCTATTATATGTGTCACTGTATTCTTAAAATCAAGTTTTTCTTGTATTCTCAAAGAGCGATGCTATATATTTTGACCATCAGAAACCTGAACTATTACAAAAATTTTCATATTCATGTGAATGGGCGAACTAGAGGACCTTAACTGCTCGTGATTAGGTTCGATTCTGGTAGTTGGATTCTATGGTTTGAGATCTGGGGGACTTGGTTAGTCTTAGTGCTTTGGGTCTTAAGACAAATTTGGGTTGGAGCTTGAGCTTAGCTTCTAGGAACATTGAAGGTTTACAGAGTAAATTGAAACCGAGCTCTGATACCGAATTCATATGAAATTGAACGGAGCCAGCCGAGAAAATAATAATTTTTTAATTATAATAAAGGGAAAGCTTGTTCAAGAGGGAAATATGTGAAAACAGAGGACCTTAACAACTTATGAATAGCATAGGACACTGGTGGTTGGATTATATGGTATGAGATCGGGGGTCTTGGTCGGTATTAGTGCTTTGCGTCTTAAGGCAAATTTGGGTAGTAGCGTGGGCTTAGCATCTAGCAACATTGAGGGTTTACAGAGAGTAACTTGAAATTGGCTCTGAAAGTGAAACTGATATGAAATTGAATGGATCCAGATGAGAAGATAATAATCTCCAAATTATAGTCCAGGCAAAGCAAAACTTGCTCAAGAGGGAAATATGTGACAACTAGTACTGTTGGTTTTACAGACAAGCGTGAACAAAAACACACATTAGAAGAGTCTGGAAACATCAGCATGGGAGAAATCACTAAAAAAATCTGCAAATCTCAGCAACCATTAAAAATACAAAATAAATTCATTTTTTTTCAAAATTTTAAACATACAAACCAACAACAACATCAAATAAACACATTGGCACATAAATAAAGAAAAAACACCGATATATATGATGTAGTGTATGTGAAATAATTTTTGTTACATCAAAGTCTCTTCTAAATCTTGAACTCTGATAGCTGTCTAATCAAGGACTCAAAAGTCGACGACGAATACAGAATGACATCAAATATATATAGATGTATCTCAACATCATGGGTCATCTAGATTTTACAATGACAAATCTATCCAGCTCCCAATTCCATTCCCTCTTTTACAGGAAAAGGCCTTGCCACTACAAGGTCCTGCATCATACATCTGATGGCCACCAGTGGGTGTAGGTATATCAATCCATGTAGAAGGTAGTGCTGAGGCTGCCACATTACCCTTTGTGCTGTCAAAGTGCTCCATTGCCTCCCATGTTTGCTGCTGCTACTCCTCACTTGCCTCCTGCGCCTGCAGCTGGTATTGTTCCTCCTCTAACCACCTAAGTGCCTTCTCCATAATAGGGGTCTTGTACTCCACACTCTACTGAGACAATATCTTAATGCTGTCCACATCAGGGATTTTCTCAAGCTGCCTCTGTTGGACATTGGGTTCAATGATCCTTGTGTGTTTCGTGACATGGACTAATATCCTCCCGAGATCCTAACTCTGGCAATTGTGGCGGAGATTAAAACCTGTGGGTTTTGGTCTAATGACAATCATGAGTCCAACAAATGGTATTAGAGCGGGGCCTTCAACATAAGCCTAACCAATGTTATCGGAACCGGACCGGTCATCGAACCGGCGAAGCCCAAAATGTGAACCGGACCGAAACCGGCAAAAAACCGGGTAAAAAACCGGCTGACTAAAAAATACATAAAATATTCATATTTTGTAAAAAAACATATATATTCATGTGCATACATATGAATCCAGACCATTAACTGAGCGCTTACTTAACCAAGTGAAAGGAACAAACTATAAGTGGATCACTGCCCTGGAATACTGGAAGAATACTGCCTGAGATCATTTTACAGGGCTGCCTGGACACGAGTTAAAAATATATCTGCTTCATTTGCAGTTAGATCGAACTTTATAAAATATTATGCTGCAAGTTTGAAACCCCATTGGCTCTGGAATTAGTCTGCTGTGACTTGCATCAATCCTCAGGTTCTGTGTGTTGGAGAGGATGATCACTTTTCAAACACAGATAGATCAGAAATAGGTCTGAGGGTCTTGTGATCCAAAATATGTTTCTTTTTGATTGATCTGAATTGATCTGAATTGATGATACGTTTCTTTTTCTCTTATTTGTGTATCCTCATAGAACCCTCTTTTATTACCAATATGGACTGCTGAAGTGTCCCTCTACTGGAGGGGTGGTATGGTTTAATCTTTGATCAACTGTCTTGCTGCTTATTAATGCATTTAATATTTCATATTCTCACTATGGAGTGATGCACATACACATTATATGAACAGTCCATTCAACATTCATGAAATAACAGCAGTAGCAAATTAATTCTTTAGCAAGGATTCATTACCAAAAATGGCCATCATTGTAAAGTGAGAATACAGTGATATTTATCAGCAGTAAGTTCTAACAAGCTTGAAGGGATTTGGGGACACAATATGGAAGGATCAACAAAGCTCATTGACCATGAAGTTCCAGTCTTGGAGAAATTAGATTATTTTGGATGGAGAAGTAAAATGAAAGGTTACTTGAAGCAATTCGGTGTTTGGGAAATAGTGGTTAACCCACCTAACCAGCCCAGCAAGAAGACAAAGGCAGCAGTTGAGAAAGACAATAAAGTTGCATTGAAGTTTTTTATGGATGGACTCTCAAGCCTTATCAAAGAAAGCATTGGAAAGTGCACTTCAGCCAAGGATCTTTGGTTCAAGCTGGAAGAAGAACACCAAAGGAGGAGTTAAGACAAAGAAAAGGAAACAGAAGTCAAGTCTACTGAAGATGAAAAGCAAGAAGAAAAAAGGAACTCGCATCAGACTCCAGTGAAGGTAAGAACCTTTCTGATGATAGTAACAGTGGTTGTGATAATACTGAAAGTGATCTTGAAGATGCTAAGAAAGAAGTCCTAGCACACCTTTTAGGAGACATTGATCTCATATACAATCTGAGACTTAAAAGAAAGATTTTGGGGTCCTTCGAAAAGTACAATGGGAAGTTTGTGGATCTGCTCAAGAAACTCAGTCTCAAAAAGACAAGCCTTCAAGATGAACTGAAAGACAAAGAAGATGAAGTTGAAAGACTAAAGACTGAATTGATCAGTCAAACAAAAGAGCAACAAGAGATTGATGTAGATCCTAAAGAACTTGAAGAAGCAAGATGGGCTAATATTGATCTAAAAATCCAGTTGGAGGAAGCTAAACGAAGAGAAGAAGTATTGAAGAACCACTTGGATAAAAAGGAGAAGACATGTGAGCACCTAGAAATGGAAGTGATTGGACTCAAGAAGATTGAAAAATCAAATTTACATGTGAAGTTCACAAATAGTTAAGACATATTGGATGAGATTTTGGATAGTCAAAGACGCTCATTTTACAAATCCAGTCTTGCCTACAACAAAGCAAAGGAAAAATTAGAGGTTGGAACATGGTCTCCTGAGACTCCCAAAGCAAGCTCCTCAATGACCAAAGATGAAAGCAAAACTCCTCCTCACGTACTTGCACATGAAAACAAAGAATTTGGAAGATCAAATATGCATCAAAGAGTCAGTTTTACACCTCCAAGCAAATCAAGAAGAGAAACAGCTTCAAGATGGAATCCAAGTCCAAGGTATGAAAATAGATTTAATGGCTATTGTTTTTCTTGCTCTAATTTTGGTCATAAGGCTACGGAATGTAGATCCTATGGAAGAATAAGTGCTGGAAGCCGTAATGACAAAGTTAGGTGTTGGGCATGTAATCATCTTGGCCATATTGTTGCTAACTGTCATACAATGAGGTGCTACTCATGTAGTGGTTTTGGTCACAAGGCTCAAGATTGCCCAAGTCAAAGGAGTCAACCTAGGAGGAGCCATCATATACATCAGCAAGGAGAACTAATGAATCATGGAAGAAGTATAACGAAGGAAAAATTGAAGATCAGAAGACAAACAATCTAAGCCAAGGACACTCTAAGGTATGGGTAAGAAAAAATATTTTGCTAGATCTAAATGAAGTTGAAGATCAATGCACAAAAGGTGAAGGTGGCTGCCATATGGCAAGCCATACTTAAAGTCTTCCAAAGACTTTGAATATGCCATGAGTTCATGGAGTTTGGAGAATGAACTCAAAGGAAATTGAATGCTGCTCCAAACAGGTCCTAGGATCGTGAATGCAAATATTGACAGAAGGAAGACTAATGCAAGGCCAAGACACAGCTTTGGATATGATTGACAGGGAGGTCTTGTTGTTGGTATCTGATTGTATGACTTAGCATATGATTAGAACTCGACATAAGCAGTCATTTGATGATATCAGTGATAGAGGGAGCATCCAATGGACTGCAGAACGCTAACCTTGGATTTGAGCAGTATGTTGACTGAAGGAGAAGGTACCCTAACCAAAAATACAACATTTCTACAAAAAATGGAGTCTAGTGAAGGCTACATGATTGGAAAGTCATCCTCAACAGTATTTAAGTGGTTGATACAAGTATCATTAAATTTTTTTGATAAAGTCATGATTGTAGTCATAAAAATCTGAGTAAGAAAGGTTGAGAGCCCTGATCTATCTCGGGTAGCCTTAGTACATAGATGAATTTGTTACCACCTAAGTTGTACTTAGTGGTTTTTTTATCAAGTGAGCCTGGTAAACCGAACAAAGATGATTTGTTCGGACTATAGAAGACCTTCAGAAGTGCTTCTGGGAAGTGCTTGTTGTACTATATCACATTTTCATACCTCGCAGGGGAGTTGTAATAAATGTTCTAGCATGGTAGTGTCTGTAAAAGACTCGGTCTCTCGGACTTTATTTGTCAATCTGATCAGCCCAGAGTGTTTTTTCCCTTGGTTATTATTTGTTGTTGAATAAACGACTGATAATTTCTGAGTTTTTCACTCAATACCTCCAAAGTTGGGGTGGTCAGCTTGGCATTTAGGCCTATTGAGGTTATTAGAGTCTATGTGTCAATGTATAAACATGCTAGGCATTATGGTCGAGTCATATGAACATGTCTAAGTCCCCCTAGGTTTTAATTTTTTTTAATTTTTTAAGTTTTTTTAAAGTTTTAATTTTTCCAAAACTTAGGGTATTTTTTAATAGTCTAAATGGAAAAATTGGTTTTGTAATAAAAGTGGGCTCAGAAATCAGTTTTAGTCACGGGGGTGCTTAATTTCTAACTCAGAGCACTAGGTAAACCCATAAACCCACTTTTCCTAAGTTTTGAGTGATTTTCCCATCACTCAGGTCAGAAAACCCTAAAAATCAAATATTGATTATTTTAATTGATAAATTAATTAAATAATGGAGAAAATCCAAATTCCTAAATCAATGGATTTTGCTTCGATTTGACCGAAATCAGTCTCATCGGCTTTGGATTGACTGGAGCTAACCATTCCTTGACAGAAGGAGTTGATTTGGGCTGAAGAGGGAGTGCACTACAGCATGCATTCTTGTGAATTGCACCCTCTCTCTCTCTCTCCTCCACACGTGTGGGCCCATTTGGATGTGATTTGGTTGATGTTTCAGTTAACCAGTTGATGTGTCAGTCTGATCAGCTTTTCGATTGCCAGTTACACTCAGTCAGACTCAGATCAGACTCAGATAGACTCAGATCAAGCTCAGCTTGACTCCTCATGTAGCTGCAGTCTCTCTCTCCGTGGGAATTACGCCCCCTCTGGGCTAGGGTTCTAACTTTTTGTAATAAATAAAGCACAGTTTTCCTCTTCCAAGCTAGTTAGAATTGGATTGAAGAGCTGTTGCTATTGTATTGTTGCTATTTTTTCATTTGAAATAAAGAAAAGCTTTGGAGGCAAGATGGTGTCATGTTATTATGTGTGGATGAGCATTGCCATGTTTCACTGAGGTAACTTGTATCTATGTTCATAACTTGCTTATTTTGATATTGTGGATCCAGTGCTAAAAGATTGATAATAAGTTTATTATGATCTTGATAGGAAAGGAATATGTTAATAAGTTTATTGGCTATCTCTTTTTCTTTTATGCATGTCCAGAGATCCAGATTTAACATGTTTTATAAGTTTATATGCATGTTATTCTAATATCTCTCTTTATGTATTAACCGGATCTCACAAGCATCTTGGCAAGCCTTTGGATTAGTTGCAGGTTCCTAGCTTAGAGAGGGTGCTAATTTAGTTTGCTTCCTCACTTTCTCCAAAACTTTCTCAAAGGCATAGTCCCTCGACATTCCACTGGAAAGCTCCAGGGTTGATCTTCAAGGCTACAAGCTTGCCTTCTTCTCTTTCTCCTCTTAAATATTAAAATTTTACGTGGTTATTTTGTTCACAACTTTGATATTGTTTAGATCTATTATCTTAAAGTAAATTTTAACATAGATCTATCTTCTCAAAGCTCATAATCTAGATCTTGTTCTTAAAAAGGTTTCATAAGCATTCTAGGTCTAGCTTTAGGGAAATCGTCATTTTTGCATGGCATTTTAAAGAGGATTTGTAGCTTGCATGCTTTAGATTTCTGTTTTCTGTTATAAAAGATAAATCCAGCAATCAGTGCACATCATATTGGCTGCCTAAAAGGCAAGCCAAGATCCCAAGGAAAGCTTGCTTCCCTTGGTTCCTTTTTCACATTTTTTAACTAGTTTTAACTTAGTTTTTTTTTGGTTAAAAGTAGGCTGATCCAAAGGTACTTTCAAAGTGCTTTTGGGCATATTTAAGTCTAATAAGCTTGTTGGTTTTTAGCAGGTATAACAGAAAAGAGGAGGAGCTGCTGTTCGAAAGTGACTTTTGGGCCATCCCTTTTTGACTGGAATCTTTAATTTTTGCACTTTGTAAGCTCTTGGTTTCATTATGTATAAGAACCAAGAGGTATCATATCAGTTTGCTGTTATTGTAACCGCTGGTAATAAAAATATTTTCGAATAGGTTCTTTCAAGCCCATTCTCCATTCCCCTTGGAGGGATTCGTGTCCTTTTTTCCTTTTTGCATTTACTTATTTTTTCGCTCTAGATTAGTTTCATTTATGCAAAATAGTATACTTTGATTACTTTTATCATATCTTCCATATCATAAGGTCAAAGTAACTTTAATACTTACCCCACGAGTCTCGATTGAATCAAAAGGTGAAAGAGGATCGTGGTAGATTTAATTAGACAACATGTGGTTTGTTTCATTTTTTGCTGCTTCATTATTCTTTTTTTTATCAATCATTTAAAATCAACCCCCTCCTGATTGAGGTCCACTTGGACCGAAAGAGGTTCTTGGTGGGTTTTTCTTTCTAACAAAAACACATCCTTTAAAATTTACTAAAAATTACAAAGACTTCGGTGTGTATGCTCTGCATTTTGGCTGCGGTTCGTCCGATCAGTCAAGCTGCATCAAAAGCAACGTGACTAACTAGATTAATTAGGTTTCACCTTCCCCAATTAACCACCATCAGGCGAAATTCCAACGCCTCGAACAAACCATAAGCGGTGGCAAAATACCCAAAGGAAGTGGGAACTACTGGACAGTGACCTCGAGGCGTTGATCTCTGTTACACCCTAGTGGGTGTATTATGAACACAGTTTCAGAGACTCCATTCAGCCCACACATTCCTTGCGGGTAGCCGTGAAGGTTTTATTTTTGGACATACTCCAAGTACCCCTCGGGTATATTTGGAGTCCCCCTTCGCCTAATTTAATCCACTCATTTTTCATATTAACTTAAAATGTACCAAGAGACAATTGTAAAACATTCACTCCAAGCACATGCAAGTACATTTAATTATTGTGTGACTCCATTTTAAGGCACTGGTTATTTGATTACTTCTTTCGATAGATATATTGTGTGTCAGCATTGTGCTTACTTGTGCTTATTTTTCATCTTGTCATCTGTGGTTATCAATTGTTAATTTCAAACTCCTAAGCAACTTATTCAATTTAACACCATCGTACTAAAGTAATTAGCCTTAGTAACTTAATAGGGTCTACCCCCCTTGGCTTCGTTAGGAGTTGAGCCTAAACGGAGGAGTCAAGAACAAGGTGACAACCTTGACTCGAGACTTGCCCCCAAGGACACACCGAGTGGCTTGAAGATTTCTGCCACGCACCCCCCCAGGTGTGTGAAAGGTGGCAACATAATTCATCAATCTCATACTCAATCACAAAAGGTTGTTGAAATGGTCCATGCGCATCGTCACAGTATTTATCCTTGTCACAGTAACCTTGGAAGAAGTGATCTGGAGCCTTCTTAATCTCTGACATCTGCAAGTGTCCAAAAAACAGACTTAAAAGATTAATTTCAAACCCTTATCTCAGTAAAGGCTGCAAAATCATCAAGAAGACATTTAAGGAAGATGAAGTGTAATGTGTTCTGAGATCTTTGTGTATATCTTTGATCTTTCCATGGAAGTTTCAGACTACAGGGTGTTTCTATCTCAAGCAAAAATAATCAAGGAATGGCAGTGATCAAGGCCTTGTATATATGAAGCACTTGGTGGCACAAAGTCTTGTATAAGGAAATCAATCCAACTCACATTCAAGGCAGCTTCAGAAAAAAGGATCTCTTCAAGCTTAGACATCTGAAAAACCAAGCTAAGATCAAAGTTTACCATCAATCATAACAAAAAGGAATGTTGAGGTTGCAAATATGACATGTAGAAAGAGGTGTAAAAAGGAAATTGGTAGAGGTAGCAGTTGAAGCAAATGGAGCAGGACAAACCTTGGACAATGAATAAGTAAATTGCTGATTCTGTTTGTTCAAGACACACTGCTCTCTCAAAAGATGAAGAGGTAACACTGATGGATTGGGGCAATGCCATCTCAAAAGTTGTTGAGCAGAACAAATGTGGAGCAGATAAGAACTGTTGCGTCAAATTCTTGCTCCTCCATCTTTAAACTGGTTGTTTGAATAATTTTGCAAGACAAAGATCGACTAAAGACAACCGCATTTGAAATGTTTCAAGATAACATCCACAGGGGTTGATCAAATTACTGAAAAACCTTTGTTTTGGCAAATAATAACAGGTCTGATTTTGCTAATCCAACCAATTGTGACTTAAGAAGCCTCTTAAGCATTGCAAATAAAAGTGAAGTTTTCAACAACTGTACACATTTCTCCTTTTAGGACATGTCAAGACAAGTTGGACAGAGTTGACTTGACATCTTGATCAGGATATGAGCATGACGGTCTGAAAAGTATGAGAGACAATTTGATTCTAAATATTGCATCAAGATTTCTTTCCATAAGGCACTACCAAAATTTGAAGAAAGGATTGCAAAATTGAAGCAAGAAGCAACCATGTTTGGTACATCTGAGGAGACTAGTTAAGACCTTTGAAGTGTTCAAGCTTAGGGGGAGCTAGACCAAAGCAGGAGTAAGCAAAAGACATTTGAAATTGGAGCATTTGAAATCAGTCATAGCAGCATATCAGACATTTCACTTTGATCTCAGTACATATTCAAGAAAACATTCTGATGATTTGATGGCTAAATGCTTGGCCCTTTTTCATCAATGTCAAAGGGGGAGAAAATTGAGGAGGGGTTGCCATCAATGACAAAGGGGGAGTTTGTTGAGTATAGGTTGTCAGTTATTATCAGTGTTATCAACATCGGCCGAGAAATCGCGAGTTTTTTAGCTCAATTTTTTCTCAAAAAATCTCCGAAAAAATCAAGGCGATTTTTTCCCGATTTTTTGCCAATTTTTTTCCAATTTATCCTGAGATATTGCCGATTTTTTCGAGGTGATATTTTCTCGATATATTGCCGATTTTTTCCTAATTTATCTCAAGATATTCCCGATTTTTTCTAAAGCTGAAATTGAATATTTTTGTATTTTTTTAAGTTTGCCGATTTATTGCCGATGTTTGCTGATGTGTTGCCGAGATATCCCGAAACGATGTTTCCTGGACCCTGCCGATTTTTTCGTTGCGCCGATGTTTGCAACACTGGTTATTATATAAGGATTGTCACTGAAGCTGATCAACATCCACAGCTTGAATCTTTATTTAACCTTCGTTGTATTCTATGTTACCAGAAACGAGAAACGGGAAACGAAACGCAAAACGAGAATGGTACGAGAAACGAAGTTTGCAGGTTTCTCATACAAGAAACGAGGAGAGAGAAAAAACAAAAAGGAAGGTGAAGAAGAGCTACAAGCCTCCTACAACACCTACTTCCATTTTGGTGAATATTACTTAGGTAGCTAAAGCAAAGGTCACCTTGTTGTGTCCTTTTTAATAAAACACTATGATCCACTAGTGGGAGAGGGTGCCACTAATTTATGAATGAAGAGATAATGTTGATCAACTAGTGACATATACAAGTCTTCATAGAGATAATGTTGATCAACTAGTGACAGATACAAGTCTATGAAGGCTGAGAATCTTGTGTGGAGTTAGAATAAATATATAGTTTGGGCAAATAAAAAAATATCAATATTTAAAATAAAATAATTTTATACTATAAAATCTAAATGCATAAATATAAAAATTACAAATATAAATATTTTTGAAAAAATATAAAGTTGCACATATTTAAAAAAATAAACATTAAAAAACCCTAAAATCTAGCATCTTGCCAAACATAAAATGCCATTCCCACCGGGGAAAGACCAGGCTGCCAAAATTAACCTAAAACTAACCTGGACAATAATCCCCCTTTTTCTTTGTGTGAAAGCAAAGTCAGGAATTCTTAGCATGCGAAGTATAAAGATGCAATGAATAAGCTACATAAATTACCCTAATGCATGTTGCTTTGTTACATAGTTTGTGGCCATCTACAGTCTTATAGAATGGATGATTACGACGTGAATTTCATAATAAAAATGATATATAAAATGTAAAATTCTTAATTTGTCTTCACATTAACCATTCTAAACAATATAACCGTCTATTTTCCACATTTCCCTAACAATTTCAAGAGCACATAGTTAACGTTTTCATGTAAGTAAAGAGGCTCTTAACATCCCAAAACACCTACTCAACCTTCCAGGGCTTAAGGATCTGAATCTTCTAATGCTCCTGGGCTTGTGGGTGCTATCACCTCATGGGGGGCAGTCTCTGACGTCTGGTGGAAACTATATGGTAAACAAAAGCAACATGCTGCATAATGGCAGACAGTTAGTTTCTAGTTCGTAGCCTGGTAGGTGGTTTGCCTAGCCTGTAGCATGGGTTTGAGGTAGGTGGATAAAGAAAAAGAATGTGGCAAGAGAAGCTGTTCGCCCATTAAGAAGGTAAGGAAGTCAAGTCCTCGCATTATTACATTCATAAAACAAAATGACTCCCAGTTACAGAAAAAGAACCCGAATAGTGATTTCTTAGTTTGAACACGGAACTTGTAGAATCAATAATTGAACGAATGAAAAGCATTTACATAATTACGTAGAAAAAAGTGGTTCTCGATTTGGGCACAAAACCTGTTGAACTGTTTATTCCGTGAGGTGAGAGGAGCGAGGCCAAGCATAGCTGCTTTCCCGAGGAAGGAGGGGAAGGCTGTTATGGTCAAGCCGTCAAATCCTCCGGATTTGAAGTCCACATCGCTCAGAATCTCTCCAACCCATGGAGAATGACATGCCCATTTTGGTTCTTCTCGTTACAACGCCCAATCAACAGAATATATAGCATGGAATCCATCTTCGGCTCGAAACAAATCAACCCATATCATTAGTTTCTTGTTTGGAGTGGTTGTTATGGTCAAGCCATCGAATCCTCCGGATGTGAAGTCCACATTGCTTAGATTCTCTCCAACCTGTGTAGTCCAAGACTCCAACCAACGCCTAAGTTTGGGCATTTGAAAACCCCAATCATTCCATAGTATGTCTTGGTTGCTTTGCAATCTCTTCCTGGACTGGGGCGAGGTAACGACAATTGTTTCTCGAAGAAGTTTAAACCATCTCCAGATATCGATTTGGGCAGGCTCAAGAAGCGTAATGCAAGGCGAACAAAGACTTGTGTTTTAACTATCATTAAATTTTACATCTACCCACTTACCTTTTGCGTGTTGGAGAAGTTAACAACTCACCACCGTTCATTACTAATCGAAAACAAGAAATGAGTCGAAACAAAACTAGTTCACTCAGAAACTGAACTCCATTTCTGAAGAAAACGTCTTGAGAAACGATTCGTTTATGAAAAAAGTGTTTTTCAACCCTAGAAACATAAACGACCGTAAAAAACGTCGATTTTCGTCTTGTTGTCGTTTCTATTGCATTTTTTTCTGAAAAACGTGAACTCTCGTCACGTTTCTGGTAACATAGGTTGTATCAAACTCAAAGATGTATGCAACACTTCCTAGAATTGATGTAGAATCAAAACTTCTCAAACCATCATCAGTTACAGCACTACTGTATCAGATCAAGTTACTGCTTTGCCTTATGTGCTTTCACTAGTGTTGTCACTCTCCTTTCAGCTGTCAAATCATGCCAAACTGTCAAATTAATGCTGCTGCCAATGTCAAATCAATCTCTGTTACTGACAAGGCTACCCTACAACGAATCAAAGTTAAAATATTTCAAAACATGGGCTGCTAATGTATCTTTGGATGCCCCCACCGAAATCAGTCTTCACATAAAAAATTGCACAGTAAAATACTCTTGTGGCTGCCTCAATCCATTGTACCCGAAATTCAGAGTTAAATCAGACTTGTACTTTTGTTAAATATCAGTCCACACTTTACTGTGCCTGCGGCTGCTACAGTGTCATGTTATTCTGAAATTTTAGAGCTCTTTTACACCACTGAATTTTCCTTACATAAATGAGGTCATTTGCTGGTTATATATACTGATTTTTCCATGATTTTTTTTTCACTAAGCCGACCTGTCAAAAAGTGATTTATTATTCTGTTTTATTTGGGGTCGACTTCAGTATTTAGGCTTGTTTATTTAGTGTCAAATACATATTAACAGACCCATAAGATTGTTAAAATCTCCTTCAAGATGTTACTTAATCATTGATTAAAATGCCTTTTTATGGACTTCAAACAAGTGTGTCCAAGTGTGTTGTAATACCACCATGAATGTAAGTGTAAAAGCTTCTTAGACATTATTACCATCTTCAAGGATTCCATGAGCCCTATTAATTCACAAATGACCACAGAATAGGTCATTTGGTCCTTGTGACTCTTGCATGGTGTTGTTAATGTGTTTTATTTGATGAATGACAAATGGTAAATTGATTATTGAAGCATAGTGTATTGATGAATATGATATTGAATTGAATGTGAAATGATGACTTAAGTTTTAGAGTTTGAAGAAGTTAAAATTAAAGTAAGTCCAAGCTCACCAATTCACCCCCCCCTCTCGGTGAGCCATTGTGTCTAACAATTGGTATCAGAGCGGGGCATTCAACATAAGCCCGTAGGTTTTAATCTAACGGCAATCGTGAGTCCAACAACCTCACCCACTTCACCCTCTACTAAGACAATATCTTAATGCTGTCCAAGGAAGTGGTGTCCACATCAGGGATTTTTTCAAGCTGCCTCACCTACAGTTGAAGATTGTAGTAGACAAAGGATATCATTCGAGTGTTGAAAATTCTGTTAAAGTTTAGGGTTTTATATAGAAAGTTTTGAAACTTTATTCTTTAATGCATAAAACAAAACTAATATAGAGCAAGATCTAGAACAGTACTGCTGTAATAAAATTCAGATATAATTTTCATCTCTTTCAACTGTAACGCTCTAATGGTCATAGCATTAAAGTTGGTCCTCGAGATGTTTTTTTTAACCAATTCCAATGTACAGAACATAAACAGTAAGAGCAATGACAATGTACAGAACAAAACAATAAGAACAATGACAATGTACAGAACAAAATAGTAGTATAGCAAAGGGCAGTAATAAACATTGAATTAGAATTGTATTGGATCAACCTTATACTCACATACTTTAGGTTCAGACCTTGTCACCAAAGGGACAAGTCACCTAGAAGAACAAATGACATACCTTGAGAGAGACATGTATGGGTTAACGTAGTAAGGGTACAGACCTCAGGTTCTTAAGCAACATGAAGAGAAACTTTAATCCTTTAACCAGGATTAAGCAACACTCTTAAGAAGGTAAAGACTCTTTCTAATCACAACACACACAACACATCCGTGGGAGACTTCGCGGCTCAGCCTAGCAGGATGTAAACATAACTCAACTTAACACTTAACAGGTCACAGCTCAACCAGAGAGAGACCAAACAGTGACAACCAGCAGGAGGAAGAAACCAAGGCCTAGCTAAAGATATTACCCACAGTCACGGCTCAAGTGGGAAGACAATAAACAATCATGACTAGCAAGAGGAGGAACCCACGACCCATGTCTTGCAAAGAGGAATACAGTCCATGGTCAGCAAGGGAATTAACATAACCCAACAAACAACTCAGTCACTGTTCAGCAAAGGGTTAACATAACCCAGCAAACAACTCAGTCATGGTTCAACTGAGGGTTAACAGGGTTGAGTTAAGGATGAGCGAAACAACCCACGACCCAACAGAAGGTGGTCACGGCTGAGTCAAAGATGAGTCAAGCAACCCACGACCAGCAAGAGAACCATAAAACAACAGTCACGGTCAAGCTAAAAAAGGTCATGCCTAGTCAGGGAACATCCAAACAGTTATTAACAGTTAGGATTTGATCAGAAGAAGGCGGCCTCAGTCCACATGGAGAAAGTAGCAGTGAAGAAAATAAAGCAGCAGAAACCCTAGGCGTCAAAACTAGCAAAGGATCAGATCTGAACTTCCTCTCATGTCAAGATGCATACTAGAAGACAATAAACAATCACGACTAGCAAGAGGAGGAACCCACGGCCCATGTCTAGCAAAGAGGAATACAGTCCATGGTCAGCAAGGGAATTAACATAACCCAACAAACAACTCAACAAACAACTCAGTCACTGTTCAGCAAAGGGTTAACATAACCCAGCAAACAACTCAGTCACGGTTCAACTGAGGGTTAACAGGGTTGAGTTAAGGATGAGCGAAACAACCCACGGCCCAACAGAAGGTGGTCACGGTTGAGTCAAAGATGAGTCAAGCAACCCACGACCAGCAAGAAAACCATAAAGCAACAGTCATGGTCAAGCTAAAAAAGGTCATGCCCAGTCAGGGAGCATCCAAACAGTTATTAACAGTTAAGATTTGATCAGAAGAAGGCGGCCTCAGTCCACATGGAGAAAGGAGCAGTGAAGAAAATAAAGCAGCAGAAACCCTAGGCGTCAAAACTAGCAAAGGATCAGATCTGAACTTCCTCTCATGTCAAGATGCATACTAGAAATGGAGAAGTGAAACTTATTTATAATCTTGACAAGCCTTCTAGAAAGGTCTCTTAGGTAATCCATAAGATTTAGGGTAGTTACCAAAAATAAGAAATTAGGTTGACTTAGAATAGGGTACCAAAGGTCCAAAAGATAAAATAAAAACCATAAAATAAAATGGTCCAATGGTCTTACAAACCAAAAGTCAACCAAAGGGTTCATAATAAGAAGGTAAGACAACCCTCATACCCACAAGTCCAAGGTGTACCATAAAGGTGGACAAACAACCCCCTTTTACCCAAAGGACCAACAGGACCAAGGACTTTAATCTTTTCTCTCTCAAGGTATATTGTCACATGTGTTCCATATATATTTTATCATCACAGTCTAAGGAGAAAATCCAAACTGGATGATGTGATCCTTTGGTCCTCAGTTCTGCTCCTAAGGGTTAGGTGCTAGTGACATCATCAAGGGGTGGCCAGTCCCTTGAGAAACAACCTAGCAATAACTGAATAGGAGAGAGGACATCACACATGATCATCTTGGTTAACTTGACCAAGATCCACCTGGTTAACTGACCAGGAATGTACCTACAGGAACTGCTTGGTCCTAGACCAAGAATCTGCATGGTCCCAGATCAAGATGTCTCTGTCTCAACCTGCATTATCTGCTTGGACATCGTGTCCAAGAAATTGTCTGGTCCCAGACCAAAATACCCTAGAGGACACATAGGGGCCTTAACCATATGTTAGGGACTTTGCCATGGCATCAACCTGCTTGGTCCTAGACCAAGAATCCTAGGAGACTATTGGGGGCCCCAGGATACCTTCTAGGGTCTTACTCTGCCCTAGTTAACTAACTAGGGTACCATCCTTTTTGATAATGGGTCTCGCAGTTGCAAACATCTTGGAAATTGACTAAGTGCCTCCATTCTTAAAGAATGGCTCTCAACCCCAGGCTGAGTTTCAGTCCCAGACTGAATTAAGTTGATCAACTCCTGGTAATTGACCAAGTGTCTCCATTCTCTCATAGAATGGCTCTTGATGCTGCTCTATGTTTAACAAATCCAACATGTAAGATGACCATAATAAATTTCATGGGTCTTGAGTGTCATAAATTTTAATCACTGTAGTTACTAACTTGAAGTTCTAACCTACTATGCTTCTTTGAGTGTATTTTTCAAGTACACTCCAATTGCGCTTGCAACTTGAAACGCTACAAGTTTGGCTTAGCACCTGAACAACAAAATTATGTAAGAGTGGTGCTTTAACCATAATTTCTTCACCAAACATCTACAATAAATAGGAAAAAAAGACTTAAATTACATTTCATTATAGTGGAAAATAAGAAATAAAGAAAACATATTGTAGCTTCCAAATAAAACATTCAATTAAAATTCTACATTCTAATGGTTTACATGGCATCAAAATATTCCTTTCTTGGATAGTAGTGTCAAATCCAAATAGTCTGCTGGTGTCCCTATACATCTCCATCTCATGATTAATGTTTTTGCGAGCTTCTTGATTAGGCACCATCCTTTGAAGACATGTAAGGAATCCTTCCATAACCTTGCCATTGAAATTGAAATTGAAATTACACGAGTAAGCAAAGGTGGGGTTGATGACAAGTTTTGCTACATGAATGGGACGATGGAGCATTCTAGTCCATCGGTCATCAACCAAATCTCAGATCTTCATATATTTCATGTCCAACAATACCCTTCCCCACATAATAAGATTGGATAGTTTCTGCTGCTCTATTCATGGCCTCATACAAGTAGCCCATTACGGGCTAATCTCCATCAACCAAGGGAAGAACCTTTACCAAAGGTTTGCTAATTGTGCACACTTCCTCCATTCATTTCCATAAGGAATCATGTACACTATTTGAGTGATGTATCTCGCATCCCATCTTGTGCTAAATGCACAATTGTGCAACTCATTGGAAAAAGCATCTGCTTCACCTCAAAATGGCAATGGAGTATATACTGAATAGAAATGAATCCATTGGCAAAACATGTGATTGTAGGATGTATCACCTCCCAATTTCTTGTGAATTGTCTCATGAGGCTAAGAACAAATGCTTGGTTATATATGAATTTTGTAATGCTCCTAGCATGATCAATGGTTTCCTTGATAAAGGAGATTTTGTCCTCATCCTCAAGCATCAAATCGATGCAATGGGCAGCATATGGAGTTTAGAACATTGTGCGATGCCTCTCCATTAGCAACTTGCCCATAGCCACATAATTATCTGCATTATCTTTTATTACTTGCACAACATGTTGCTCACCAATCTCTTGGATAAACCCATCCAACAATTAACAATGATGCATCTTTAATGTGTCGATGCATTTAGGAATTTAATAAACATTGTACCCTTGGAACAATGTACTAAGAAATTGAGGGTCCTATCCTTCCCAATTGTCGAACCATCAAACATCATTGTGCATCTAGTGGCCTCCCATTATTTCTTTAGGTCCTCCAATCTAGTATTGATATCATTCTTTTTTGCTTTGGTGACGATTTAAAAGAATACAAAAGGTAGAGATGGCAGCCATCCTTAGAAAGTGAAGATCAAGAGGATGATGAAGATAAGAAGGGAAACAATACTGATGATAGGGAAGAAGAGAGTCACGAGAAGATTGAGAAAAAATCAAGATTACTCCATCTCCAACAAAGAAAGTAAAACGAGCTTGAAGATAAAGAGGATGGCGAGAATGAATATGATTATGAAGATGCATACAAATCTGTAGGGGGAGTTGAATCTCATGAAACTTTAGAGAATAAGGATTTATATGACCAAGAGAGAGAGGTAAATACAAAATTTAATCCAATGGAAAAACCTTTTGATAGAATAATTGGAGGAAACATACCCAAGACAATAGAGACAACAAAATGTGTATTAGAAAATCCTGTTGTGAAGGTTAGACCCTATGAAAAGGAGATGATATGTGGGTTTACGGCCGTAGCAGAATGAGGGCGATTGCTTGTGGCCATCACTTTTGTAATGCACGCTGGACATGCTACATTTGTACCTTGATAAATGATGGCATTGAAACACCATTATGAATTAGAGGCAATCTGTACAACCACCTCTCAATTCATGCAGCCTTGAGATCCGTCCAACCATCCAATCGTCTAGCCGCCAATCCTCATACTTGCACCAGCTGTCATTATCGTACAGGCCATACACTCATCCATACAACTACACCACCTCCTCCTAAATTTTTGTACGTGTACTTTTTCAGCCGATGCCAATGTTATTCCGTATCGTCGTCATGCAACGTTGAGTGCAAAATAAAAAAAAATCGTTTGGTTGACGTTTTGTACAATCACGCCCCAACAAAAAATTTATTTGGTTTTAAGTTTAATAAAGTCACTTATTATTAAATTCCTCAGGACCCATAAGGTCAAATAAATAAATAAATATATATATATATATATAATCAAGTAAGAAAAAAATGATGAAGTAAATATGTTGTTTATTAGGTTCTCATTTATGTGTGAAAGATAAATATATACAATTATAACCGAGAAGGATTATTCCTAAGGAAGTCTTAAAAGCATTTTATATTTTGTTAAAGGGTAACTATTAAAAAAAATTGGAAGTAAAAGAGAAATACTATTACTTAGTCATAATCGAATATGAAGATTGTTGAGAATCTTGAGATAGCTTTGAGGACAAAGCTCTTTTTAAAGGATAGACAATGTTACGAATATGTTTAATTATATTATAAATGTTAATATTATTTTAATCTTGAATAGGTTTTCATAAGGACACGACCATAAATGAAAGGTCACTATCAAGCCTATATATATGAGGCCATTCTTATTGTACTCATCATCATATTTTTTATTCAATACGTTTTATATATATACTACTTGGTAAATCCAATTATAATCCATTCAAAATATACACTTTCGCTATAGAATTGGCCCCTACAACTCCTTATAATACCATGGGCCAACAATAACAATAGCATCAAACATTGATTGTAAGAATGGATTGGTCTTTGTAATGCTTAAAGGTATGTTACAATAGAAAAGACATCTCCCCACAAGCCTATCTACTTCTTGCTTCTCCTTTCTTCTAATTGGATGGAGGGTTGTGCCCCATCTTTGGTTCTTGGATTAAAGAAAAGTGAGGTCCTCACAGATGGTGAATCCTTGGCATTTGTGCTCAGTCCTAGATATGCTTATGGTCCTTGCAGATCTAGCCACTCCACAAGCGACAAGTTCAACTTTGATAGTGATTGCCTTGTCCTTCTTTTAATCCTCTTGATAAATAGCATAATGGTCAACTCGCATAATCCCTAGGGATGTGTTGTCCGCCGATTGCACACCAGCAGCAGAAATCTTTCGAAAGCTGCCTCCTCACTTAGGAAAGTGGGAGAGGTGTGACCTTGGGGGCAAGCACAGAGCTAGGTACTGTCACCTACTCCTAGCTCCTCCGTTTAGGCTAACTCCTAACGAAGCCAAGGGGGGTAGTCCCTACAAAAGAGTTTCTATGGCTCTTAAGTTGTTAAAGTGTTTTGATTAGTTGCGGATGCGGATGGGTGTTGTTTAGGAGTTATTATGATTTGAAGTGTTTGTTTATTATGAATATGACACTAAATCAAAAGCAATCCATGTTGCTAACAAGAGATTACAAAGATAAGCAAATTTTCTAGACTTTAATAGTGCATTCATAGAAATAAATTATGATAAACCATAGACCATTGATCAAATAATATGATTATGCAAATTAAAAAAGGACCAGTGCCTTATGGAGTCAATGAAGCTGAAATGCGCTAGAGAATTAAACACAAGTCTAGAAATCAAGCTAGTGAATGTTAGGTGATGCGAGTGCTCTTGGTAGGTTTTAAGGTTTTTATGTGTTCTTGATTAAGGTGTCAACGAAGGTTTATCAAAGCTGGGAGACTCTTCTAAGTTTCCTCCGTTTAAGACATGTCGGGCCCGCCCAGTATCCCAGGCTAATATTGTCAAGTGACCAGCTAGCCGAGAATCTAAGACAGCGGGAGGTTTCGACGCCTCTACTAGGAAGTACTTTGGAAGAATCCCTACAACGCCGGTGCGTTGGTTACGAGGTGTTAAGTATTATTAGGTTACTCTTGCAGGGTTTAAAGATCCAGTGCCGTTTCTGGGTACTCCGATCTGAGATCGGTCAGAGCATACTCCGGCAAGGAGGGAAGGAGTTAATTAATTAAAGGGGTGTGTGTTGCAAGTTTTATTAAATTAATTAATTAGGACTCTCCGACAGAGAGCGCTCTTGACCCCGTCTTATGACAATGGTTCAAGAGACTTATCTAATCTAAGATCCCTAATGCAGGGATATGCAGTTCTATGAATGCTCTCCGATAGAGAGTGCTTTTGACTTGTGTTACTGCAAGTTCAAGAGTCTTACTTAATTTATTAAACTTGAAAAAGACATAGAACATAAAAATTCTAACTACCCAAGAGTCTCTTTCAGGCTTTTTAGGGCCCTAATCGGGAAAGCAAGGGGGTAAGTATACAGTAAGAACTTATTCAATATTTAATCAAACAGTCAAATCAAATCAATACTTTTACTTCATTTTCAAAACATAATAAATTAATCAAAACATGAACTATTTGATTATGATTATGCAACTTATCCTACCCTATCCTATCATTAGCAATTTAAACCAGTGTTATCGGAACCGGCCCGGAACCGGCAAAACCGACCGGTCTGACCGGTTCACAGGGTTGACCGGTCCAGTTTCCTAAAAAAATTAAAAAAACCGGAAATTTGACCAAACCGGGCACTGAACCGGCCGGTTCCGTACGGAACCGGTTGGTCCGTACTCTGCCGTACAACCGCGTGCAGGGACCCACATTTTTTCAAATTTAAAAAACAAAAAAACAAAAATACAAGCTGTTACAGGATTTCATGGACTGAGTTGTGGCCACATAGGAAGATACCTTGCTGCCATCATTTCCAGAAATCGTGGGTACCATCCTCTCAGCGATTTGATTGTCATACTGTGTTAATTTATTGGGATGAAGTTTCTTTCCAGCTGGGCATGATCATTGGGTATGAAGACTGTATATTGAGGAGAAATTGTGGTCCTGTGAACCAAAAAGAAGTTCTGCCCTACAAACTCAGTCAGTTAAGTGTTCAGCACAGCCATTAATTTGCTACGTTCAGGAAATGACCAGGTTTGAGGGTTAATTAAAAGTCTGATTATGTTTTGTTACAACTTACTGCTGATAAATATCACTGTATTCTCACTTTACAATGATGGCCATTTTTGGTAATGAATCCTTGCTAAAGAATTAATTTGCTACTGCTGTTATTTCATGAATGTTGAATGGACTGTTCATATAATGTGTATGTGCATCACTCCATAGTGAGAATATGAAATATTAAATGCATTAATAAGCAGCAAGGCAGTTGATCAAAGATTAAACCATACCACACCTCCAGTAGAGGGACACTTCAGCAGTCCATATTGGTAATAAAAGAGGGTTCTATGAGGATACACAAATAAGAGAAAAAGAAACATATCATCAATTCAGATCAATTCAGATCAATAAAAAAGAAACATATTTTGGATCACAAGACCCTCAGACCTATTTCTGATCTATCTGTGTTTGAAAAGTGATCATCCTCTCCAACACACAGAACCTGAGGATTGATGCAAGTCACAGCAGACTAATTCCAGAGCCAATGGGGTTTCAAATTTGCAGCATAATATTTTATAAAGTTCAATCTAATTGCAAATGAAGCAGATATATTTTTAACTCGTGTCCAGGCAGCCCTGTAAAATGATCTCAGGCAGTATTCTTCCAGTATTCCAGGGCAGTGATCCACTTATAGTTTGTTCCTTTCACTTGGTTAAGTAAGCGCTCAGTTAATGGTCTGGATTCATATGTATGCACATGAATATATATGTTTTTTTACAAAATATGAATATTTTATGTATTTTTTAGTCAGTCGGTTTTTTACCCGGTTTTTTGCCGGTTCCGGTCCGGTTCACATTTTGGGCTTCGCCGGTTCGATGACCGGTCCGGTTCCGATAACATTGATTTAAACCAAAAAATGAAGAGCATGACAATGAGACGATACAGGCTTCCCCCAAATGGGGGAAGAAGGGTGTGGGAGCCGTAATCCCACTCGCTTTTTTATTAATTTTTACAATTTTGATGGC
>LPNX010737394.1:61836-124654 GCA_001517045.1 Pseudotsuga menziesii
AAAGAGTAAAAAGAGGGCTGTCCACAAGGAGGAAAAAGAGGGCTGTCCACAAGGAGGAAAAAGAGGGCAGCGAAAAGGAAGGAGGAAAGGCGAGACAAACAAGGCAAAGAAAGGGAAGCCAAATGATGGAAAGAAGTAAACTAGGGCTTCCTAAGTAACCGGTAACCAAAAGAATTTTAAAGAAGGATTTATGAAAGACTTTGAGATGGAACTTTGGAGGAAGATCTCCTTGTTTTTTCCTCTTGGAAAAAGCCAAACTCTCTGTAGGCCCTGAAAGTCAACAATGTTAGAAGGTTCTTATGATGATGGAGATGAGTTTGATGCAGCTAAGCTCGCACCCTTCTCCAAATGGCGAGATCTGTAAAGACAATCCAACTTGATACCCAGTGAGATCAAACAATAAAATCTAGTATGCAAGGAATATGCAAATCAAGATCAATATTTCATATAACTGAATATTTGTACGCATCTAGATTATGATAAACTTTGCATAATAAACCAACTTGACAGCAGCAAATGGTAAATCTTATGTTCTAATAATAGACTTCTAAAGCTAGTTGTTTGATTCAACACATAAATAACAAATTGAAAGCATGGAAAGAGATCACCTCATACAACACATCCACCAATGAAGAGACAATCATGTAGACCTCCAAAGTCGAAAAGCTTTATTCAATAATATAATGATTACAATTTTTGCAGAGCTTCTATGCCCAAAAGTCCATCCAAATAGAGCTGAAAGAGCCTCTTTTTAACAAATGAGAGAGTGCTAAAACCCTAAAACCAGAAAACCAAACCTAACCAGCTTAGCCACCTAACAAAGAGCCCAGACCTAAATTGGAGAACCGGGAGTGAGGGGAGGCCTCCACCCAGGCAAGGCGCCCCCACTCCAAACCTGTGCACTGAAAACAAGCCAAGGATGAGGCCACATGTGTGAGTCTGGATGTAGGTAAGCTCATCCTTTAGGTTTGGCAGGAGCCCGAGTTAGGTTTGGGAAGCCCACTGATGGTGTAAGCTTCAGTCTTTACCTCGATCAAATCACCGGACCAATGAGAGCTCTCCATCTCATCTTTAGCTGGAGATGACATGTCTGATAACTGATAATAAATTAATTGCTCTCTTAATGATGATTGAAGCTGAGTTATGATAACTCCAATCATCATAAGTGTTCCATGAGATGTCATTTAGCCTTTTATTTTATGAAATTTGGATTAATTTAGAGAGTTTTAGTTTTCTCCAAAATAATCATTTTTTTAAATAAAAATCATTTTTTAATAAAAATCATTTTTTTACTAAAAATTATTTTTTACTCAAAACTGACGTTTTTGAGTAAAAAGGCATTATGTGTTCGATTGCTGATATGAAAGTTGGTTCTGATTGGCTGGCTGATCAAGAATGATTTTTGGCTTAAGGTTAGAGCCTTCAATCACTGAATTCCAAGTCCGGATCATGAACGGGTTTTTTCCATTTAATTTATGGAAAAATTAACCCAAAAAAACTTAGGAAAATTAATTAAAAATTAAAAAATAATTTTTCACTGTTCGAAAAAGATTTTTTCGAAATTTTTTTATGTGTCCAGATGACTTAGGACATGACCATGATCTATCTAAATAATGTATAGTAGGCTTATAACACTCAGTTGGGCTTTAATAACCCCTCAAGGCCCAGAATTCAACATCGAGCATTCCAGCTTTGGAGGAAGCGGGAGAAAACCTCGTCAATTATACTCGGCTGAAGGCAAAGCATAATTGTCAGGGGCAAAAAACTCTCTGGAATACCCTATTTGAGATTCTACGTCTCAGGAGACCGAACCACTCAAAAATATCCTACTAGCACATTTTATTACAAACCCCGCGGGGCCATGGTCAAAATTATTCAAATAAAAAAGTGACTAGCTAATATTGGCTAGACAAGCAGACGGATCAACTGATACACTGGAATCAGACTTTGAACAAGTCTGTCAACCGACGGCTCCTCAGGTAACCCAACTTATGGTACAAAAAATTGGATAACAGGATGAATTACTACTCAATCACAACCATGGGTCCAAAATCTTCGGGAAGTGTATGCTAGAGGATGGTCCTGTAGTTTATGTTGAGGATCCCATTTCCAACAGTGGTGATAGGTTTGATGATTGATCATGTTCATCAGTGATATGTAGTAGGCTAGTACTTTGTAGCATGTTATGTTTTGGATTCTAGAGGCCATTTAGAGCCTTGTTAATTATGTATTTTGTTTCACATATGTATTGCACTTGTTGCCATTTTGATATATTTCACCCTTACATGGTATATACATAAGCAGATTTTGCATATTTTGTGTCCAATGGTTTGGAATCTTTAATATATATATTTTAAAATTTTTTCATTAAAATTTTAATATTTTACGTATACAGTATATTTTAATAAACTGAGTCATAAAATTCAAACCAGTCCAAGCCAGAGCCGAGTCCGAGTTGACCCTCTTCCGATTCTGAGTCCAAGTCTGAGCTTTAAAACATCGGTATGTATGCCTCTGTAGACTTAGCAGTCAAATCACTGCATGGAGGGGGTCCCTTGCACCACAAACAAGGGCTGTGACCTTAAAATTAGATTTTTATTATTAATGTCAACAGTTGAGAACCGTTTGTCTCTTAACAGAGCAAACTTTCAGGATAGTCGAGACATGCATACTGCTTTGGGCTTTTCAGTAGAACCAATTTCCCATCAAGAAGCAACTGAGCAAATTGGCTTTTTCTTGGCTCTAATGGAAATTTCCAGATCAATCGAAGTCGATAAAAATAAGTGCTAAGCGTAGAGTGAGTTTTTTAAAGCTTGTTTAGCTATAGATCGATCAATGGTGCAGGGATAAACCAACTATACAACGATGGTACAGTAAGAGGCTTTCTGTACAACGATGCCCAATCCTTCGACCATCTGTTGGATGTTAGACACAAAGATCAAATAACAAAAATCTGTAATCGTATTCAGGATCTTGTCAACCGGTTAAAAAATGTGCTTCAAATTTATATTCAGTGTTTAATTTAGATAATGTCTGCTGGTCACATGGGTTTGTGCTTGCTGTTTTGTCCAGACTCCACACCTGTCATCTAGAAAGATTTTCCTATTTATTTATGCATAAAATGCTGCGATTCCTAGTTGCCACTATCTATTCTGTGTTTGCTATAGTATTCGTTACCACTTGCTTTGAGTTATCTCCATGCTGTATTTCGATGCCTCCACTAGTCTTTCAGAATAGCTTTAATTTCTCAAAGCTCAAACCACTGCCAGTTATTAAATTTTGAGTTCCACACTGTTGTCAAACTCACATGAATTCTGTTTCCCACTCTGATACCATATTGATCTGTGTGGGTGCATATTGCATACACAATAACATAGAAACATAAATATGGAGGGAATAATAAATGCGATAATATATTAATGCCACAACAACTAAATCATTGGGAGCCTGAGATAGGCTGCCCACATACATGTAGCAGCCTGTCAAGTTAATCATATCCTGTTGCATCATATGTAGCACCCTCAGATACTTATGTTGGTATCCTGTTGGTAGCACCCTCAGATCATATGTATCCTGTTGGGAAATGTGCCCACACGTGTGACTGTACGGTCTGACAGAGTGCTGTACGGTCTGCTTCAGGCTGCCTTGGAATGTGTGCTGCTGGTTTTACTTGGAAATCGTGCCAATCTGCCTTGGGAAACCCTTCTTCTCCTTTAGTCTTTTCCTCTTTCTCTTCTTGGTGGAAGTGTGTTCTCCTTCGCCCCTTTCTCATTATTTTTTACTTTAAATTTTGTAACTACCTTCTTAACTACCCATCCAAGTGCTAAGATTAAATTGCAAATTCTAGGGTCTAAATTAAATTCACTTTTAATAATTAATTCATTAATTATTAAAACATCACTTAAGTGAGACCCACATTCATAAAGTATAAAACATAACTTTATTTATTTAAAAGTCACTTTTTAAATAAATACACAAAGGAACAAAGCCTTTAAGTCTTCTCATCACACCCACACCAAAATTATGAGGGAGGACCTTCAAAGTTAACTTTCAACAACAACCACACTGTGAAAGAAAAATTTAAAATTATTCCGTTACCACTATATCAGTGGGAACAGTGGGCAAAAACTTAGGTGGTTTAAACAAGGATATAGCTACTTAGGTGGGAAGGAAGGACCTGGTTTCCGGTTCTGCATCTGCTTTGGCTCCAAGGTGCATCAACCCATCCCCAAAGATTGATTTATCCCCGACCAGCTTATTGAAATTGCTGGACTGTTGGCCTCCTGCATTTCTTTTATCATGTTCATGACCCATGTCCATTTTTTGCTGTCATATTCAATTGTTTGTTGCATATTGTCTGAGGATGGCTACTTTCTCACTTGTTTCTTCCATATTGTCTGTGTTATCGTTTACACCCCGTGCTACTAAGTCCCTGACTGCCCACTTAGAGAATCAATGGCAACTTTACAAACCCTTCTCCTGCTTTGAGTGTGCTGGGGTCCTAGTGTCAGAAAATAGATGGGCTTGCTAGACCAACTTCCCAACTCATGGCGTGCTCCTCTACAACAATATGATGCCAGTCTTTGATCCTGGCAAACACTGAGTGGGGTGCTGCACAACAATGGATGCTTTATGATCTTTGATGTGCTCCAAGTATCTGGTTGAGGTTTCCTTACATTTTCCCATTTTCTTTCTTGATAGGGGATTGTCTCCTTGCTCTATATCTCCTTTCTACTCTACTGGTTCTATGGGTTGGCTGCTTTCCTATGTCTGATGCGATCATGCAAGTTGTCTACCACACTGACACATCGATAACTAATATATAATAAATATGGTAACACATTTATTACCAGTACTGTGATGCATTACAAACATATATGCATGTGTCTTTGCCATTTCCCCATTTCCTGAAATTTCTGACCTGTCATTTCCAAAATCTGTACATATTTCCTCATTCCAGTGACATAGTTTTATGGTTATGGTTCAGGTCATCAGTAAAAGCATATTCATTTTTTTTACTAGGGGAATTGGAAACTGGGGCAGGGCTTGTACTTGCGTGACACGGGTTTGTTTCCCATCAACTACCACTATACCCCTAGTGCACCCACACATCTCCCGAGCATGGGGCACGGGCTAGCTGAGGTTTGAACCCGTGACGTTGCCATGAGTGCCTTAACAGTACACTGTATCACTACTTGGTCTACACCCCTGTGGGAAAAATCATATACGCTTAATTTGAGCTTGTTTTCACATTTAAATATGAATTATCAGCTTGAACAAGATTTGGGCAATTCATTAATGATTGAACTAGGCTTGGGATGAAAAATTTTAGGTGTTTTAACTTTTTTAGCTTATGAGTTTTTCAGTATTTCAGTGGATTTAAAGTATTATGCCAAATAGCTGTGTAAAAGTAGAAGTGACAGTCTAAATTAACTGTTATTTAATGAGAACTGATGAAATACCTCTAGCTGGTGGGTGTTTGGGAACTGAGTATTTGTAGAGTTGGGAATGAGAACGTGTTTATGAAAAAAACTAAGAATAGATAAGTTTTTCTCTCTTGTTGTAATTAAAACATTAACTTTTTAATCCTCGATTATATTAGAGGAATGAATAGCACAGGGAATTTGCCCTTATTGTTTTTCATATCCCTTGTTATGCTTCCATGTTTACTTATCGTTCCAAATCTTTTACTGTCTTTTAGTTGTTTACTTTGTATATACTATATACTCAGTTGATAGTGTTGATCTGGTATTTACTGAGTACTCATTATTCCAAAATCTAATACAGAACGGGGTGGCAAACTGTTCTATATTTTTATTGTTTACACTTTACTTACTCTCGGTTCATGTTTTATGAATTGATATCTATTTGTTATTGCAAATTCTACTCAACAATTGGATTGTGTACTGTTTGACATTTTTGTAGTCGTTTGCTCTGTTCATGGTCCTAATTTTGCGTTATTGACTTGATAATTAGCTGTTCCAAAATCTACTCTCAAACATGAATGCAAATTCTTTGATAATTTTGATAGTTGTTTGTTTGGTGTTTCCTCCAGATAACCCAATTTAGATATGGAAAGTTTTTTGATGTCGATAGGAAATTGCTCTCCGGAAGGCAAGTGTTTGATATAGTGGATTTGGTGGAAAACATGAGCTGGACCTTAGTCAGAAGTTATATCTAAAAACAAAAAGAAAACTAGATTTCATTTACGTTCTGAAAGCCATAAAAAGAATTCAGAAAATCAGGGTGCCCTTTGTTAATACGGACTCTTCTTTCTTTTCTCATTGAGAAGTGGTTGTGAACTTTTAATTACTCTCTTTTGTTATGAAATAAATATGAACTTGTTTCTTTCCAGCCTTCTTCCCTTTTTAACATCAGGTCCTGCATCTTTGTGATGAAATAGATATGAATTTGTTTCTTTCCAGCTTTCTTCCTTTTTTAACGTCAGCTCCTACATCAAGTCTCTCACGGGCTTCTCACTTCCAAGGTGAGTGACTTATGTTTGCTAGCATGGTCACTTCTCCGTTTGATTAAGAAATGTTGGGAAGGGAATCAAAGGGTTGGTTGGGATGAAGTTAGGCTGTGCGTAAATTCTATAAAGCTAGAGATTGCATTTATGGGTTAAGATTCTAGCTTTATAATAGACTCACAAACGTAAAATAATTCAAAGTTTGATACACATCAAATCCATGTGAAGCGAAGGGGAGGGCAAGAAAGGGAATGATGCATAATCAGGATGCTAGGTAATGGTTAGATTTTACAAAGTTAAATCTATATGCTTTTCTCCTTTTATCTTGAGGGCTTATTTGCTATTTTGAACTTTTAAGATATTTGAACTAATAAAAATTCTATATGCATTTCCATGATATATCTGCTTTCTATGCAGGTGAAGGTTTGATATATATCAAGCCTGTGTAAAGGAAACAAAGAATGGGCAAAAAGGAAGTTGGGTAGTGGAGCATTTATGAAGGATGGACAAAAAAGGAAGTTAGGTAGTGGATAGACTCTGTAAAGTCAATTGTATGTGTATTATGTAATTCTCAAAATTCGAGTCTTTACTTTCTATTTTAAATATTTAAAGCTGGAAACCCTTGGATTTTTACATATGTGTACTTTTTATGAAATAATGTGCTTTTAGTATTCCTTTTGGAGGTGGATTTTGAATATAGCGGTGTAATCTTCACTTTTGGCCATGGTTGACTTTATATTGCCTTAGTAGTATATTTGTAGGCTTGGCTAAGGCTGAACTTGTATATGTAGGCTCGAAAACTCTATTCCGGAAAGTGTACACTCTTGAGTCGTGTATTAATACCCAACTCTTATTCATATTTTATCATTATAATGATTCATTCATTTTAATAAAGTCATTTCTGTAATGGCACCTATCAAGTATTCCACTCTCTTGAGCTTAGGTTTCTTTCTCTCTCTAGCACACTTGTTGGGTTATTTTCTTTCTCTAGGCTTGTGCTCATCTTGTGCGATATCTCTTTAAGAATGCTTTGTGATTGTTTGATGAGTATAGCTACCAGTATCAACCCTTAGGTTGACGAGGGTGAGATGTGTGGTTTGTGTATTAGCCAAGTCACCAAGGAAACCCTTGGTATTGTTAAGAGCTTTTAGCCCCTCCTTCGGTTCCACATCTAATTCACTTCATTTTTTCTGCAACCTTTGGCTAAAGCTTGATAGATGGATTCTAACCTCTCCTCTTTGTAACCTCTTCACTAGGGAGACCTCCTAGTTATCCATGGTGTCTTGGGATTGATCATTTGTAGCAATGAATGTTGGATGATTGTGGGTAATTTTTCTTTCACAGTAGAGGGCCCTCTCGTATAGTAGGGTTTTCCAAGTGAGCAATGCTCTCCTCTAGGTCTGAAACAAGTTACCCCCAATGCTTTGCCAAATAAGGTAGCAGTTGGAAGGGTAGGTATTCCTCAAATTAAGAGGTTAAGCCTACTTGTTGTAAAAAGCATTATGGTGGCAACTCCGTTAGGGTTATGGACACTTGCTGCTAGCGGAGCCAAGGCCGTGTCATTATCTAGGGACCAAAAAGTTATCCAAGTTCAGTACCTTTAAACTGTTACCCTTAAATAAAATATGAGCAATCAAAAAAATATCAAAAGAAAAAGGTAAAATGTATATTATCATAAACCCGTGCATCCCACGAACCTGTTTGAAGATATCTGTGGTTGGTATATTATCATGCATGTCATGACTAGCTATATAATGAATCAACTATTAACGATTACTTGCATTTTGTATCTGTCCACATGGACACTCTATGTTGTTGGTCCATCAGGGACATATGACATAGATGTATATCATCCAACCAATATATCAAAGTTTATCAATCAATTTTTTTTTCAATGCCAGTTTCTAGTGCTTCAAGGTGGCCAAATGGGGGTTATGCTATAACTTGATTTGTACTTGGTATAATTTTATTCCGAGGACATTTTTGGCTACCCATTTGGCCCTCTATTTAGACCTGTGCTATCATATTGATCACCACTGCCATAGATCACTTAGTTTGAAAAGGTTGGTGGGGCTTTTGTTAGTGATTACAGTGTAGATTTTCATGAACGTACTTTTGGACCAAAACTCAAGATTTTTATGATCTGAGTGATGTTCTAGATTCCTCTCGTAGAGTACTTTCATCCCTAACTACTTGCATGTCAGAACACCCTCACTAATTGGGCAAGATCTGGACCTGAAGTTGCATTTCATTAGTGGACAATGTGCAAAATTTCATGAACATGGATGCGAATCTTTTAGTTGTTATCTTGACAATGTTTTAGCATCATTGGGTTCATTTTGGATCCCATTACACATTTCCAACATTAGATGGGTGAATTTTGTCCTCCTAGACAATTTTCCAAGCATGGAGGGTTAAAATAGCCTTATTTCAGCTCATTTTGGATTAATTATGGTGGCTAAGACTATGGTTTTAATTAAAAAATTCCTAAGTCTAGTCTAATTAATTTATAAAATTTAAAGAAGTGCGTTAGAGTTTCTAATTTCACTTTGAGATTGAACTTTTCAATTATTTGGGATAACTAATTAATTTTTCTGAAGTAATTTAATTAAAAATGAGGACGACACATATGTCGAGGATAAAATATATTATTTTATCTTGAAACCTCAAGAAGAAATGTAATCAAGGGCCAAAATCTAAAAATCGATGAGCAAATAAGTCGCATCTGTTGATTTATCTTAGCACATGGATCAAACTTTTTCAAGCTACACTTGTGGGCTTCCAAGGAAGTCGTTTGGGTAAAATGGGGCAAAACTTTACAAGCCATGGTATTTTTACAAGGTAGTTAGCTATTGGACCCTTGTATTTGGCAATGATCCATTGACAAATTTTTAATGTTTTCTCCTTAATGAATGAATTGTTCAACAAATATTTTCATATTTTTGTAATTGGGTAATATATCTAAGCCTTTGGTAGCTAGATCTTCATGGAATCATTCATTTTCGAAAATATTTTTTTATGTAACCACTTTTGACAATTCAAAATCACATGGTGCCCTCCTTGTGGTATAGAAGGAGAGATATTAGCCTTAGAAAATGGTCTATTTTTTGGGAATAAAATCATTCTACTACTATTTATTAGTGTCTTGCTCATGGTGAATTTTCTGGATTAATGGAATGATTCAAGCTATTGATGAAGGTGAAGTAAGCTTCCATTAAGGTATTATTTATTGACGTTGTTTAATTAGTTGAGATTATGTTAGTTAGAATTGAATTGAATGTTTTCCTCCTTCCTTTTTTTGCAGACTTTATTTACATTATATTAGTAAGTCAAATGTGAAATACAACTAGCCACCATTTGTCAGTCATGCACAAAAACCAAGTTTGAGGGGATTACGCAGGCCAACCTAGTGGGAAACCCGACCTGCAGAACCCCAGAGTTGTAGAGTAAATCTATCCAATCTTCAAAAGCTTTACCAATTTAAGAACAATATCTAACCAGACTCGAAACATATCTAAGGCAGACAAACCATAGACTACTAAACGCTTCTACAACCAACGACAAACTAAAACAGTAAAAACAGAGAAACAAAACGCAGAGGAAGATTCCATCTCAAAGACTAGGCATCGTTAGAGATTGTTACCACATGCGTGATGGGCGTTTGGTGCTGGTCTTGGTGCTGCCCCTCCATTGGCTTGGGCCCATACACTTTTCCTGTGGTCATCTGAGCCAAAATGTTGATACACATGGCCAACTCCTTAATGGCTTCCATGATGTTTCCAAGAATGGCATGTGGCATGGATTCATTGAATATGGTTCCTAGTCTAGGTAGACTATTCCATCGCTTGGTCCAGATCTCTTGATGCTCTATCCATGGTCTCTGCTAGGGCCAATCCTAACTACACCTCCATCTTCTAGTACATGAGGGTCATTTTCCCATGATTTGTTTCTCTTGAACAGGACGAGCCTGCGTCCAAGATTTTGATAGCCCACTCCATCTGGGCCTTCCTAGCTTTTGACTTGTCCTTTACCCAGTCAATTTCCTGCTCCATTTGCTCCAACTGGTGCCTGGCATCTCTTGGAACTTCACGAAAGAACTCTTGTTTTGCCTCGCCCACTTCTTTCTCAACCCAAGGCATGTGGGTCGTTTGCTTCCTCATCCTTCTCGCTTCCTTCGGCCTCACCATGGCTTGAACAATTAGAATGGTAATCCCTCCACTTGTCCTGAGTCGAGTTTTCAACTTTCCAATCCGACCACTCTTTCCTTTCAAGTAGTGCAAACATTTGCCATCACGCTTTGCATCTGTTTTCAAAGTGTAAAGAAGTCCACGATCGCAGGATGGTCGACGTTGGTCATCATGCCCAGGGCTTGACTTTCCCATCGACTAGTTGGTAACAATTATCAGACCATACAACAAAATCCTCCTCGCATTAGCTTCTTCCTGGTTATGATTTTAACCACCATGTATGGGTTTCGGCTTAGATCTCGAGCCAGGGATGTACCAAACCACGATGTGGCATAATCAACATAGATTGTACTCACCCTTGGTTTATGACAACTTGTCATACGTCGAGTTAAATGCATGAGGAGTGTGGCACCAATCCAGACAGGTGTCCTATCGTTTCCACATTTGGCACATGCTTGTTACCCACATCTGAGATTTTTTTCCTTTCTTTCAATTAGCATTAGGTTTAATTATTTGAATAACTAATCTTGCTAACCTTGTTCTCTTTAGTGTCTTGTGGATTGTGTTTATCTCTTCTTGATCTAGGGTTTGTAGGGTGTTGGAAATTGTGCAACTTCAGAAGTTAATATTTTTTTGTAAGTTGTAGAAAGATATATTAATATACAAATAAGAGTACATGCATAGAGTCTATATCTCAGATATCATCAGTGTCAGGACACTAGTATAGTAACAAAATACCTGTCATGGTCCTGCCCTTGGTGAGGGAAACCAAGTCACTCCAAAAAAAACTGAAATAGAGCATAGCTATGACAAGCAAACTGAGCATACATAGAAAAAAAATAGAGACAATTAAAAATCCTAAGGCCTTACGAATTCCTCTAGGGTTCTTCGACAATAATGCAAGGCTTGTAGTAGTCTTCTTCATTAGCTGAGAGAGTCGGTTGCGAATCCGGAGGTGGTTCCGTCGCAGGAGGAGGTGCCGACATCCTCTGTGACAAGCTACCAGCCTGCTCACGACCCCTTGAGTTTTGCCTTTTTAGCTCCGTATTGGGTGAAGCTTCTTCCAGATGTCGGATGGACATAGTGTCCTGATGCTGAGGGGTTTCTTTAGGAGGGTCCTGCAGATGTAAGCTCAGTGAAGATGAGGAGGTCGGCTTACCAGAGGAACTTTCAAAATTGCTGGAGGGAGAGGGGGAGGGAGCTCTGCCTCTTTCCCATAGTAGCTAAGCTAGGACATTTTTCATACGCTAATAATGGGATAGTCTTTGTCTCAGGGGCTGAGTTGTGCGCCACAACTTCCACCTCCCAATCATCAACGACCCCATGAATGCTGGGAGGGATGTGAGCACCATACCTCGCTGAAAGGGAGTGTTGCGTCGCAACATGGCCCCTCGCCCCCCTGGAGCTGCTCCCCCTGCGAGGTGTAGCACGGAGGCATCGCGACATGGTAGATGGATAATCCCAGAGCTTCCAAACCTTAACCTTCTTCTCGAGAAGAGAGCTGTTGAGCCGTGTCGGAATGAGGAGAGCGAAGAACGTGCAAAGGATAAACATCTTATAGAAACCATATTCGTTATGAGCCATCATGCGGGGTGACTTGTGTGCTGAACTGAATGACGCCAAACTTAAATGACCTGCGCTAGGATAATGAGCCATCAAAACCCAAGACTTGTGTGAGGTGACCTATGTGCAGAGCCGAGTGCAATCAAGATTAAATGGTCTGCGTCAAGAAGAGCGATCCATCAATACTTGGGAAGTGTTGATAGGCGTCGTGGGTGGCATTCAATGGAATGTCCTGCCCTCCACTACGTCTCTCCTTGAAGCACCCGCATCCGGGGACAACTTCATAGGTTATTCTTATTGTACTTGTATTGTATTTACTTGTACCTCGTACGAGGAATTATATTGATGTAATTACTCATGTAAATCCTAGAAGGAATCAATGTAAACCCTCGGGAAAGAACACACAAGAAAAGAATAAAAAATAACATTATTTTTGTATTTCCCCAAGCTAGGTCGTCCCTAGTCATATTAACAAGTCGACCCATTAAAATTTTACTTGGAAAATCAGTATAAATAGGAGGTGCCTCTCCTCTTTCATTCACTAACACACAACAAGTTTGCTCCAACATAAGGAGGTTTGCTACTGCAGTAAGGTGTATTTTTCTGGGGTTATATCTTAGAGAGACTTCTCTCTCTCATCTTCTCTCTGCTCTTTGAAGCTATCATCTCTATATGAAGGTTTGTTGGGTTTTTCCCGAGTGGGTTTCCCAGAATAAATTCTCGTGTTCTTTGTTTTTGTGCTTTGTCTTTCTTCTAGAGATCCTATTGTTTACTTGCAATTAAGTTACACTGCTATAATCTTGTAAAAACTAACATGGTATTAGAGCAGTTCTAGAAGAGGTCATAACCGGAAGCTAGGGTTTGACCTTTCAAGGCCTTTCCTAATCTCTTCAGCAGAAAAAGAGCCGTGGAAACTTCACTGTAGGGGAGGGTGCATCTTTTGGTGAAGGAGAAATCAAATTCCAAGAAGTTTCATTTTTTACCTAATTCTGCTGCTGCAGAAATTAGGGTTTCAAGTTTTGTGCTGATCAAACCATTGTTTTGGCTCAACCTCACCTTTCCTCAACTCGCCTTGATAGGGCACATCTATCTGTGAGGTTAGTTTCTTTAAATTCAAAAGTTCTTTTTTTGACCTAACTCCTGCTAGGGTTTCTGGTTTAGATTTGCAGACAAGATGATTGGAATGAAGGTTGAAGATCGTCTTGATGGGGTTACAAACTTCATATCCTAGAAGCCTAGAGTTCTTCTCATCCTGGAAGAAAATGATCTCTTGAAGTTTGTCAATGAGAAGGTTCTTGAACTAGAAGTAGAAGAAGACAAGTCCCAGTGGAGGAAGAGTGACGCCAAAGCAAGAAGGATTCTGGCGGACTCAGTCAAAGATCACTTGGTTCCGCAAGTCTCAGAAAATAAGACAACTAGGAAGATGTTCAAGACCTTGAAGAAGCTATTTGAACACAGTGGCATCGATGTGACTATCACATTGAGGAACCAATTGTCAAATATGAAGACGATCAAGTCCAACCAATTACCTTATTTCATGAGGATCATCGAACTTCGGAACAAGCTAAGGACTAATGGAGATAACATTGAAGATAAGGAGCTTGTCATGACCACTCTAAATGGTCTTCCACCATCTTGGGAGTCCTTCATCCAAACCATAAGTGGTCGAACCAAGTTGCCCAAATTGCACTTATGGGCAGACTGGACTCAGGAAGAGACTAGGATTGCAGCAAGACAAAGACTCCATGGTCCTCAAGTGGAGGATAATCAAGCCTTCATCACTCATGCCAATAAAGATAAGGGAAAAGGAAGGAAGTTTCACAACTATAAGCACCAAGCTAGAAGACCAAGTTCTTCTCCAGATCAGAGGGAAAATAAGAAGGATTTATCACACATACAATGCCATAAGTGCAAGAAATATGGTCACTATGCAAACAAGTGCTTTAGTGCAAATAAGAGGAAGCATGAAGCTTCAACAACTAATGTGGAAGAAGGTCATCATCACAAGAAACAAAGAAATGAAGATCGTACACAATTCTTCTTCATATCAACATTATCAGGTACTGTTCCCACCACTAGTGATACATAACTTATAGATAGTGGTGCTTCTAAACATATGACTGGTTATAAAGATAACCTTTCAGAAGTTGTTGAGAAAGAATCCCATCTCCGTGTTGTACTTTGAGATGATGCCAACTACACTGTGAAAAGATTTGGATCTACCTCTCTTCAGTTAGAATCCAATGGCTTACTACATCTGAATGATGTGCTTTATGTACCTGGTATATAAAGAAACCTTGTCTCCATCTCCGCCTTAGAGGACAAGAATTCTAGAATGAACACAACAAAAGTGATTGGTGTAAGGGAGGAGAGCTTGTATCGTCAGAGCACTCTACCAGCTCAAGCTTTAGTTCATGATTCCACCAACATTAATAAGCTATGGCACAGAAGACTAGCTCATCTAAACTATCAATCTCTTCTAGCATTAAGGAACATGGTGACAGGTCTACCAATGCTTCATGTAGAGTATGATGGTATATGTAGAGGATGTGTACTTGGCAAGAATACCAAGGGTTCCTTTTCGAAAAGTGAAAGCAGATCCAAGGGAATATTGGATTTAGTCCACTTTGACTTGTGCATACCCATGATTGTTACTTCATTGGGTGGTTACAACTACTATGTAACATTTATTGATGACCACTCACGAAAGATGTGGATAGACCTTCTCAAGACCAAGGAATTTGAGGAAGTACTAAGCAAGTTCAAAGAATTCAAAGCTCAAGTTGAGAATCTATCAGGAAGAAGGATTAAGATCCTGAGATCAGACAATGCTGGAGAATACACCTCTACAGAATTCAATGATTTATGCAAAGAAATAGAAATTAAGAGGGAGCTCACAGTTCCCTGCAACCCTCAACATAATGGGGTTGCGGAAAGGAAGAACATAACAGTTGTGGAGGCATCCAAAGCCATGATACATGACCAGAGTCTACCAATGTTCTTATGGGCAGAAGCATCCAAAACAATTGTTTATGTACAAAACAATTGCGCTCATAAAATCTTGAAGAACATGACTTCGGAAGAAGCCTTCACAAGAGTGAAGCCATCCGTGGGCCACCTTCGTATCTTTCCCTGCCCAGTCTACATTTCATGTGCCCAGGGATAAAATGATGAAGCTAGAATCTTCGGGTAAGAAGGGAACATTCGTGGGATACAGTGAGTCTTCAAAGGCTTACATAATATACATCCCAGGATTGACGCAGATCGAAGTCAACATGGATGTGACATTTGAAGAAGAGATGGCTATCCGAAAAGGAAGGGGATCTGATATGTAGATCGATGATGACAAAGAGATGAGATCATCTCCCCTTCCAGAAGTTAAGAGGGAAAAATCCGATCAGCATCTTGAGACGGGGCATGAAATAGGCAGTCATGTGCATTGGTGACCACTACACGTTCTGATTCTCAATCTGGTGTTTTGGAGTATTCCCATTAGCTCTTGAGATGAAATGGTAATATATGGTCGTGTACACTGGTGACCTCTAATTGTCCTAGTTCTTAACCTGGTGTTTTGGAGAATTCCCACCAACCCTCGTTCTCAACTTGGTGTAGGAAAATTCCCACCAACACTTTAGATGAACTGGTAGTAGATGGCCAAGTGAAGCATGTCTTAGTTCTCGTGTAGAGACGAACTTGACTTGTAGTAGATGAGATGTTGATTATTGTACTCTTTGATGGACTGTGAAGAGTTGCAGAACTGATGGATCTACCGATGGACTTAGTCGACCATATGCATGATGACACCTCTCAACGGACGAAGACATTGTTGACAACCTTCAGTATGTGTAGAGATGACTGAGATCGATGAGATGTAGAGAAGAGACCTAGATGTTCGTGATGCTGATGATGGCCATATCTGAAGAATACCTTCCTTGTTGAGAGGGAGTGTTGGTAATTGTGCAACTTCAGAAGTTATTCTTATTGTACTAAAATTGTATTTACTTGTATCTCCTACAAGAGATTATACTGATGTAATTACTCATGTAAACCCTAGAAAGAATCAATGTAAATCATGGGGAAGAATACACAACAAAATAATAAAAAATAAAATAATTTTTGTATTTCCCCAAGGTAGGTCGGCCCAGTCATATGGACAAGTCAGCCTAGTAAAATTTCACTTGGGAAATCAATATAAATAGGAGGCGCCTCTCCTCATTTATTCACTCACACACAACAAGTTCTCTCTAGCCCAAGGAGGTTTGCTACTGTAGTCAGAAGGTGTATTTTTCTAGGGTTATATCTTAGAGAGACTTCTCTCCTTCTCTTCTTCTCTATGCTCTCTGAAGCTATCATCTCTATACGATGGTTTGCTGGGTTTTTCCCGATTGGGTTTCCCAGGATAAATTCTTGTGTTCTTTGTTTTTGTGCTTTGTCTTTCTTCTAGAGATCCTATTGTTTATTTGCAATTAAGTTATATTGCTATAATCTTGTAAAAACTAACACAGGGTACAAGCAAGGTTAAGGGATTCAAGATACTTTGGTGGAGGCCATGCATTTGGATTGAGTTTTCCTCCTCTTCATGGGTCTTCAAACACTTCACTAAACCACATCATGTTCCTTGATTCCATTGCCCAAAATTTTCTACCATGGCACATTGCTGGAAGTTGGTAAATGAGCTTTCCCCAAATTATCTTCCACTAAAAATCTCTGAAAAAAACTCGTTAAAAAAATTAAAAGAAACTCTTTAAAAAAAGAACTCTTTTATTTCTTATATGTGCTTGGATTTATCTCAAGAGAAGATCTTTGAAGATAAATTATATTTCGAGGATCAATTTTAATTTGAATAAAAATCTTAAAATCCTAGATCTAGTTTTACTTCATAAACTAGCCAAGAACTTTGTTTCAAAATTTTTCCAAGCGTGTATTTTGTTCAATAGCATTTTATTGAAGATCACAGGCCACTCATAACTGCTAGTTTTCATCAATATTTGGTTTAGTAAGAGTAACCTCTTGTATGGTTACTATTAGCAATTCATTCCATAGAGAAAATTTGAACCAAATTTTGATTTAAAATTCTAACATTAACCTTAACGGTCTCTTCCATTTGGGCTACTTCACTTCATGTTTAAATTTGTTTATCTAGTTGAAAGTGGAAGGGTTAAGCAAAACCCCCATCGTCCTTGTAATGTTCCCAGAAGTGACATGCATGCAAACCCTAAAAGTGAGATGCATGCAAACCCTAAAAGTGACATGCATGACATCTAAGCATTATTTAATGATGAATGCACTCAATTAAGTCTCTATGCGCATGCATGCAAGTCAACTGCAAATTAGAAGTTAAAGTGCACTAATTAGGTCAAAAGTTAGGGTTTTCGTAGTTTAAAGTTATAAAAGAAAGATAAAGTGAATGGAGACTTTACTTTTGGATTATTATTATTTTGGAGCTCTTGAGAAGCAGCACAACGTGCGGCCACAGCAGTTGGGGTTGGAGACGACGTCTTTAGCTAACGGGATTTCGGCAGTGAGACATCTGCCCTAGTCTCCTTCAGGATAAACCATCTAGGTTTGTCACCGTATCTATTGCATTCATCATTATGCAGTATTCCAGTATAAGTCTGAAGGTTATTGCAGATTCATCTGTACAGCTGGGGGCATTTAGCTGGGAAACCCTAAGTCATTCACCAGGACTCTGGATCACCATATTTCTTCTGCATGCAGCCTGCATCCTCACTGATAGGATCACTCTACTGCATTGGGTGATTTTTAGCTATCAGATTGTCCATCTGGGGCAGCTAGCCGCAGTTTACAGGGTCGTGGGGGCGTGAGCAGCATACTGGGAGATCAATTCGCTAGGGCATCTGGAGAGGTCAAAACTCTTGCATGCTTCGGTCATCCTCTCCAGCACGGGCACACCTTCCTTCCGACTTATTTCTAGCTGAAACTGACCATCCCTTCAGCAAAAACGTCACGCTTGTTTGATTTAGCCAACCAGGGTATTGCAGTAGAAAACCAGGTCATTTCTTCATCAGCTCAGCTCATCTTGCATGCGTATTCTCTCTGGATCATTTTCAGCCGGCTTATCAGTTGTAAGTGCTCATTCTATCCTGCAAACCCTAACCCTAATTTCAGCTATAAAATAGGGAAATTTTGCATGGCAGTTTGCATGCCCGGCTATTTCAGTAGAATTGCATAGAAATAAAAAATATCAGGATTTGGGATATTACAGTGGTAGCAGAGCATGATCCTTGCCAGCTGTGGGCACATAGCAATTGAATAAAAGTGCATGTTGTTACATGCATGTACATGCAAATGCATGTCAGTGATGTTGGTGAAGTGCATGTCAGAACAAATGTTTTTCTCTGCCAGCTTGTGAGAACATGAAGACAATGAGAAGGATCCTGATTGGAAATTGGCAGAGGTTAGTAGTACTTCAATACTTGCCTCGATATCAAGAGTATCTAGCCTTGGGTGATGAGGTATGTGCGGCATTGTCCTTTCAAGATTATTACACCATCCAGTTCGGGAGCCAGCCCAAGGATTTGGATGAGGATCTCCTTAAAGGCATAGTTGGGGAAGAGAAGAAAGATGAGCATGAAGTACAGGTTGTTGGTGAGCTTCATTTGGAGTTAACAGTACATGATGAGGATGTGCATGAGGAGATAGCATTAGAGCCATCCTGTGAGTCTAGTGACACAAGCACATTTACTAGTTAGATTGTGGACAAACCATGTGATGAGTTGGAGTTGGTACACTCTTCATCACCTATAGCAGGAATCTAGACAGTTATGACATGCGAAATACATGAGGTGCAAGGCAATGAGCATAACAGTCGAGACAATGAGCAGTCACACATAGAGGTTAGAAAGAGTTTATACATGCATGAGATAGAGCTTCCAGATGATAGTCACCGAAAGAAGATTGAACAGGTTAAAGAAAGCATTCTAGCGATGAAAGAGAGGAGGACCAAGATACTCCGAGACACCATAGTACAATGAGATGTTGAGCTTATAGTTCTTCGAGTTGTATGTACCGAGCCAGAGGTCAGGTTGTCTAGTATTGAAGAGCAGTTGGATTCCTTGATGGGGTAGCAGAAGAAACATACTATTGCATTTCAAAGCAGTCCTCTTAAGGAGTACATAGACAAGGCTTGCAGTAGCTTGAGTCCACATTTGCATAATGGTGGATGGTTTTTACAGGTTGGTCAGGATCGAGAAATTGACCAGCAGTATATGAGCATTCCAGTTGAAATCAGAAGGGTAGAATGTCAGCTTGGTAGGATTATTCCTTGTGATGGTGCTTATGGACAAGGTACTTTTTCGGGGGTTGGATTGGAGAGAGATTAAGAGTTGGTGTCCTATTGAGTGGGCGATTCTTGGGAAGACATTCCTAGCCAAGGGTATAGTCCCACAAGAGCCTTCAGATATTTGGGATGAAATATGCACAAGTTTGCATTGGGATCCAGGCGAAAGACCTTATGAGGGATGGATACAATGTTTACTGATGGCGTTACTTGGGAGTCTACATGATGCTCCTTGTGTCGATACTACACAGGGTAGCGATGGATGCATTTTGACCTCTGCAATTCTCAGATCGATTTGGGACCCTGGGATTACTGTGACTGACAGTTTAGTGATTGCTAGAGGGTGCTTTCAGGAGGTCTTTGGTGATGGTACCGTACAGTGCAGTGTTTTGAGCAGAGGGTGCTACAGATCTCCTAGGATAATTTGGGACCCTGGGATCATCCTCGGATTCAGTTGGTTCAGTTGATTGATTGTGGATTTGCGTTGGCATTGCTCGAGGACAAGCAATCTTTGGCGAGGGAGGACTGTAATGTTCCCAAAAGTGACATGCATGCAAATTCTAAAAGTGACATGCATGCAAATTCTAAAAGTGACATGCATGCAAACCCTTAAAGTGATATGCATGCAAACCCTAAAAGTGAGATGCATGCAAACTCTAAAAATGACATGCATGCAAACCCTAAAAGTGATATGCATGCAAACCCTAAAAGTGACACGCAAACCCTAAAAGTGACATGCATGACATCTAAGCATTATTTAATGATGCATGCACTCAATTAAGTCTCCATGCGCATGCATGGAAGTCAACTGCAAATTAGAAGTTAAAGTGACCTAATTAGGTCAAAAGTTAGGGTTTTCGTAGTTGAAAGTTATGAAAGAAAGATAAAGTGAATGGAGACTTTACTTTTGGATTATTATTATTTTGGAGCTTTTGAGAAGCAGCACAGTGTGCGGCCACAACATTTGGGGTTGGAGACGACGTCTTTAGCTTACGGGATTTTGACAGTGAGACATCTGCCCTAGTCTCCTTCAGGATAAACCATCCAGGTTTGTCACCGTATCTGTTGCATTCATCATTATCCAGTATTCCAGTAAAAGTCCGAAGGTTATTGCAGATTCATCCGTACAGCTGGGGGCATTTAGCTGGGAAATCGTAAGTCATTCACCAGGACTCTGGATCACCATATTTCTTTCGCATGCAGCCTGCATCCTCACTGAAAGGATCACTCTACTACATTAGGTGATTATCAGCTATTAGATTGTCCATCCGGGGCAGCTAGCAGCAGTTTACAGGGTTGTGGGGGCGTGAGCAGCAGACTGGGAGATCAATTTGCTAGGGCATATGGAGAGGTCAAAACTCTTGCATGCTTCGGTCATCCTCTTCGGCACGGGAACACCTTCCTTTCGACTTATTTCCAGCTGAAATTGACCATCCCTTTAGCAAAAACGTCACACTTGTTTGATTCAACCAACAGGGGTATTGCAGCAGAAAACCAGGTCATTTCTTCATCAGCTCAACTCATCTTGCATGCGTATTCTCTCTGGAGCATTTTCAGCCGACTTATCAGTGGTAAGTGTTCATTCTATCTTGCAAACCCTAACCCTAATTTCAGCTATAAAATAGAGAAATTTTGCATGGCAGTTTGCATGCCCGGCTATTTCAGTAAAATTGCATAGAAATAGAAAATATCAGGATTTGGGATATTACAGTCCTCTTAAGATTTGGTTACAAAACACTTTGTTGGGTCACATCGTGTTAGAGATAATGCTCATCTCATGTTGGATAGTTAGATGAGAGTGATTCTCTACCTAGTTTGGTGTGTGGTTGGGATATTTTCTCAACCTCTTGACTATATTTGGAATAAGTTAGATCTCATAACAAAACTCTCGACTCTATATATTGGAGTTTCCATGCATTGTAAAAGAGATGGTATTGAAAAGAGTTGTTTGTTTGTGTGTCACAATGTCCACTCTCTCCATTTTGATGTTGGTATTAGAGCTGGACTGAGCATGACTCCCTCACGGGAGTGCTTAGAACTATGAGAGAGGAGCATTGTTATGTTTGTTGTTTGAGGGAGCATCCGCTATTGATCTGTGTGTGAGTGATTGATATTGTGTGTTTGTACTGCTGTGTGAGACTGACAGTTTGTTGACGCCGAGAAGGAGCCGTTGGTGTATTGGAGGGAGGTTTCCCGTCCATTGCTGCTGCCGTCATTTATGAGCCTCCGTATCATTCCCTAGATCGTGTGTGAGAGGAACCACTCAATGAGAGAAGACTTTGCTGCCAAAGGACTGTGTAGAACGAGAGAGTCCTCGTTGAATATATATGTTAATTTGCCTGAAGAGGAGAAATATTGCTGTTGGAGGCCGACCACCATTTGAACAAATATTTGTAGATATCGCCACGAGTATGAGATTGTAAGAAATCGTGTAATAGATCTGGCGTGAGATGGACGAGAAGAGGGACACCCAACCACCAAAGAGGAGCTGCGACTTGAATCGCTGCTTGGAAGTGGAGCGTATCGAATCCTGAAACCGTGGAGTATTGAATCAGTTAGCATGGACAGACACGTTCAGAGAGAGTCGTCGCTGGTCTATTGGTGTTTGGTATTTGTGTTAGAATGGGCTACCATTATTGAAAGAGATGCCCGTGTAACGAATCAATAATCGTTGGTGTGAGTGGGAAGCCCTGTAAGCAAAGTTGTTGTTGGCAATGCGTTCAAACTGAGGTGAGAGGGCAGACTCTGCAGGAATTAACCTGAAGAGGGACACCCAACCACCAAAGAGGAGCTGCGACTTGAATCGCTGCTTGGAAGTGGAGCCTACGGAATCTTGAAACCGTGGAGTACTGAATCAGTGAGCATGGAGAGACACGTTCAGAGCGAGTCGTCGCTGGTCTATTGCTGTTTGGTATTTGTGTTAGAGTGGGCTGCCATTATTGAAAGAGATGCCTGTGTAAAGAATCAATAATTGTTGGTGTGAGTGGGAAGCTGTGTAAGCAAAGCTGTTGTTGGCAATGCGTTCAAGCCGAGGTGAGAGGGCAGACTCTGCAGGAATTAACCTGAAGTCTGTGTAAGAGGGGCCACATAAGGGTCATAGATTGGAGAAGATTTATTGTCTTTGTCAGAAGAGTAGAGCCACAAAAGAGAAGTTGCCATTGCTGTTTTCTGAAAGTTGCCAGAGGAAGAGCCGTAAGGAGGAGTCGCCCAGCTGCCCGTGAACGAGAGATAGATCCATCTTTGCTCGAGTGCTAGTTTGTCGATAGAATCCTGTAAAACCTGCATCATATTATAGTTTGGATATCCATAATGTTGTTTATCTAAGGTCACTGTTCATTTTTCATTCATTGCTTGTCAACCACCTTGGTTTAACTCTTTGGAGAAATGTGGATGAATTTGCTGCTGGAGGCTTCCTGGAGACTGCGTGTAGAGGTTGTCGTGTGGAAGATTGAATCCGTGGTTGCTTCAATGGTAGTGTGGCAATGACTGCTTCAATGGTAACCAATTAGAGGATCCGCCTTATTAGCCACGATCTACTATACTAAGTGCTAGAGAAGGTGCAGCCACTGCCAGTCTTGTTGGTGGAATTGGATTATAAGAGCCTGCTATGTGTGGCGTTAATGTGGCTGCCTTCTGACTGTTGTTCATATTAATTGCAGTAGTAACTAAAGGTGAATTCGTTTCCTGAAGGTAATTCAAGCATTTTTTCTTTTTTCTTTGAAGGTTGGTGATATTTTTCATTGGCTAGATGGATGCTTACTTAGTCCAACTTAGTGCATTTTTGTGGAGTTCTCTTAATGGTATGAAATGGTTATATTGGTCTTGGTTTGTAATGAAAATGATGAGATGCTTTTGTAATTTTATTGGGCATTTAGTAAAAGCATTTGGAATGCTTGTTGTACCTGAAATATCATTATGTAATGCAGGGGGTGCATGTTCGGTTGTACCCAAAACTCCAAAAGAGTATTTTTGGTCCAAGTTATAAAGCTTAGCCGTTCACAAGCTGATTTCCCAGGTTGTTGTAACACCTGTTCCATGTGTTCATGCATACATGTTGTGGTGTGGAATCGCACAGTGTTATCACTCTTAGAGAGGATGTGGCATCAAGTTGTGGAATGAACCACTTGGGTAGCTATGAGGGTGGTAGGTGTACTCATACGCTAGCTTGATGTGAAATCAAGGGAAAATTGAGATGGAAGATTCTCAAAGTATGGAGGACCAAGTTTAACATTGATGAAACATGTAGCTGAAAAGTATGCCTAGAGAACTGGCGGTTACAATGGTTGAGGACCCATGTATTTTGGTAGATGGTTTGCTTTTTATATGGACATCAATAATCTATTTTATGCAGAGAAAGGTACAAGAGAAGTTCAAAGCTCAGCAAGTGCATATGAAGACCAAGACCACTCTACAAGAAGATTTGAAATAAACATTAAGGGGGTGTGTTAGAGATAATGTTTATCTCATGTTGGATATTTAGATGAGAGTGATTCTCTACCTTGTTTGGTGTGTGGTTGAGATATTCTCTCAACCTCTCTTGACTATATTTGGAATAAGTTAGATCTCATAGAACACTCTCGACTTTATATATTGGAGTTTCCATGCATTGTAAAAGAGATGGTATTGTAATAGAGTTGTTTGTTTGTGTGTCACAATGTCCACTCTCTCCATTTTTATGTCATCATAAAAATTTTATTATGATTTTTTTTTGAATGCTATAGAATTCCAATCACTACGTTAGTAGAGCCCCAATGACTCACCTAGACTACAACGATTCGCCTCATCACTATATAACACTGCCTCCAAGCTAAAATTGGGCTGCCCTTTAAAATCTGGTTATTGCACTTCAAATTTTTTATGTTTTAATGTTTGAAGGCTAGTTATCTAAATTCCACAATAAATTTGATGTATCAGTATTCCAATGCTTTAGTTAAAGTTTCATTCCGAGTCCAACGACTTGATGCTCATCAATTCTAGAAGTCTGCTTCAATTGAAATCGGCTACCATCTAGTATCTGTTTATGCTCCTTTTACAGTATAGCGTGTTAGTGCTTTCAAAGGCTTCCATAACAAGTTTGATGCAAATGTTTCATATGGAACCCATTCCTTTACTCAATTATGATTGCTTCTTAACTCCAAAGAGCTCCATTTTTTCAATTCTAAGTGGAGTTTGCATCGTACAAGAATTTGATTAAGGATTAGTTTGTTAAAGATTTTGTGAGCAGATTTGTAGTCATTTCAAGCTCCAACATTGAGATTTTTCTGGTTGATTTCACCGATGGAATAATCAGTAAGCCCAATCAATTTTCAAGTCTATTTTGCAAGTTTATAAAAGCACATACGTTTTGGTATCTTTTAGCATTTGTTGTTGGCTGGTAGGTGATCCTAAAGCCATAAAAGGGGCTAACGTATTGAATGTTCTCTTATTTATGCTCATATCTCAAGTTTGGAGTAATTAATATACGCTTAAGGCCTATTGAGAACGTTTCAAGAACTTAACAAGTCCAAATCTCCCTCACTAAAACGAGAATATTAAACTGTTCAGATCTGCTCTTATATTTCAATGGAAGCTAGCATATGGTTTTAAATATTGGAAGAAAACTATCTTGTTCATCTTAAGAGATAGATCCATTTCCATTTTTAGCATATGAAGCAAAATACTAATAATATTTTGGTAAAAGGTGTTTCCTTGACAATTATTCGTGTTGAAATTATACTTTATTTGACAGGTAGTGGTTCAACTTTGCATTGGTTTAAATCTGAATGTCATCTATCATCATATCATCTCAAATTGGCTAAAGGATATATGTTGAGGTTTGGTGCATATCCATCAACAAGATCGTTTTATTGAAAGGGGTCATTGATTGTAGTTAAGATTTGAAGATCTATACCTGTTTATGCCATCACTAGGAGAAGATATTGGGTTAGTTAAAAAAAAAATCGAGTGTCATCTAAGATTGAGATTTTTCATTGTAAACATCAAATTATCAAGTCACCCAACAAAAAATAGCTATAGTGATTATTATCATGGGCCATTGTGTTCTTTGGGTTAGTTATTTTCTTCTTGGTTACATCCCTTTGTGCAATTATGGGGAATAACTTGTTTTCTCATTGGCGGCTTTAGAGCAACTAGAGTGATTGTAATCACTGGTTACTCTAATTGTACACTCCTTTGTCTCATGGTATGAACAACTCTTGTGAATGATTAAACATTTAATTAAATTATTAACATATCATTAGGTCAATTCTAAGAGAAGCATCATCTTATCAATACCTATTAAATAAACCATAATCTTAAATTGTTCATCTTATTTTGAATGGATCATTTTGAGTGGTAAAATGTTGTCCTATGCCATTTGATAAACTTATTTTTGATAAATGTATAATTCACTCGGTACATCTAATTGGTGCTTTATTCTTGACATTGATATGATACTTGGAAAAATCATGAGCTCATCATATTCTATTGTAGATAGAGTAATGCATTGACATTTTCAATTGAGATTATATATGTTTATTTCATTACTAGGTAGTAGACGTGTGTTTGACGTCTATAAATAACGACAAAGGCTCATTAGTTTCTAGTGCTTCTCACTGGGAGAGACACCCTTTTGGATAAACTAGTTAAATGGCCCTCTGGGTACCTGGCTTGGGGTATTGCATCTAGTGTTTCTTTGAACACGGAATCAGGCCCCACGTACCATCGTGTATATCGAGGACTCCTATAGGAAACCTGAAACTTGTCCATTCAATCCTGGGTTGGGGGAAAATGTGAAACAATGAGCTGAAATGTTATGATTTATGAGTATTTTTCATTGATGTGTGTGGTTTGAAATGTTAAAAATTCTTTTTATCATGTTCATGATCATGTATTGATGAATGTGCTTTACTTTTGTATTTGCAATTGATGTCATTACACATGTTATGGTTAATGTGCTTTCATTGAGTAATAATAATATCATTAATCACTTTAAAGTAAAGTGTGTCTAGCCATGATATTTCCCAATCCTTTAGACACCCCCTTTAGAAGTTAGTGCTAGGTGTATAGTTGGGGTTGTTTTCATACAACTCTAGGCAAAAGCTTGGTCATGGTCTTCCCCTTGTATAGTCTAGGTTCGTTCACTGTGGGACTTAGTGGCCAAAAATGACGAACTTCCTTCCGTTAGTGACATGTTGGCTTGGGAGTTTATAGTTGTCTCAGGTTAGCAACTAACAATAGAGGAAATTTCAACTTAAAATGGGCCTTCCAGCCCTAATACAAATTCCATGTCATCATGTATTAGCCAATCAAAATGCTTTAAAATTAAAAAAGGGAACACCTCCTAAACAATTTTTTATTATATGATTTGGGGATAAGTGGAATTTTTTAATAATATAATTTGTTTGCCCATTGCCCAAGCTACCTGGATATTGAAATGAAATTAATATGCTAACCAATTTTAGGTAATACATGACTCATATAAAATATATAAGAGAAATAATATTTAATATTATAGCTAATATATAAAAATATTATTGGGTCCGATAACTTTTATTAATATCATAATTAATATATAATAGTAACTAATATCACATCCATCCATTTTTTAGGTAATATGTGACGAATATATAATATATATTAGTATGTGCATTGAGAGGTGCTTTCTACAACTCAAATGGGTGAGATGTGTCCGTCTATATTGGTGACGTGGCACATGTCGGCTTAGTAATAATTAATAATTAATTAATTAAATAAATAATAATAGAAATTAACATGTTGTCTATTTAAAAGATTACAAAACTTATATAAATAAGATAAGTTTTTAAATAATCATTGATTGTTTTTTTATTATAAATAATTGTTATTGAAAAATATGGATTAAGTCTATCGTTATTAATAATTACATTTTTTTTATAAATGGTCAAAATTTTCTTATGAATTTTTCTTAAGAGTTTATCCATTATTATTTATAACACCATTTTAAAAAAATATTTAAATAAAAGTCGTGTTTCACCTCATTAATGAAACGAAATGAAAGTTACCTGCACCGTCATTTTCCCTTGGAAGTTGACAAATATGGAAACAAAAACAAAAACACGTGATATCATATTTGCCACAATATACCTAAAATCCATACAATAAAACTTTGATTCTTGCATTTCATAGATTACATAGCAATGCAAATAATGAATAACATTCCGTGTAAAATATTTTTTGAGCAGTGGGCCAAATGACAAGATTACTTATTGGAAAATTAGGTTGAAGTTCACAAGAAAATGGGGATAGAGAGGCCCATTGTGTTATAAATTCATTTCATCTTTGAACGATGAGTTTGTTTATTGTTGGTAGATTGAAAACGGGTCCACATTTCTTGAACTTCGGAAATAGTAAAATATAAACTATTATGAATCAGGTCTGTAGAAGCGACAATACAAAGATTTTGTTTAAGATTATTTATTTTTCCTTATTTCTAGAAAATACAATAAAGGAGGGCAAGAAGAAGTTGGACGACCCGCTCCAATGAGCTCAGAACTGTTCAATGGATACCAAAATGATATTTTGTTTGAAATGGGAAAGGAAGTGCAAGGTGACAAATAAACAAGAAAACATTTTTGCGCGTAAGTAGCGCTTTCTACAGTCCAGTATGGGAGAGATATGTAACTCCTTCGGTGCTGATCCTAGAGTTGACATGTGTCCTTTATAAAAAGAAAATATTATTAAAAATAACATGTCATCTCAAATTAAATTTAAATTATTCAGAAATGCATATATATAAAATTACACAAATTAGATAAATTAAAACCATAAACATTGCAATACACACTTCCTTGACATCTCCACTCTAAAGAAAAGAGCTTGCACCTCCAGAAATTTGATCCCTTGGTATATCCTCTTTTAGATGGATCTATAATGGTAGTAATTAATATTATAGTTAATATATACTAATATTTATTATAATTACTATTTTATAATAACCATAAAAGTTGGGTCCAATAACTTTTAACTAATATTAGACATTTGACTTTTAGGTATTACATAATATCAATAGTAATTAATATTATAACTAATATATAATAATATTATTACATTATAATTAATATTTTATAATAATGATCCAAAACTTTTACTTGATATCATAACTCAACTTGTGACAAATAGTTTTTAACTAATACCATAATTAATACACGCATCCATCTTTTAGGTAATAATTAATATTTTAACTAATATATAATAATATTATATTATAATTAATATTTTATAATAATCGTAAAAAATTGGGTTCAATAACTTTGAACTAATATCATAATTAATATTAATGTGTAATAGTAGCTAATATTATAAGTAATATATAATAGTAATTAATATTAAAACTAATATATAATAATGAAAAGTTTGGTCCAATAAATTTTAAGATGGAACTGTGTATTTAATTTTATTTCTTTATTTTCGGTGAAAACACTTCATCGAACATCGTCCTCATAAATTGATTTTAATATAAAATATATCTCTAATGTAGCTTTGATAAAAGTGAAATAACCCTATGTAGGTTTGATAAAAGTGAAATAGTATAAAAAAATGCTTACATGGTTTTTTCGATTATTTTTCTTAGGAGGCCCATTTTTCATCGAAATTTCCTTAAATGTTGGGCTACTAATTTGCGCATCAACATTTTTGGCGCTGTTGTTGAGGATGACAAGCTTTACGTAGTTCTCTTCAACGACATATTTTGTGGTGAAGTTAAAATCTTAATTTGGCGACTCCACATATTGACTCCATTGAGGAAAGATTAACCACATGTGACTCCACTGGGAAGCAAACCCCAAAGTATAAATATTTCAAAGTTTAATTTTGGTTGGGATATGAAGGATGTATCTGCATGGCTTATCATACAAAAAATGGGAGGCACTCATTGGACCTTTGGAATTTACATATATCCCAGAACCTTATCAAGTATTCCACTTTGACTTGTGGAAAACACATGCTCGTCTTCTCGGGCAATTATGGTTTTGAACCTCCATCCTTTGTTATTGACTTTCTTGACTTCATTATAAAATTCAACCTAGTTCATGAGGATGAAGTGGTGAATATGTTTGCCCTTTCGATCATGAAGCATGCTATGATATGGTATTCCAGTTATTCTCCAAAAAGCATCCATTCATTTGGTGCCTTTTTAATGGCTTTTCAAGAAACTTGGATGGATTTAAAAGATCAATGGGGGGGCTTAGATGATGCTAACCTTTGGGTTCATATTTGTAAATTAAAGAAAGAAAAAAATGATAATTTAACACGACAACATGAATTCAAACCTTTTAGAGCCCTCTTTGATAAGATCATTGTTCATCAAGAGTCATTGTTATCCTTAATTGATCTTGCTAGGAAGAAATGTACCATCTTGGATAAACTTGAGCTCTTCTTAGATCTTATCAATAACCTCAAGCATAAAGAAGTAAACATGATCAATCTATCATTGAAGATCCTAGTCCATCCTTGGAAGAAGTGCCCATTAATGAAGAACCTATTTGGGAAGCCCTTAAAGTATCCTTATATCAATCCCTTCAAATGGATGAGAGCTCTTCCCAACCAATTGTCCAAGTCCCCATAATGGATCTCATGAAAAATCCTTTAATAAACAAGGAAGTCCTGGCTTATCTTAGTAATAATTCTTTCACATCTCAAGAAGAACTTGAAAATATGCAAAAGATTGTTTTAAGTGCTTTATCCTCAATTCTTTAGAAGATATCAAAGAAAACTTAGATATAACCAATGGTTCAAGAGACCAAGATGATACAATACTTCAAGATAATCCTATCTCATCTTTTAATAATCCTTTGAGGAATATTTGGAAGACCAATCTCATGATTGAGATCAAGATCAAGAATCTTAGTATGGTCAAAAATCATCTTGATCATGATCAAGAATCCTTAGAGCCCCTATCATCTTGGGATTAGTGCCTAATTACCTACAAGGAATCTTTAGAAGATTCTAATCCTTCTAAAGTTGAAGAAGTTTCTCATCCTTCCCTTGATCAAAACCCTTTGGATATATGCATGTGTGAAGATGACCAATTTGAGTTCCCTTATTCTGATGTTATCCTTTCTCCTAACTTAGTTCAATTTGGCAATATTAATAACTCCATTGATTTTCAAGACCAATTACCTTCATCTCAGTAAGAGTTAGGATTGACAACCTTAGATGATGAGGGACAACCTACATTTTTTCAATCCATCCGTCCATCCCCATCTTTATTTACAGAAGCTCATAACCCTTCGTCATCTTTAAATCATGACCCCATATTTCAACCTCTCGATGGAAAAATCATTAAGATTCAAGAAGTTTTTAGTGAATTGTCACATGGCCCTATTTCATCATTATCAATGCATTCTAATACAATCAATGAATTTGGTAATCCCATTAATCTTTGGATTGAAAAAGTACGCCAAGTTGAAACTCAACCTTTGTATCATTTCATCCTTCAAAAACCTAACCGCTTTTCTATTGCTAAGCAAGTAGCTATATATATAGTTTATCTTATATTCTTGACTTGGTTTGTCATCAAAGAAGAACCTAGGGGGTTTGACCAATTCAATGAATGGTTACACTAGATTTATGACTTCACTTAGCCTTTAAACTCCCATGGTTAGTTTAGGAGTAGGTAGGATGAATAAGTTCACTTGCAAACGTCATAGTTTAGAAAATTCTAAGCTTTGTCATTTCCTTTTAATTTCAAAATCATTTACTTCTTATATTAGATGTTGTCTTTCCTTTCATGTCATTAGTTAGAAAATTTTGAGCCTTTATTTCTTGCATTCTAACAATGGTTTGTGAGATGGGTATAAGTGTTATTTTAAATACTTCATTCACTGTTGTTGTACGAGAGATTGCTGGAGCTCTCAAGCACTCAGAGCACTTGTCCCCCATGGAGTCAGATGTCATGCCACACTTTGTGGGGCACCCCTACAAACCTATTTTTGCAAAATTCTCATAAGATGGGAGCCCATCTTTGTTTCTCTTGCCCCCCATACACATGAATGTGGTTCTCTTTGATGGATGATCAAAAGGAGGATATATTATATGATATACCATTATGATGATGATGATGATGTATATCTTATAAAATTTGAACAAGAATTCTTTGTGATTGTTTGATGAGTAAAGTTAGCAATATCAAACTTTAGGTTGATGAGGGTGACATATGTGTGGTTTGTTTATTAGCAAGGTCACTAAGGAAACCATTGGTATTGTTAAGAGATTTTAGTCCCTCCTTCCTGTCCACCTATAACCTTATTATCCATCCTCCATAATTCAGTTTGTTTTGTTTGCAAACTTTGGCTAAAACTTAGTATTATGGGAGATGGATTCTAGACCTCTCCTCTTTGTAACCTCTTCACCAAGAAAACCTCCCAGTTATCCACGGTGTCTTGAGATTGATCCTTTGTAGCAATGAATGATGGACGATTGTAAGTCATTTTTCTTTCATAGTAGAGGGCCCTCTCGTACAATAGGATTTACCAAGTGAACAATGCTCTCCTCTAGATATGCAACAAGTTAACTCCTATGCTATGTCAAATAAGGTAGTAATTGGAAATGTAGGTACTCCTTGAATTAAGGGGTTAAGCTTACTTGTTGTAAAAAACATTACTGTGGCAACTCCATCGGGGCTATGTACGCTTGCTTGCAGCAGAGCTAAGGCCGTGTCATTATTTGGGGGCCCGAAAGACTATCTAGGGCTAGTATCTTTAAATTGTTACTCTAAAATAAAAAAAATGTCTCGAGATTGATCCTTTGTAGCAATGAATGATGGACGATTGTAAGTCATTTTTCTTTCATAGTAGAGGGCCCTCTCGTACAATAGGATTTACCAAGTGAACAATGCTCTCCTCTAGATATGCAACACGTTAACTCCTATGCTATGTCAAATAAGGTAGTAATTGGAAAAGTAGGTACTCCTTGAATTAAGGGGTTAAGCTTACTTGTTGTAAAAAACATTACTGTGGCAACTCCATCGGGGCTATGTACGCTTGCTTGAAGCAGAGCTAAGGCCGTGTCATTATTTGGGGGCCTGAAAGACTATGTAGGGCTAATATCTTTAAATTGTTACTCTAAAATAAAAAAAAATGAACAATTAAAGAAATATCAAAAGCAAAAGGAAAGATGTGCAAAGATAGAAAAATCAAAAGAAAAAGAAAATGACAAAGAAAATAATACAAGAAAATACAAGGTGGTAGCTCGTTAATACCAACCGGGAAGATACCTTATTACTTCTAACATCCTTTGTGAGACACATCCCTATTGTTTGTCTGAATGGTGAATACCACATAGTTTTCCCTCTGTCCCTCTTGTTCGGAATGTATTAGCTTGTTTAAGCCATAAAATCACTTGACTAACCTTGGTTGACCATGATAACTCCACCCCCAAAGAAGAAAATAGCTTTTATTAATACCTTGGTGTTGTCTTAGTATTGGTTAATGGATAACTCATGCATCCTACGAACCCATTTGAAGATATCTATGTGGTTGGTATATTATCATGCATGTTATGACTACCTATATGATGAGTCAACTACTGATGATTACTTGCATTTTGTTTCTATCCACGTGGAAACTCTATGCTGCTGGTCCATCAAGGACATATGACACAAGTGTACATCATCCAACCAATATATAAGAGCTTATCAACTAATTTATATTTCTTTAGTGTCAGTTTCTAGTGCTTCAGGGTAACCAAATGGGGGGTATGCTATAACTTGAGTTGTACTTGGTATAATTTTATGTCTAGGACATTTTTGGCTACCCATTTGGCCTTTTATCTAGACATGTGCCAACATATTGATCAGTACTGCCACATATCAGTCCGTTTGAAAAATGTGGTCAGGTTTTTGTCAGTGACCACGGTGCATATTTTCATGAATGTACATTATGGACCAAAAATCAACATTTTTTTATTCGAGAGATGCTTTGGATTCCTCTCGAAGATTATTCTCATCCTAGCTACTTGCATGTTAGAACACCCTCACCAATTGGGCAAGATTTGGACCTGAAGTTGCATTTTGTTAGTGGACATCATGCAAAATTTCATGAACGTGCATGTGAAGCTTTCAATTGTTATTTTGACAACATTTTGGCATCATTGGGTTCATTTTTTGATCTTATTATGCATATAAAACATCAAATGGGTGAACATTGGCCTCCTAGATAGTTTTCAAAGCATGGAGGGTTAAAACAGATTCATTTCAACTCATTTTGGATTAATTATGGCTAAGGCTATGGATTTAATTAAAAGTTCCTAAGTGTAGTCTAATTAATTTATAAAAAATAAAAAATTGCACTAGAGCTTTTAATTTCACTTTGACATTGCATTTTTTAATTATTTGGGAAAATTATTTTTTCCTAAGTAATTTTAATTAAAAATGAACAAGACAGATATGTGGAGACAAAAATATATTATTTTATCTTGAAACCTCAAGAAGAAATGTAATCAAGGGCTAATATCTAAAAGTCAATGAGCACACAAGTCCCATTAGCTGATTTAGAGGATCAAACCTTTCTCAAGCTACACGTGTGAGCCTCCAAGGAAGTCATTTGGGTCCAAAAGGGATATTCTTTTACAATCCATGGTATTTTAACAAGGTAGTTAGCTTTATGACCCTTATATTTGGTCCTTGCCCCTTATATGTGGCAATGACCCATGGTATTTCACAAATTTTTAATGTTTTCTCCTCAATTAGTGAATTGTTCAACAAATATTTTAATATTTTTGTAATTGGAGAATATATCTATGCCTTTGATAGCTAGATCTTCTTGAGATCATCCATTTTGGAAAATATATTTTTATGTAACCACTTTTGACTCTTCAATATCCCAAGGTGTCCTCCTTATGCTATAAAGATGTATTAGCCTTAGAAAAGTGTCAATTTATTGGGAATAAACATTCTACTACTTTTTGTTAGTGTCTCTTGCTGATGGTGAATTTTCTAGGTTAATGGAATGATTCAAGCTATTGATGAAGGTGAAATAAGCATACATTAAGGTATTATATTTTGATGTTGTTTAATTAGTTGAGCTTATACTAGTCTTATTCCATTCCTTCAACTTTCCTTCTTATTTTGCTGATGAGGTTCTTATTTCCTTGGTCTTGGCTAGTAAACTTCTCTTTTTTTCTTTCCTCTCTCTAGCCGATGAGCTAACTAGTTATGTTAGAATTGAGTTGAATGTTTTCTTCCTTCCTTTGAATTAGAATTATGTTTAATTATTTGAATAACTAATATTGCTAACCTTGTTCTCTTTAGTGTCTTGTGGATTTTGTTTACCTCTTCTTGATCTAGGGTTTGCAGGGTACAAGCAAGGTTAAGGGATTCAAGATACTTTGGTGGAGGCCATGCATTTGGATTGAGTTTTCCTTCTCTTGATGGGTCTTGAAACAATTTACTAAACCCCATCATGTTCCTTGACTTCATTGCCCAAAATTTGATACCATGGCACTAGTCTACATTGTTCGAAGTTGGTTAATGAATTTCCCCAAATTATCTTCCACTTAAAATTATTTTTTATTTTTATTTTTATTTATATGTTATATGTGTTTGGTTGATCTCAAGAGCTCTTTGAAGATAAATTATTTTTCTAAGATAAGTTTTAATTTGAATAAAAATCTTAAAACCCTAGATCTAGTTTTACTTCTTCATAAACTAGCCAAGGTCTTTGTTTCAAAAAGTTTCCAAGATTGTAGTTTGTTCAAAGGAATTTTATTGAATATCACAAGCCACTCATAAGTGTTAGTTTTCATCAAGCTCTGGTTTAGTAATATTAGTTCTTGTACAAGAGTAACCTCTTTTATGCTTACTATGATCAACTCATTCCGAATAGAAATTTTGAACCAAATTTTGATTTAAATTTCTATCATTAACCCTAACAACCTCTTACATTTAGGCCATTTCACTTCATGTTTGAATTTGTTTATCTAGTTGAAAGTGAAAGGGTTAAACAAAACACCCAATGCCCTCTTAAGCTTTGGTTATGAAACACTTTGTTGGGTCACCTCTAAAGCAAATCGAACTCCTTGGAAATTCTAATTTGACATCATAAAAAAATTATTTTGATTTTTTTTTGAATACTAGAGAATTCCAATCATGACTAAAGAATGTTAGAAGATACCCAATGACTCACCTAGACTCAACGATTTTCGTCTTCACAATATAACACTGCCTCCAAGCTAAAATCGGCTGCCCTTTAAAATCTAGTTATTGTGCTTCAACATTTTTATGCTTTAATGTTTGAACACTGGTTGTCTCAATTCCAAAATCAGTTTGTCCAATGAATTTATGCTCATCAACTCTAGAAGTTTACTTCAATTGAAGTCGATTACCATTTAATATCTGTTTATGCTCCTTTTATGATGTAGTGTGTTAGTGCTTTCGAAGGCTTCCATAACAAGTTTGATGCAAATGTTTCATATAGAACCTATTTCTATACTCAATAATGATTGCTTCTTAACTCCAAGGAGCCCCATTTTTTCAATTCCAAGTGGAGTTAGCATCGTACATGAATTTGTTTAAGGGTTAGTTTGTTAAAGATTTTGTGAGCAGATTTGTAGTCATTCCAAGCTCCAACATTGAGATTTTTCTTGTCGATTTCACCAAAGAAATAATTAGTATGCCCAACTGATTTTGAATTCCATTTTGCAAGCTTATAAAATCATAAACCGTTTGGTATCTTTTAGCATTTGTTGTTGGCTGGTAGGTGCTTGTAGAGCCATAAAATGAGCTAACGTTTTGAATGCTCTCTCTTATTTATGCTCATATCTCACATTGGCATTTTCAATAGAGATTATATATGTTTTTTTTCGTTACTTGGGTAGCAAGCGTGTGGTCGATGTCTATAAATATTGACAAAGGATCATTAGTTTGTAGTACTTCTGCTACCCAAGTAACGAAAAAAAATGTCAATGTCAACTTTGACCTCATAAGTTCGAAGTAGGATGAATCTCTTGAGCTAATCACTCTATATGTGGAGGTAGACGTGATTCATCACAAGGACAACAAAATTACAAAGGAAATTTGGGATACCTTCAAGAGACTCTTTGGAACAATAAACACCACTAAGGTAAATAGAGTTGAAACAGAGCTTTTTAATCTCAAAATGGGTGAATTTGACAACATTGAGGAGTATGTTGTGAGGTTTAAGAACGTAAACACTGACATCATTACATCATGAAGAAAGGTGAAGTGAGATTCATAATACATAAGTTTTGATCTAAATAATCTCTCTCTAGTCTTCAAATCCTTTACACTCATATTTTATAGTATTCCTTTATTTATGAAGAATCACAAGACCCCATCTTGAATAGGTTTTCTCTAATCTTATCCTACATCAAGTCGCATTTAAGAATATGAGGGAAATGCACCCTTGATATTTTGCTCAATCAAGAGCTATCTCAACATCTTGTAAGCATGAGTTTGAGAAGGTTGAGGGAGGAAACTCAAAAACCTCAGAGTAGGAGAAACTCATATGCAATTTTTATTATCTTCAAAAAGGTTGAAGAGTTTGCAAAAAAAGTAAGTTCCAATAAGGGGCTTCTTGACAATTATGGCTGGATCATCTCATGGTGCACTCCGCCTTTTGGTTATCCTCCTCTTCATGGGAATGGATTGCTAGTTCTTGAGCTACCAAGTATATGATCAAGCATCAATACATGCTCTTTGGTTACTGACAAGATAATGGAGAGAAAGTGGTCATTGGTGATAACTAAGGCTTAATAGTTTTAGGGTGTGGTGATTCCATCCTTAGCACTACCAAGTTTGGAGATGTCCTTCATTTTCTAGGTTTTGGAAATCATCTTCTTCTATTTTCCACACCATACACACTAACAAAAAGGTGGATTTTTGTTTAGATCAATGTGTTCTTAAGGACATGATTGATGGTTTTAAAGTGGTTTCCTAAGTGTTTTGCGATGAATCCCATGATATGTACAAGTTGGGGAAGACCACTTCTTCCTTGCAACATAAGGGATTTGTTGCTATGGTATCTAATGTCGACAATACCAACATACTATTGCATCAACATTCGAGACATACAAACTTTGGGTCTTTGTAACATGGGTACACATCACCAATGATTTCCACAGATTGAAACACCTAGTGGTGTTTATGGAGGGTGTGTTCCAGGGAAACACCATCAAGAGTCCTTTCTTAAGGACAACAATGTTAGCTTCTCAATCTCTCATAGTGGTATTTGTTGGCTTATGGATACTTGTTCTCTTGAGGGAGCAAAATAATTCCCCACCTTCATCGATGGTTTTTCTTATTTGCATTGGATATACACCATTCAATCCAAGGATTAAGCTTTTGGAAAATTAAAAAAATTCAAATCATTGGTGGAAAATCAAAACAAGAAAATGATTAAGTGTATTGGCATTGATGGTGGAGGATAATATATTGACACTGATTTTAAATAATTTCCCTTGGCATCTTTTGGTAGAGGACTCCTCACTACATTCCACAACAAAATGGAGTGGTTGAATGAAAGAATAGGCATATCATGGAGATGGCTCATGTACACTCCAATCTGAGTAAATGTGGCATAATATTTTGGCACAACTGGTTGTTTATGCAATCCACATCATTAATCAAACACCTATTGGTGTTGTTTAAAATATGAATGCATATGATAGATGGTAAGGAAACAAATTGCCAAAGTCACATTTTAGGATTTTTGGATCAAATGCATGCATAGGCTCATATTCCTTGTGAAAAATGAAATAAACTGGAAACTAAAAATAACAACTACATTCTGGAGGTCTGCCACAAATTTTTGAAGGCGTATCATCTATATGATCCTTCCACTCACAAGGTAATGGGACATAAAGATGTTATATTTGATGTAATTCCTACTCACATTTGGCTAGTATCTTTCCCACTCCTTAGTGACGGTTCACCTACATATGATTCCCATCACGTGTAAATAGATCTTTCTCCTTCACATTATGATATTGGTACTCCTCTTAACCCTACATGTGTTTTCTCAGGCACTCTTATGATAGGTAGACATGATGATGATGAGGACCTTATTTATGACTCACCCAGCTTTAATTCCATGACTGTCTCTTCTCCTATTCTCAATGCTCCTTCCAATATGACTCTAGTAGTTAACTGGTTCAATGACGATGAAAATGACATCTTGGTTGATCTATTTGATGCATATCTTCTTCATTTGGTTATGCAAGTTCTAGAACAATGTGGACCATATCCACACTTTTAGATTTCCAATTTTCTTGCTCTATGTTACCACTCAAAATGGTACCCCTTTGCGAATCAAGGCTACGCAGACCTAGTGCTAGTGATGGAAAGGTCGAGAGAGAGTTAAACCCAATGTATTCATAGTCTAACCTCTCAACACTTTAGCACCACTTTAGGTAACTCCAAAACCTAGGGGGAGACCCGTTGGCTGGATTTTATGACTATGGCCAACTACAGAGAACTATCCCACTCAAGGCACTTAACACAACCCTCGACGTGTTTGGTATAACTAATTCTCACAGGGTTATGGTCCTGCTACCATCTAAGTTTTTGCTCTCTTAAGGAGAGTCTTCCTCTTTAAGTTCTAAAAGATTCTCAGAAACTGCCTAATGAAGAATGATTTATCTAAATTCTATAAATAACTAGCTATTTAACATCTGCTAAACTAATACTAACCATTTTGCCTATGAATTATGCTAACCTATCTTGGCCAAGAGCAATTCTAATGATTACTATTACTTGTTATACTGTAAAACAAAAGTCTTGAAAATATGATATATTACGAGATAGAACCTCATATAACATAACACAATCCCAATAATAATAAGTAAATTATATACATATGCTTAAAGGAAATAATAATAAACTATTATTACAGAAAACACATGTACTGTTACTAAACAAGAAGTTGTATCATGATTACAATATGAGATTTTAATAATAATGATTACTATATAATATCTATTTAAATAGATAGTAGGAAAAGTAAATCATTTAAAATATGATATAAAAGTTAAATCAGATAATTAAAATTATCCCATGCTAACATAAAACATCATATACTCAGAATCTAAACATGGTATATTCGAAAACATAAAAATGGTCAATACAACACAATAAAATGTGTTTGCAGATTAAATCATGAAAGGAAACTGTAATAAGAGTTGATGTATATATAACTGTATCTGAAAAGCAACATCAAAATGATACCAGTTTCTCAAGATGCATCTCAGAGTAGTATGCTAGAACAAGTATAATCATGACACATGATTTTGCTCTAAAATTAAGAAATGTACAACTCTATAGGACAATTTTTTCACTCTATTCGAATCCCCCCTCTTCAGTCACCCTGGTGACCTATATATTGAAAACAAACTAACTACCTGGAGGATTCTATGGACATACTTCCTAAAATAGACTTTTCATTTAAAAGCTTGCTACATATTAGTTTGACAACTATTAAAAACAAACCAACAATCAACATGATTGTATTGTCGATGAGATAATAAGGCATTTTAAGGTAGTTAAGAGCATCTCCCCCAAAAAAGGCACATGGGAGCGAAGCTTCCTTAAACCCAACAACATAATAAGTTCCAAAATACATCCAGGATAAATGTGAAGGCCACCTGTGACAACAGTTTAAACATAATGTTAAGTTCTCATTTACATTCATATTTAATTAATGAAATAACAAATAAATGAGTCATGAGCACTCCTAACGATTCTGTAGGTGTGCTGATAAAATGATCCACTTACCTGTCAAAATCAATAAACCTGCCAACTATAGATAAAAATGAAACAAATACGAGCTATGTAGAAATATGGATTTTGGATGCTCGTCGAGCTTCAACTAATCTGGATGGAAGCTTCAAGACCTTAACTTCTATTGTTTTTCTCGGTTTACCAGTCTTTCATTAGCCAAAATGAAATATCTTTTCATGGCTTTGTACTTGTCTTTCTTTGACTTCAGGTTCTGCCAACGATTTACCCATAATAATAACTCTCTTTTAAGAGTCTTGATTTCATCTCTCATAACACGTTCATTCGACTGGGATTCTTCAAGTCTAGTTTCTAGTTGAGTAATTTTCTCCCTGAACACCCTTTTCATGGACTAATTAAGGCTCTTATTACTACGACCAAGTGAAGAATCACCTGTACATGAAGGCTTTGGTTCATATCGAAACGGAGTTGACCTATTAGTGGACTCTTTTACAGGGGTTGTCATGGGGTTATTAACCTCCATGCTCTATTCGTGGTGATAACCATCGTGAGGAAATTCATGAATCGGGGAGAGATCTTCGTCCTTACTGTCAATCTCCACCAAAGGGGTTTCCTTTTGCTGCTGCATCGTTACAGCAATTGAGACTGTAGCCATACTACAGGTGAACTTGTGGGTATTGACATAGACATACTCTTTATGATTAAGTCTAGCTTCATTGTGAAGAGCAGAGACTTTGTCTTGACAAATTTCTAACCCCTTTGACTTTTGCGCAAGTATATCATGGGGTTTAACAGGTTGCGAGAGGTTGATTAAAGCCTTAACAACTAGAATACAACCATCGTCTGCCATTTCACCTTTCAGATCATTTCGCAAGATAGGGTTAATGATTTCAGTATCCTCAAGGGTCGATGTTGACTCTAATTTGGAAGACTCATGCAAAGAGGCTCACCTCTTCTTCTGTCGAAGTTTGGGTAAAGGAGAAGGCCAATATTGGGTTTTACCAAAATTATTTTCACTCAAAATTTCGTCACAACTCCTACCCACAGAAGACAACTGATACTGAATTAAAATTTTAAGTAAACCACGATGAAACAAACTCCTATCTTGATCACTGATAGTGTGTTGGACCACATAAGCCATTTTTTCAAGACTATTAAACAAGAAATAGGGCAAATTCAACTTTGAACTTTTAAATTCCATGAGCAGTCGAAGATGGTATAAATGGATATGAGAAAACCTGCCATCGCAAGTAGTATACTTGATAATATGTTGTAGGAGGGGATGCCACTGAGGTTGAGAATTTTTTTCGGGTAGCCATGTTTATCATCAAAATCATTTGGAAGAGGGAGGATACAATGTTTCTATTTATTCTTATTGATTTCCCTTTTCTTAAACCATTGCTCCCATTTTTGAGGCAGCTTGGTGGCCTTTTATATGATTGCCTCTGATATAACCAAACGAAGATCGCCAATCTAAGAAACGTTACCCTTAAGAGACAAAGTGAATTGTCAGGTAACTTCTGTATGTTGTCCATTAAAACTTCAAAAGAAAGAAGCCCAACTAAAATTTTCAATCAACTGAGTTTCCACTTGTTCGATCTCTAACAACTCACTCCCTGCTGGTTCAAATCGACAAAGTGGAGCAATCTCTCCAATGCCAAACTGATGGACAAGGTGCGTATGGAAAGAGGTTGTGAATATGGAGGGAATAAGAATCCAAGTCGTGCCTAGCATCTGCAATAGAACCGAGTTCATCCACCATTGTAGTCGAAACCCTACAAGCTTCTCATAAAAAAATGAAGTTAATGATGACAGAAGATGCGAAATTATGGTTACGTATAGTATTCATTAATAGAAACGATATTGACAAGTAAACCAAATGTATTGACGCTATGATGAATCGATACTAACAAGACATGTGTATCGTGGGACCACGTGTCACATACAATTCATTGATAAATATTTATAGGTTTTTATCGTCGATACTGTGAAAAGACATGTTTTGATACATGGTTTAAAATAGTCACTTAAATGTAATCTTAGGATAGTGTTTAGGTTAAGTAATAGATAAATATTATCAACCTAATAATCACTTAAGGTAAAAATGAATTTTCCCATGCAATTGATGCATGAAACATAATATTTTAGTTTTGATAACTTGAGAAAAATATAGAAAAGAATGAGGTTACAAAAATCATAGAAGTGAACGATCAATTTGTTCAATCTCAAAGTAAGATGAGTATATCATCAATATGATAGAAGTATCATCATCGTATATTGATATATAGTAAAAAATTTAATCTATAATATTATAGAAGAAAAACCGACTATATAAAATTCATGTTTAGCAACTGCAAAAAATTAATCATCAGTGATACCTCCATGGAATGGTGTCAACATAGAAATGATTTTTTCCTTCAAGATTTTAGTTTCCCCAAAGTAGGAGTACCTTCAGAATCAAATATTTTGAAGGCACTCCTTAATAATTTTCTCAAGAATTATTAAGGTCAAACTGATATCATCTTTTATTTACTAGAAATAAAAAGAAAAAGAGAGAAGGTCATTGGCTTCCAACAATACCCTAATTTATGAAAGACACCTACAACCACCAACAAAATGCAAATACTTTCCACAAAACCTTAATAGCTATGACCAATGCCTTATCAGAGTCGAACAATATTAAATAAGACACAATAATCATGCAATATTGGAGTTATTCACTTTATAAAAAAACTCAATAAATATCATGCCTTTGAAGGAAATTTTACACTTCCTTAGATAATGTCACGCTTCCCAAGGAAATCACTCCAAAAAGTGCACTATGAAGGAAAAGAGAACTATTGGATAAGGGCACATTTGTAGGTCAATGTAGAAATACCAAACACCCTCTAATTCACCAATTACAAGGGTTTCACATATTCCAATGCACTTCCTTAAAAGAGGACACCTTCTAGGGTTTATGGATAAAACTATAGGGCGAAAGTTTAGGGTGGACCATAAAATAATTTCATGGATAGAAATTTAGCTTTTTATTTTTCTAGGAAAAACTAGGGTTTTTATGGGTAATATATATATATATATATATATATATATANAAATGATTGTCTCAAACCCTAGGGATATCAGATATTGAGGCTAACATCCCTCCTCTTGAGTTGGTGATTCAATACTTGTAACTAGGGCTAAGATAACATTCTTAAGGGATAGGTAGTGAAACCCTAATTAGGGAAAATAGAGAATTCCAAGGCCCAATAAACAACATGAGCGCTCCTTGGTAGGAAGGTCTCCTCAAGCAATTTGATAAAATGCTAGCAAACAAACCCTAACTCAGTCCAAAGCACTTCAAGAGCAACGCTAAAATAGGATTAGGTGATAAAATTACCAACATTGATCAATAATGAGCAAGGAAATGCACCTTAGGTCACCCTTGAGTATGAGTTATTACAACTAGTCTTAGCGTCAATTTGTCATGTGCAAAAATCAAACCCTAGAACATCATCCATTCATCCTTCAAGCAAAAAAGACATCGAAGAGAGAGGTCCACATAGATTCAAGTGCTCCAATTTACCAAGAAAAAAAGAAAAAAATTCATATTTGAACCATTGTCCATGTTTTACAAATTAGTTGAGGTTGTCTTATTTATATGAGACAACCCTCAACTTTTTACAAATTCAAGTTGTAACGTACACCAATGTTACATTACCCAAAATTGCACCCAATTTTTTTCAAGAGCATGTATATAAATATATGAGAATCATGAACATCCATGCAAATGCATCATATGCACCAATGCCAACCTATGCGCCCCAAAGTCATAAATACTTGCTTTGAGGAAGCTTAGAATGAACTAGCATAGATAAAAAATGCTATTAACTTGTTATTAACCATAATATAGGTTTTAGTAACAAAGTCAAACCTTTTCGAAATATTAACCATCATTACATACTACCACCTAAGGTCTATAACTACTTCGCGATCATCGAGACCCCCATACGAAAACTCCTATATGCCCGTTACATGCGTCCTGCATACATGTTTTTATCTTACGTAAATTAAAGCATATGGGTGTTTTATCCCTTTTAAATTACTTAGATACATAGAATCTCTCCTGTTATATGAGTTATAGGCCTATTATCTAACTCAATCAAGGCACATATCATAATTTATTTGCAACTTAGACTAAAAGAATTATTCTAATTCCCTAGAACCTTTAGAGTTAATATCCAAATGAATCAAAATTCTTTTCAACATACAAAGGGTAACAACCTAATTAAGTACATAAATTTTCACTACTTCAAAGTTTATAAAGGCTTCAAGCCTATACGACTAATATTAAATCATGTAGCTAAACAATACAAAATTTTATTATAGCCTGCAAACTTGGAAATTAAACTCTACATGAATTTTCTATGTTGCTTTTAGTTTGATAAATATAGGAATTTGATCATTCCCACATATTCTGTAACACCCTGGTTTTGACCCCGTTTGCATTAATAGATATATGCTATAAATGTGGCATTTAATCATGGTGTGGAGCTAAAGGCCAAGGCCCTGCCATCAATTTAGTGATTTATGTTTCGGCAATTAAAAATCGATGCCGATGGTATTTCGTGCTAGCTTGACACATTATAATTTGGACATCATGAACATATGCAATTTAATTAAAATACTCACAACCAGCTATGTCAATGCAACATTAAAATAAATGGGGGCATGATTTCCTAAGGAATATGGGGGAAATAATTCAAACCCTTGAGCTAATGGGGAAAATACAAATGTCAAAGGGAGAACCCATCAAGCTGTCAACTACCTTTCTTGTCTTATTCACCCAATCATTTATTACTGCCATACATTGGTTGAGGAAGTTATTTCCTTGGGATGGGAAAGGTATGGAGGTCAAAATTCGAATTGGGTAGAGCACCCATTTCTGGAAAAAACGTGTTTTGACTTATGAGTCAAGTATATGCCCAAAAATTGTTGCCCATTCCTTCATGCATTCTCATCACTATCTTTCCTCACCCATTCACTCATGTTTTGGTTTTCCTCACGCAGTGGGAAGCTTGCATAGCTCTCTCCTTCACGTTTTTTGTTTGCTGTGTGTTTCCTTCACGTAGGGGGAAGTTTTATTCATTTTCCCTATGGCTGGGAAATTGTTTTTGTAATGCTTAGTGGTTGGGTTGCTTCCCTCATGATTTGTTGCATTTCCTCATTGTTTCTCAAGCTAGAAATATTCTTTTGTCCATGCCCAGTGAATTGGAGAAGAGAACCACAATTTCTAGGTGTTTGTTGAGGCCGTTTTTCCCACGTGAAGCCAATGAACATTTTGTGAAATTGATTTTGGTTCCCAAGGCTATTTTACCCATTCACCGTTATCGAATTTGGTTTCCAGGACATTTTTGTCCATGCCCAGAACTTGTATTTTGCTGTGGGTGCATCTTTTGTTTTGGTCTAAACTGGTTTGGAGTGGAATTGGGTTTGAACTAGCTTGATAAACCTAGTGTAGGAAGGAATCTCATAGACAGATCTGGAGGGGCTCATTTTATTCTTTGCACATCCTGAAAAGCACTGGAAGGGAAGGCGTAGCCCGAGGGACTGTGTAGTAGAGAAGGGGACGCTTCCTTGTGTTGGGTGTGCAGATGTTTTAGAAGCCAAGCCAGATCTGGTGCAGGTGTCCATAGCTCTGTGTTTGAGCTCACTATCTTAGAAGTTCAAGCTTTCCACCTCCTTAGAAGCCTGATAAAACCAAATGTAGTTTTGGTTTGGCTGAATTTTGATATATCTTTGGCTATGTGTGAGCCTTCTAGCATTCCCTTATTCCTTGTGGGAATCATGCCCAACTCGGGGGTGGAAGTGGTGCTGAGATATTGATGAGCACATTGGCCTATGGTTGGGTGGAACGTTGCAGCGACATCGCTGGTTGTGGGACAAGCTTCTTTCAAGATAAGTATTCTTGTGTATTTTATCTTTGCAACTGTATTTGTTTATGATTTAATATGAACATGTTGAATGCTTAAATAAATGTATTTGCTTCTGCTGTATTTACAATTGTTATGCATCTGTACATGTTGTTAGTTCAATGCATATTATTTTATGTTCTTGGGGCTATATTTCCCAGGTCTGATAGAGCAGATCAATGTGTTAGTCACGTCCTCTCCGCCGAGTAGAGGTAAGGGGATGTGACATATTCATACATGCCTAAAACATTCCGACAAATCTTTTTGATTTATATTTTGAACTTCATTACCCTTCAAGTAAACTCAATTTTACTTTTGATCTAGAAACTAAACACTATAGGGAATTCCGCTATTTGTAATGGAATTGGCAAATAAACTTATTTGCACTTGTAAATCATATAAGCAATATTTCAACATAACCATTCAACAATGTCAATTCAATAATAACTACTCAAAATTTGAACATTACTACTTCATTTAACAGTGGTATTATCTTGAAAAGAAAAACATCTCAGATGTAATTTATGAGTTGCAAACTACTTGGCATATGAGCATTTTAGTGATACTAAATTTCTCCATCAACCATTACATAGAATATTTAATTTTACGATTACCATCTATGTAACGCATAAAGTGTGAAATCAAATTCCACACTAAAACAACCCATGGTAATGGTTTTAAAACCTTACAACTCCAATTCTTAAAATACAAATGCAAATACCACTCATTCCTAATGCAAATTACAATTTAATGTAAAACATAATAAATATGCTTTTTCCAACCAAAGAAATGCTTAGCATATGAATTACTAGTGCAACTATTACACAGTAAAAATTGCATTATATCTATTAAAAAAGTTACAGTCATTCCCATCCTCTACCAAAATACACCGAAAATATTTAAACTTTTTGAAAAAAATTAATACAAGCATTTTGTGGGAAAAGTGAAAAAAATTATTTCCAGTATATTTTTCTACAAACTATATTTTGAAACTACAAGATTTTACATTTTACATCTTTTATGAGTTAAACACACAATAAAAGAAATTGTATATTTAAGAACTAATTACTCTATGAACATATCAGTCATTAATTCTCTCCCAATGGAAATAAGAGTTTAAATTCTCCGTAGTATTCTAACAACATATCGTTTACAAACCAGGAAACTAACATTAGCTACAAGAATTCCAATTTCATATTTTTCAGAATTAAACCCTCTTTAAGAGACTATATCAAACATTTTATTTATAGAATCTTGAATTCCAGCGGCAAATAATGTCCACACTATATTTGCAGCTACCATAACGACTACACGAATATGATTTGATTTCATCGTTGGGAAACCATGTACATTCTAGGTATTTCTAGAGTTAAGTTTCCTTTGAGGAAGATTTAAAATTGTTCATTAACATACTCAAGCATATGATTGCAATTTTAAGCACCTATTTGAGCATTGGAATCTAAAAATTAAATTTCATTTAAACATTAACATTGAAAAACCAACATACAACTCAGAATGAAGTATTTATCTAGACAACTGAAGCTACAAACTCAACCGTAGCGAGGAACTCACCACCCTTCCATAGGAAAATGAGATCAATAATTTCTCAACCCATTTTACACCCCCAATATGGGACCATGAACCTGCAAGGAGAAGAGATCAATCAGGATTGAATCCAGGTTTGTTTGACAGGAAGATTAGGTTTTCTAGGTTCTGCAAATATCCCCTGTCTTCGTAGCTCATGCTCTTCTTCCCCTAATGAGTAATGGTCAAGGCATAATCCTCCCCAATGGAGTCAAATTATTCCATTTTACACCACCTGGTCTCCTCCCACAAGACTCACATCCCCCCCCCTTCATTGATTAATATATTTTTAACTCCTTAGTAAAACACTTAAACCAAATTATTAAAGCTTAAGCAAACTTTGAAGGTAATAAAAACAATTTAAACTTTAATTTAACATAACCAATGCATAAGGTTAATTAAAGATGTATTGAGGTTTAATTAGGCATTAGGGCACTTTTGACACTTGGAAGAAACGGTAGGGTCATATGATAGACCCCCCTAGTCCATCTACAATCCCCTTCCCATCACTCCATGCTCTTTGTTTCTCATGGATTCATGGGCCCCACTTCTCTTCTGCATTCGCCTCACACACAACCATTGATAATTATTTTATTAAAATTCAAGTGTCCTTTACATTCACATTTAACTTTGGATTATATCCAATTTAACCGTAATCAAAACACATGGGTTGTTACATTCCCCTCCCCCTTAAAACAAACACTGGTCCCCCTGTCCCTAAAAAAAACACCATCCTCTATGTTTTAACATTTATGGATACATAATTTTTTACATAAAACAAAATTTAAAAATTATGCAAGGCTACCTCTTCATTTCCAATGCTCACCCACAACCATTTAAGTATACACCCACAACCATTTATAGATACACCTGTTATGCTACACTTTGTGGGACATACCTTTTTTCTAGACAAATATTTGCTTTTGAGCAAAATGCAAACCAAAATATTGAGGCCTATCTTCACTTCTCTTAGGCCTACCACTTTGGATGATGAGATGTATAAATGTGATGATAAGTGAAATGCCAATGTATCTATTGCCATAACATGCCATAATGATGAATTAAGTAATGATGTACTATATGATGATAGTGATCTAGTTGATGTATTCATTTTCTGATGAGTATAGCTAGTAGTATCACATTTTCAAGTTGAAAAGGGTAATATATGCTTGATTTACTTATGTACCATTGAGCCTAGGTAACGTTTAAATATATTGCAAGGACTTGTACCCCCTTCCCCGGGTCCATCTTGTGGCCATCCATTTATCATCCATTCCACTTCATAATTCTAGTCTACATCCTTGGTTTGAGGTTGATGAAGTTGACTCTTGTCTCTCCTCCTATGTCATTAGTTGCCAGTGTTGAATGTTGTAAAACATGTCTTAGAGTTGATTGTGTCCTAGGAATTCTTGTAGATAGGGGGTATGATGGGATTGCGACCCATGGCCTTCTTTATTTTTAGTTAGGATGACTTATAGAGAAATTTCCCTCTACCAAAACATGAAATGGAAAAGTAAAAAGAAAAAGAAAAAAAAGCATGCCAAAGGAGATGTAAATAAAAAGAAAAGGGGCGATATAAAAAGAGAATGCAAAATAAATAAAATAGATAAGTCTCTTGGTTTGGAAGTATGGGGAGTAGGCATCGTCGAGGCTATATACACTTGACTAACAGAAATTGGTGAACACCCTAACATTTTGTGTGGATGTTATGCCACTTTGACATTATTTAGTGGAAGCCCGTTGGATGCCCGTGATTGACATCTCTTCCAAAATCAATGAGACCCCCCTATAAAAAGTAATAAAAGAAAGCACTATATCCAACTAAGGAAGTAGGGTGCATCTCTGTGAAACTCCTCTTGGTGAAACATATGGATTTTTTTGCTAGTTTTACTAGTATAAATAACCTTATAGTATTTTCTTTTCCCTTTACACCTTGAGTTAACAAATTCATTGTTTGAACAATAATATCACTTGTATAACCTTGGTTTGTCCATCTTGTCCACCACATTGAAGAAACTAGTCCTTGAAAGTACTTATATGTTATCATGGATCTAATTAGTAGGTAAATATTGCTTCTTAGAAACCCATTTGAAGATACTTTTGGTGCAGGTATATCATCATGTAGACATGACTAGCTATATGATGACTCAATGTGATGGTTAATTTGCATCTTATATGTATTTCTCCATGTGGACACCCTTTGCTGTTGGTCCACTTGAGACAAATATGATCCAAGTACATCTTGTTTAGTGCCAAGAGAATTCATCAGGTCTTATTCATAGTTACAGAGTTTGCAGAGCCAATGTATCAATCTCTCTAGGGATCAAAAGGTGTAAATCTATATCTTTCCTTATAAAATGCATCCCGAAGATCTAGAAGCATATTTAGATACCCATATGGTCACTTACCTAGGTATATGAAGTCATATTGGTCATTACTTCCCTAGATCAATCATTTACAAAAAGGTGGTGGGCTTCTTCCTAGAGACTACAATGTTGATTTTCATGTACGTGCATGGGGATGATTTACTCAATTTTTTGAAGATACAAGGGTAGATATGGGCACCTAATTGGAAATTCTACATCCTCCAACCCTTTCATTTCAAAAGACTCGTATAGATTGGCCAGATTTCACAGGGGCTCATTTATAATGTTAGTGGGCAACTTGAAAACTCATGAATGTGCATGGGAAATATTTAGCCATCAACTTGATAATGAACTAGTTGATTTGGGCACTAAATTGGCCCTACTACTCAATTCATCAATCTCATAGCAAGGCGTTGTCCTATTAGGCCATTTTCCAGGAACAAGGAGGTTTTATAGGCTCATTTCAGTTTATTTCAATGCAATGGTGGATTAATTGATGGAACGCCTAAGTTTTTTCATTAAAAAATCCTAAGTTGGTGTCTAATAATTTATTAAGATGTCATAAAATACACTTATGTTATAACTTTCAGTTGATGATGCACTTTTTAATTTATTGAAATAAATTAGCCTAAATTGCCTAAGTTATTTTGCCTAAATTGACTAGGGGCACGTATATTGAGGAAAATGGAGATGATGTGTCACTTTGGCACACATGTATATGTATATTGAAGGAATATAAATAAATATTAATGATCTATTAAGTCCCAACACTTGATTTGGAACTCTAGCACATGGATCAACCCTCCTTTAGCATATCATGGGCCTCCAATGCCTTCATCTTGAAGGATGGTTTTGGTCGATGCTTGAAGTGTGGAATAAAACACCCCGTTTCAAAAAAAAACACATGGTTTTTGAATCTTTTTTTGAATATACCCATGGTATTTGACAAATATTTTAATATTTTTGGAAGTTAAACCAAGGAAGGCGCCTTCTAGACCCACCGACTTGGCATTATTTGACATATTTTTATGTAACAAGGTTGGATCTAGACCCTACATCTAGAAACCAATATTTTAGATATCATCAAAGTGTAAAAACTCATGCAAAAACCTTGTAAAAAACCCTAGATCTCGTATAAGAGTAAAACCGACCTTCTTAGGGTATTTAAAGGAGGTCAATTTCCTATCTAGAGATCAAAATTTTGGGACGAGAGTAAAATTACTTTGTTTTGATATTGTAAGCTTGTGTTATTGAGACTATTATTTTGGTTCATGGTGGTTTTTCTTATGTTATTGGGATGATGGTGGAGAACCCATACGGATTTGAGGTAACTAGCGTTTATTTTTCTTGCATCTAATAGCTTGTAGAAAATTGCTGCAACCTTGTCTTGCATGAATATTAACTAATGTGTTTATCTTGATTGCTGCAAACTCATTGCATTAATTTTGGTTTATATTCCCTATATATTTAATTAATGCCATGACAAATATTAATCTTGGACAGATTGGTGGGTCCTCTTGAAATTTGTAGGTTTTGTTACAAGATTGGAGTTGAAGGCATTTTCGGTTCAATCAAACTATCAAGGAGAGGGGTTATGTTCTCCTTAACTTTCCCTTGGTTTCTTTCATCTTTTATCTAATCCATTAATACTCCATTTTTCCCAATAAATGTTCCCTTAAGGAACTAGATCTAGGGTAGGATAGTTTTATTTGATCTTTAACCCAATTTCTTCCATTTATTTAAATTTGTTACTTCATCTTTGTTTTGTAGGTACTTGGAAGCATTCATAAGAAGAGACCTATAAGGGATTGCGTATCTCTTATCCATTATGTGATTGATTATAAACCCTATGGAGATTAACTAAAACACCATAACAAATATGAACCATCACTTTGTGATTTCTTCTTTGGTGTGATCTAGGTCTCTTGGCATCTATTATTCTAAATACTAGCTAGTAGGTGGTTTAATATTGTTTTCATACTTAGAGCCTATTAGCATCTTGCTGGTTATTTTAGTGTTGATTTGTTTCTAAAAAAGAATACTAACCTTTTATGTTGAAGCTATTTTCCTAGGGCTAGGGATAGTTAGCACATGTTTTCTATGGTTAGTTTTAAAAGTTGAATTCAACACGTAATCACTCTAATTATACTCCTCATATATATCATATTGAATTATGTCACTTTAATTTGTTAAATAGTTTAGTACTAGCTGATATAATATCTTCTATCCTATTGAATTATGTCACTTTAATTTGGTAAATAGTTTAGTACTAAATATAATATCTTCTTGTGGTCATAATTCTTAGATTTAATGGCTAAATAATTCTTAATCAAAACGTATTTCTAGGGAATTTTATCCAATGTAGTTGCGACATGAATATATTGGCTAAATTCCAAGCAAGTCACTAACAATATACCTTATTGATGCAAGTTCCATAATCTTAAATTGAATAATTTGCTGCTCTTACTATGACATATAATTGATGTAGGGTTGATCATTGTTGCTATTGTTATTTTGACTGCCATAAGAACACTTTTAATATATAACAAAGATTAAATCACTATTGCCAACTGGGCTATAAGTACACTCAAGTCTTCGAGGTATTACAAGAGTATCTTATTATTGATATACTTGAGATTAAATTGATTTCTTTCTTATCGGCTTATATAGAATTTATCATTGTTATTCACTGTCCCGTTGACCGTCATACAACTCTTGTATTGACATATTTCTACAGTCCATAAGCTGCAATTCACCACTAGTGACAAGGGTGTTAGTGTGCTCTAAGTTTTAACGTGTTCTAATGGTCTTAGAATTGACCATTTCTATCTTATTTCTGCTGTTATAGTTCCTCATTGGGCAACCAATTGAGGAAGATATGATATAAACACTATGATAGTCCGATAATTAAATCAAAGTATTGATTTGTGTATTTCATTGTGGTAGATTTGGACTCCTAATTAAATCCTCATGCTTATGATTGTATAGTATCCCTAACCAATTACCACTTCTTGTGTGACTCATATTGTTATATTTCACAAGATAGTTGATGATTGTGTTTCATGTTAATATCATGCTTTGTGAGAGCGATATGATTATAGGTTATTGACATAAACATTTGGATTTATAAACCATAATGTCAAGTCATTTATCCATTGGTACTTTCATAACGATCGCAAAAACTGTTACAAATTAATCCACTTTTGAATGTCAAGTATTAAAACCTCAAGTCAATTCACATTGCAAGGTAATATTATCAATTAATATTTGCAAATTTCCTTGTGATTGGTATTCGATGTTACTGAAGCCTCATTAATACTCAATAGTTTAAATCTTCTAATCTACTAAGAAGGACAAATTTGAAATATAGTAATATTTCTCTAATAGTTGGTTTATGGTACATTGTTTTGGAATACTAGTTGCCTTAGTAGAAGGACAAATTTGGCATATAGTAGTATTGCTCTAATAGTTGGTTTATGGTACAAATTTTTGGAATACTAGTTGCTTGAGTAGTTTTGATTATTTGATTGAATCATAAGATTATGTTGGTGTTGACAATTTGAATCTGGTATATGGTCTCTTGGTCAATTTATATGTATTGAACTAGTTATATTGTCCTATCTTATAAGGTGGTTGATGGTTGCTAATGTACACACGTTGTGGAATGACCTAATGCTTCACTAATAAGTGCTATCCTATAAATGAGTATGAGTTTCATTGATGACATGAACTCTTGTTGGATGACTTAGGAAATATAGACAATAGTAACTAAACCTATTGGGATTTGTTAGTTGTCACATACTTCTATATTTGGTTATATTGCTCACCTAGTATATCATTGCTTTTATCATAAGTATTTGGCATCTTGTAGTTCATGTGGATTATGATATGTATTGAGAAATATCAAAGGCTTGGTTTAATTCATATTTGCTTCATTGGGATACTTTTATAAGTGATTATCGTTTCATTGATGTTGATTTAGTTAATGTTATGAATTATATTTAAATGCAAGTGATACATTTATACATTGCTATTATTGGAAGTATTTGATGTGCATATTTGAATCAAATGACATATGATATTATTGGGTAGACATGTGCCGATGTCTATAAAGATATTCAATAGTTTTCATTAGGTGGGTAAAATTGCTGTTGAAGGGAGCCATACTAGACACTGACCATTGTTGGGACACATATCCTTGCATCCTCGTTAATATCAAGACGTTGGAAACTCCCTCTGACTTCGATTTAGTATCCTTCTTCGAGTAGTACCACATTAAATAACACTAAGCACGTACTTGGACTCCATGTATCTTGTGTGTATTGGAGATCCCCATAGGCATCATGAAACCGATCTTTTTGGTCATCTTGTTACTATAGCGCATCGAACATAGCATTTGAGAAGATTAATTTTCATACATTTGAGAGGTCAGGTGGTGTGGCAAAGGGTAGAATCGATCCTCCTTGGTTAGTGCTCTGAAATATTGAGCCAAGCATTATTGTTGGATCTCACAGGTGGATCAAAGTACTACAGTAGCTTTCCAATCCTTGTGATTATCTAGCCATGTTGGGATCAAGGGGTTGCTTTATTATTTAAGAACTCATATGGTTATTGGTTAATGTAAATTCTTGCTTCTCTTTTCTTTGTAGCATCATTGTATTTTAATACTCATAGTTATATTTTATACATCTTGGAGATACTTAATTTGAAATGTCTTGCATTTAAACAAAATATATTTGTCAAACACCTTCCTTCCTCCTTAAAAATAGAGTTAGGTTGATATTTGGGGTTAGCTAGGTCTTCTTCGTTAGCCTTGGAATAAGTTTGGATAGGGTTTCTCCCTTGGTTAGCCTAGGTTTGTTTATTTCTAGACCTAAGAAACCTAAAGAGAAACTCCTTCTGGTAGTAACACATTGGGAAGGAGGGTTATAGTTGTGCTAGTTTAGCCTTCGATTCCCTACCTATCCGTTAACTACTAGGTTGTGCAAAAACATGACCCATGTTGGTGAAATGAGTGGGATATAAGCACCTCATTGAAAAATCATATTGGTATCAAAGTGATTGATGTCGTGGCCTTGAAGTAGATATTAACACTTTGAGGGGAAGAAAACCCAGTACTGGTAAGGAATTGAAAGAGAAAGGTAGGAAGAGTTAAGAGGATTCAATGTGCAGATACAAGGGGAGAATCACCACTTGAATGAGAGAATAATATAACTAGAAAATGAACTTGAGACATGTCCAAGTTGCAAGGAGTTGTCCAAGAGACCAAGGAAGTGCATAAAATTTTCATTACTATTATATAAGCTAACACCATGATTGAGACAAGCATGGTAAGCTCACCCTCCATGGACATTTCTCAATGCGTTTTGAAAGATCCCTTTGGTGATTTTGAAAAAGAATACCAGAGCCATAGGTTCCAAGATCATGAAGCAAATGGGACATAAGAGCCAAGGGATAGGAAAGAGAATCCAAGGGATTATAAACCCCATTGTAGCTAAGCATAGAGTCAAGCATGAAGGCTTGGGTTTCAGTGGACAAGAGGAAGCAAGTAAATGTTGAAACATTAACAAGGAAAAGTGTTGGGACCTTAATTTTGTTTCATGTAGAAGCAAAGCTCTTTTTTTAAGTTTGCATGCAAAAAATGCATGCATGCATTTTTAATTAAAAAGTTTGCACGAGGGATTTTGCATGAAACCATAAAAATATAATCAAAACGATAAAAGAGAGCTGATAAGGAAGAAGGGGCACATAAGTGAGATAATGAGAAGCTTTTGAGGATGAGAAAATCAATGCATGAAGAGAGGGAACATTTCTGAGATAGGAGGGCACATTCTAGATAGAGAGAGGGCACAAATCTAAGGGAGTGTCGATGCACTTGATTTGGAGAATAGGAGGGAGAATTCATCAAAGGATTAGATAGATTATGAGAGGGAGAATTCACCAACAGAGCTTGAGAGGGAGAATTTAGAGAGGGGCATTTTGCATTAGTAGAAGAGGGAGAAAATGCCAAGGCAATTAGAAGGAAGAGAGGGGAACACATCCCAAGGATGTCTTCAACAATGATGATTGAAATTAGAGGCTTGGATTTATCACATAAGTTTGTGTGAATGATGTGTATCATATCTATGTATTTATTCTGAAAGATAATACATAATTTCTACTCTATCTCATTGGTTTTCCCATAAGGGTTTTTCCATTGTCACAATGACCAAAAATATCCGTGTCAATTTATGTGTGTGTGTATTGCCGGTTTAAAAGAGTAAAATATTTCATGTTATAAATATCTGTTATTGCATATCTATGTTTTTGGGAAACATGATTGAGTTGTGCATTTAACAATGATTTATTGACACTTGAAACTGGGTTGGTGTTAGCGTATTTCAAAGCATTGAAATAAATTTACATGGTATCAGAGCACAGTTGAGAGTTTAGAGCAATTACACACTAGATCTATAAGATCTATGAGGGTAGAGTCCAGATCTGTGGAAAATATATCATATCTATGAGAGGAAAGTCCAGATATGTGAGAAAATACATCATATATATCATATTTATGAGAGTAGAGACTAAGACTATGAAATATCTATAAGATCTCTGAAAGAGAGAGATTTCTTGTTCATCGAGGTAGAACTTGGATTTATTTTTCAGTTGAGCAGATCATGTCTATAGGGTTGAGGGTTGAGGACAGGATAGATGGGGTGTCCAATTTCAGTCCTTGGAAATAAAGGATTGTCTTGCTTCTGCAGGAGTGAGAGTTATGGGACATTGCGAACAATACAATAATGAATCTCGTGACGGTTCCTACAGATGCAACAACGAAGGTAGCCTATGAGAAAAATAACATCAAGGCAAAGATAATTATTCTTTATGCAATTAAGGTCCATGTTATCCCTCATGTGACTAGTAAGTATATTTCTTATCACATGTGGGATTCCTTAAACAAGCTGTATCAAAGTTCCAATGAGAATCAGAAGATGGTACTAAGAGAGAAACTAAAGAGCATTAAAATGATCAAAACTGAGAGTGTGACACCTTATCTTACCTTGATCACTTAGGTGAGATATGATATTAGAGCTATAAGGAAGAAGGTTACTAGAAACAAATTGGTAAGAACAACTTTGAATGGGGTAGCCAAGCAATGGTAAATTTTTGTCGAGGTGGTTGTAACAATATAAAAATTTTCTTCCTGGGATCGTCTTTGGGATGAATTCATTTAAGAAGAAACCCATAACCCAAATAGGATATGTTCAGGGAAGTTCATATATAGGTAATGGTGAGAAATATGTGGCGCTTACACTGAAGGAGAGAAGAAGTCCAATAAGGGTCCCAAGGGTGGGGCAAGGAAACATGGTTATCATAAAAATGATTTATCAAGGTAAAGTGTTTTTCCTGCACCAAGATGGGGGACTATGTAGTAGCGTGTCCTAAGAAGAAGAAGAAGTAGCAGAATACAACATCATCCCAAGTTGATGAGTTTGTTGATAAATTTGACAATGAATTTTCCCTGATCACTTGCAATTCATGAACTTCAACAGATGTGGATGAGCATTCTAAAGAGGATCTTTACAAGGAATTGTCCCTGATTTCTTGTCTTTAATTGCGTGCATATATTACCAGTGTTTGGTAAATAGATAACAGGACCTTCAGCCACATGACTAGTGTTAGTGGGTACTTTACATATCTTACCGAGAGTGGGTTATATCTCAAGTTTGTCCTAGGAGATAACACTTCGGTTAAGGAAGTTGGAGAAGGGACAACCACCTTCAAGAGGGAGTCCAGAGAGTCCATGATAGTGAGGGATACTTTGTATGTGTTAGGAACCCATGTCAATCCCTCTCTTTACTATGTTAGTATATTGTTGTTGGACGCATATGCTTTGTAAGTCGTCCCATAGTAATTGTTGATCCATAGTTTGTATTATTGTTGTGAGGCGCATATGCTTTGTAAGCCGCCTGTAGTATTTGTTGATCCATAGTTTATATTGGCCCATGGTTTTGACCCATAGTATTGGCACCTATTTTGGTATATAAGTGTGTGTTGAGGCCAAGGAAGGCACCGTGAAGTTATTTTGTATTGAGCTTGCTCAAAGGAGGTTGCCCCCTCGAAGTGGCTTGCGATTAATATAAAAGTGATTCTGAGTTCTGCTGCTATATCGTGTGTTTTGATTACTTGTTTGTTGCAGGTTCCTCACATCTGGTAGCAGAGCACTTTCCTTGGCACACGTGGGGAATTTTTTTTTTGGGCGACGACTTTCAGATCAATTTCTGAAACTTTCTGCACAAAATCAGAAGAAACAGATTGCATATCTGAATTCCTCTTTCAAAAATGCACAGTTTCAAAAAAAAATCATCTCATTTGGAGTTCTAAAAGTGGAGATATCGCGGATTTAAAATCCGCAATTTTTCAGAATTTCGGTGACGGCCGTGGAAATTGCGGCGTGAAAATCTTCTGACTGAGTGCCCAGATTTGTATTCCAATTTCATGGGTAGAAGCAGAGTGGTTGTTCCAGTTCCGGAAACATGCTATAATAGCGATTCTGAGCAATATAGATCCGGTTTTTGAACATTGGGTGGAATTTCTGCCCAATTTTTATTTTTATTTTTATTTTTTATTATCCTGTTGCAGGTTCGGATCTGGGAATAATCCCTCTCCGCTTAATTGTGGGAAGTACTTGGGCATAAGCCCTAAAACTCAATGTGAGGAATACCACAAGAACCCTGAAGTAGCTGTCCCATTGAGAGGACCTGCCAGCGAAAAGGGCAACGACCCCTACCTGATTGACTAGTTCCCACCCGTGAGGTAAACCAAGAGCTGTCGTTTGTGGCCAAGCGGTTATCAGTTTTACCTGAGCCGTGGAGTGAGGGGTACTGCCCCAATACACAAGCCGTCAGACAACATTGGTGGCCGAGTGAATCCCTTGAACCGATAGGAAGCCACACATACATGGGGTCTATATCTATTTTCAGTTGCATAATTGCAGATTTCCTCTGTCCAGAACTGTTGCCGGTCAGTTCCGTGCTGTTGCAGATCCACCTGTTGCCGATCACTTCCGCGGCGTTGCAGATCCCTTCCTGAAAAATATCCTGCTTATGGTTGTCACCCGCATAGGAGCAAAAATCATGGAGGAAGCACTTGCAACCATACAAGCCAAACTCCAGGAACTAGATGAAAAATTTCTCGGTCTCCATCTTGAGCATTCAGCTATGAACACCAGACGATAGTCCGAGTCTTCATCAACCAATGGGTTCTCTTCTTCCAGCAATTTTCGCGGTCCGAAGCTAGATTTTCCGCGCTTCAATGGTACTGATCCGACTGGATGGATTTATCATGCAGAACAGTATTTCAGCCTTCATAATACTTTTGATGTCCACCAAGTTCCACTTGCCTCCTTTCATTTGGAACAGGAAGCTCTTCAATGGTATTGTTGGTACATCAAGACTCATGAAGAGCCAAAATGGCCTGCTTTTTGCCAGCTCCTTTTGCACCGATTTGGTCCGAGTGCTTTTGATGACTTCACAGGAGCTCTCACTAAACTTCACCAAACTGGCACTATGAAAGAGTATCAAACTGAATTTGAGAAACTAGCTAATCACACTGAAGGATTACCTGATGACTTCTACCGGAGTTGTTTTATCAGTGGTCTAAAGGATGCAATTCGCTCTGAGGTCAAAATGTTCAGTCCCAACACAATGATGGAAGCCCTGGGGTTGGCTAAGTTGGTAGAAGACAAGATGGCAGCCCAACAGCGCTCCACATCCTCTTTTGTTCCCTTCCGCAATATGGGTTCTCAACGACCTCCCATTCCGCCAGCTCCTTGCTCACCTCCAATCAAGCATTTGTCTGAAACAGAGATGCAAGCATGCAGAGAAAAAGGGCTTTCTTATAATTGTGATGAGAAATTCAGTCGGGGACATCGATGTGTTCAACAAAAGATCTATCTCTTGGATGTGGATTCTGCACCTGCCTCTGAAATTGGTGAAGAAGTTGTCGATGTAATGGATGCTGCGGTTGACACTCAGGAGCCACCTACTGACCCTCCATCTCAGGACGACCCACCCGAGATATCCCTCCATGCTTTAGCTAGAGTCACTGGCCCCCAAACAATGCGGGTACGGGGTTACTTCAAAAAGATTCCTCTTACAATACTCATTGATTCTGGCAGCACTCATAATTTCATTGACCCTCGGATCGCCAAACAAGCTGATTGTTTTATCCATCCTTGCTCCAACTTTGAATTCATGGTTGCCAATGGGGGCACCTTACCTTGCAAAGGGAAGTGTCGTAATGTGCGTATCTCTATGGGAGATTATAACCTCCACTCTAACATGTTTTCCTTGACCTTAGGCGGATGTGATGTGGTTTTGGGTGCTCAATGGCTACGCACACTTGGCCCCATATTATGGGATTTTGCTGAACTTTGGTTGCAGTTCTCCCCCGATGGACACAAACACACATTGAAGGGATTACAACCAGGGTCTCTCAGCATCATCATTTCACATCGCCTGGAAAAACTCCTTAAGAAGAGTTCCCATGGTGTCATTGCTCAGCTCCATTCCCTTCAAATGCAACCTTTAGCGGCCCTCACTACTCTGGATCTCCAACAAATTCTGGATCGCTATACAGGTGTTTTTGCTGAACCAGTGGGACTTCCACCTTCACGACCAGAGGACCATCGTATTCAACTCCTCCCTGGTAGCATTCCTCCCAACATCAGGCCCTTTTTGCGGAACTTCATTCTGGTATTTTTTGATGATATCCTCATCTACAGTAAAACATGGGCTAAACATCTCCAGCATCTGGCTCTTGTAATGCAACTTTTCTCTGATCATCATCTCCATGCCAAAAAGTCTAAATGTGTTTTTGGCCAAAAGGAAGTTGAGTATCTCGGGCACATTATCTCAGCACAAGGGGTTCGTGTGGATCCTGCCAAAATCGCTGCCATGAACAATTGGCCACCTCCTAAGACACTCTAGCGCCTTCGTGGTTTTTTGGGGTTGACTGGCTACTACCGCAAGTTTGTCAAGGATTATGGGAAGCTTGCAGCTCCATTAACTGCGCTGTTGAAAAATGATGCTTTTACATGGACACATGTTACTGAGCGTGCATTTGACAAGCTGCAACAAGCTATGTGTACTGCACCCGTTCTAGCTATGCCCGATTTTTCCAAGCCCTTCACTATTGAGAGTGATGCTTGCGGCAATGGACTTGGTGCTATTCTCCTTCAAGATGAACACCCCATTGCGTTCACCCGTGAAGCCCTTTCCAGTAAGAATTTAGCTGCCTCTACATATGAGAAGGAAATGATGGCCATTTTACATGCAGTACAAAAGTGGCGACCCTACCTCTCAGGGACTCATTTCTGCATCTAGACTGATCACCAGAGTCTGAAATATTTCCTAGAACAGCGTGTATCCTCCCTAGCACAAGAGAAATGGGTTAGCAACCTCATGGGTTATGGCTATGAGATCACTTATAAGAAGGGTAAGGACCATCTTGTGACGGATGCCCTTTCTCGCACATTTGATGACCAAGGTTCTCTTTCCGCTATTTCTATGCCCGTTCCAAATTGGTTGCAATCGGTTCAGCAGGGTTATGTCAATGACTCTTCATTATCTCACATCATCCAACGCTTGGCCAACAACCCTTCTGTTGTTCCACATGACTCTTGGGATGGTGCTTCACTGCGATACAAGGGTCGTCTGGTGCTTCCCCAGAACACAGCTCTTCAATAAGCTATCTTCTATGAACTCCATGCTTCTCCGTCAGCGGAGCACTCTGGTTTTCTCAAAACATATGAACGGGCACGGCGCAACTTCTTTTGGCAGGGCATGACAAGGACAATTCAACAGATGGTGGTTGAAGGTGATACCTGCCAGCGCAATAAGGGTGAAACAACACCCCTTCCGGGATTGCTCGAGCCCTTGCCCATACCTCCCCAGATATGGACAGATATTTCTATGGATTTCATTGACGGGCTCCCTAAATCTGGAGGGAAGACTGTGATTTTGGTTGTGGTTCATCGCCTCTCCAAATATCGTCATTTTTGTGCTCTCAGCCATCCCTATACAGCCTCTTCCGCTGCTCAAATTTTCCTGGACCAGATCTTTCCTCTTCATGGAATGCCTTCTTACATTGTCTTGGATCGTGATGCGACTTTCACCAGTCATTTTTGGACAGAACTCTTTCACCACACTGGCACCAAACTGAAGATGCATTCAGGTTATCACCCCCAAACGGATGGTCAGACTGAAATTATCAATAAATTCTTGGAACCTTATCTTCGTTGCTTCTCCTCTGAGCAACAAAATCAGTGGGAAAAGTGGCTCCCTCTCGCTGAATGGTGGTACAATACCTCTTACCGCACTGCCTCTAAAATGACTCCATATGAAGCAGTTTATGTTCAGGCACTGCCAGTTCTTCTTCCTTACACCCCCAGCAGTTCTCCAGTTCAGGCAGTTGACGCGGTCCTTTGCATTTTGCGTGAAAACCTTCACATGGCAGGCAATCACATGAAGCAACAAGCTGATCAGCACCGTTTTGAGCGCACTTTTGAAGCTGGTGATATGGTTTTTCTTCATCTCCATCCTTACAAGCAATCCTCACTAAAACTCAAAGGGCATCATCAGCTCGCCCCAAAGTTCTATGGGCCATATAGGATTCTTCAGAAGATTGGGTCTGTTGCTTCTAA